>SJYQ01006824.1:781105-866934 GCA_006410935.1 Redunca redunca | reverse complement strand
ATAGAGAAGGCAATGGCAACCCACTCCAGTACTCTTGCCTGGAAAATCCCATGGACAGAGGAGCCTGGTAGGCTGCAGTCCATGGGGTCGCTAGGAGTTGGACATGACTGAGCAACTTCACTTTCCCTTTTCACTTTCATGCATTGGAGAAGGAAATGGCAACCCACTCCAGTGTTCTTGCCTGGAGAACCCCAAGGACGGGGGAGCCTGGTGGGCTGCCATCTATGGGGTCATATTAAAAACATGAATTAATGTAAAAGTGGAAAACATACAAATTGATTGCAAAACTTACTTAAGAAGTTGTGAATAAAAACAACACAATAAATTCAAGAAAATAGAATGAAGTATTAATACAGACACAAATGAAAATTAGTGAGTCATAAAGAGAATGTTTTCTTTAAAAACCATATTAACAACAAAAATAATTTAACTTACTCTTTCATGAAAAAAATAATCAAATACCTACCTGCCTTAAAATCCACAGAGGAATTCTATCTAGCATACCTTAAAAATTAGGCAATGTTAATAATATTTAAATTATTATAAAATTTGAAAAACATTAAGAATTTTTTTGACACATGCATAGAATCATTACCCAAACCCTTAAGCATATACTAAAAATTTGTAGTCCAACTTCCTTTATGAATGAAAATGCAAAAATTCATAAATACTATTAGAATACCAAAGCCAGGAGCCCAGTAAATATATATTCTAATTAAGACAAATTTATTTCAGGAATTGTTGTTCAGTCACCCAATCATGTCCACTCTTTGTGATCCAATGGACTGCAGAATGCCAGGCTTCCCTGTCCCTCACCATTTCCCGAAGTTTGTCCAAGTTCATGTCCATTGTATTGGTGATGCTATCCAGCCATCTCTGATGGCTCTGATGCCTCTTTTCCTTCTGACCTCAATCATTCCCAGCATTAGGAACCTTTCCAATGAGTCAGCTGTTTGCATCAGGTGGCCAAAATACTGGAGTTTCAGCTTCAGCATCCATCCTTCCAATGAGTTTTCAGGGTTGATTTCCCTTAAGACTGATTGGTTTTATTTCCTTGCTGTCCAAGAGACTCTCAGGAGTCTTCCCAAGCACCACAGTTTGAAGGCATCAGTTCTTCGGTGCTCTGACTTCTTTAGGGTCCAGCTTTCACAACTGTACGCAACCACTGGGAAGACCATAGCCTTGAATATACGGACATTTGTCAGCAGAGTAATGTCTCTGATTTTCAACAAACTAAGTCTGTCATAGCTTTCCTGCCAAGAAGCAATTGTCTTCTGATTTTTATGGCAGTAGTTACCATCCACAGTGATTTTCAATATAATAAAACAATGTGTTGGTGTAACATGTCACATTACAATACTTTCTAATTCATCACAGAAAATATAATAGTAACCAACATAGATGGTGAAAAGCCAGTGAAGATATGCATCCCTTATTCATTATAAAGAAAACAGAAACCTTTAATGAACTTAGAATAAAAAAATTTTCCTTTTACAAGATGAAATAGTTAGTGTTATATAAGAGAACATTTTGAGAGTTTTCAGCAAAGCCCTGGAGGTACTAGTGATGACAAGAAATTAGAGAAAATATTAAGGTATAAAAATTGGGGAATGAGTCGATTTGTATTCATTGGAAATGATACAATTATTTTCATGGAAATTTTGAAAACTGAAAATTATAAAACAATATAGAAAGATAGCTGAGTACAAATATATAAAAACCATATCTCTCATGTATCCAAAAGAACCAGTTACATATATGAAAGAATGTATACCATATATAACAGAAAACACATGTATGAAAAAGTGTTAAGTAAATTTGCAATGTATGAACAAACTTTAGGACACAACACACTGAATTTCAATATTCCTGAGAGATTATATTTTTCCACATTAACTTAAACATTTAACATGATCACAATGAAATACTGCACTTTTTAAAAACTTCACAAGTTAATTCTAAGTTAGGAGTAAAAATATTCAGGAAAATTTTGCAAAAATGAAGAATGAAAAAGGGGCATTGGCCCTAGGCAGATAGCAAAACATATTATAAACAAAATAGTGTGACACAGCATGAATAAATAAGGAAACACAATAGAATCCAAAATTAACACATAAACAGAAACATATGGTCTAGAGAATGAGTTGGAAAATGATAGCTTTTTCATAAATTTCACTGACAGACTATTGGAAAGAGGATAGTTTTTTTCTTATGACAAAATAAATTTCAGATGAGCAAATTGTTGAAAGGTAAAAATATTGGCTTACTAATACTAGAAGAAAGCATGGGAAAACACTATTTTTTAACCATCTTAGAGTAGAGATAACATGTATCAGTCGATAAGCCAGTTGAGGAAAAATTTATCAATTTGAAAGTCAACATAGGAAATATATTTACACTGCCTATACTAAGGAGAAGGCAATGGCACCCCACTCCAGTACTCTTGCCTGGAGAATCCCAGGGACGGGGGAGCCTGGTGGGCTGCCGTCTCTGGGGTCGCACAGAGTCGGACACGACTGAAGCGACTTAGCAGCAGCAGGAGCAGCCTATACTAAAGAGTGAGTTTCCTTGATATTAAAATATCTCTTAAAAAAAGACAAATACAGCCTCTAGCCAAATGTATAAAAGGCTGAGTAGTTTAAAGAAAATGCTTAAATGTTAAATATTTGACAATAAGTTCAATGTTACACAAAACAAATCCTTTCTTTTAAATTTGAAATTAGCAAGAACATAACATTCAGAAAAACTCATAAGTCACAAACACTCAAAAATTTATAGTTCATGCATAAATGGCTAAAGCATCTATGAACACTAACTGAGCAATATCCATTGAAGCAATAATGTACTAGTTTTACCAAGCAATTCTACTTTTGAGGGTTTATCCCACAGAAAATTTTCACCCTCATCTGAAATGCCAAGTGCCAGAATACTGGGCACCATTGTCATCAATTTCATGACCTTAAATTTTCTTTTTCACGACAGGGGGCTATTAATCTTCATATACCCCGATTGCCACCCTGCACACCATTCTCCCCTACAAATAATATGGTTTGCCTCTCAGTTGTGCCTGGCTGTGTGTGACCCCATGGACTGTAGCCTGCCTAGCTCCTCTGTCCATGGAGTTCAGCATGCAAGAATGCTAGAGTGGGTAGCCATTCCCTTCTCCAGGGAATCTTTCCCATCAGGGATCAAACCTTGATCTCCTGCACTGCAGACAGATTCTTTACTATCTGGGCCTCCAGGGAAGTCCCTACATATAATAGGCCTGACAATATGCTTGAGGAAGAATATTCAGTTTCTTGCAGGACAAAATCTCCCAGCTGATACACCAGACACTCAGACAGCTGTGTCTTCTGCATGTGCTGGCCAGCAGGCAATACCTAAGCTGCCACTGCATTGTCCCACCTCCACTCACTCTCTGAACTCTGGTTTGCACAGAGGAGCGCTCACCATGGCAGAACTTGTTCCCTTGTGTAATGAGAGTCTGCGGGGCTCCCAATGTCATTAATGCCTATGTGGCAATGTCATGGGAACAGATGAACCTCAACCGAACACAGCAACGCAGATCTTAATTTTTCATAAAACCAGTTCCTTCAAATAATCAGCGAAAGCAGAACTGTTTTACTGATTTTTTGGGAAAGAAACTATGCTAATAAAAATATTAACAGGCATCTGACTGCCATGTCATATGAGGACATGAGATGCTAAGTCTGGAGAGGGGATGTGTGAGGAAACATGATCACCATCCCCCAACTGGGCAAAGTGGGAGAATCAGACATCAGTGGGTGGGGCTGGAGCTGGGATGGGGCACAGTGTATAGAGGGTATGGAAGTCTCCAGTGGAAAGAGAGGTTACGGGCAGAGAGGAGGAGAAGCAGCCACCAGTCCAGGGATCACTGAAGACTGGGGATGGGCAGTTCTCTTTTTCTGGGGCCCTGAAAGCATTGGGTCAGTCCCTAGGTTGCCATCTCAAGACAAAAACAAATGAAGTCGTGTTATCCCAGCTCAGAGCAGAGGGCAATCTCAGCCCCAGGGCTACTCTGGGTGCAGGTCTGCGGGGTGGGCACTCTGCCCACGTGCTTTGGAGTTCCCCTTGTCATACCTGTTAAGAATGAGAAAAGTGCATTTCAGAGTGCTTATCTAAACCCTCTGTCCCTTTGCAAGAGGCAGGCACCAGACACGGGAGAAGTGCCCTGTAATGCAGGGTCAGACAGTGCTCAGCACTGGCATGCCAGCCTGGAAGAGGCAGGTGAGGCTGGGGCGGGGCAGTGGTCTCCAGGGCAGAGGGGTAAGGAAACAAAAGTCAGGCCTTAGGAAGACAATCTTTGAGCAGGAGAAAGCAGAGCAAGGCCCAGAGGCAGAAATGATGTTGTGAGGGGCGGGGCAGGAAACTTCCAGAAGGCCACCTTGCGGCAATGGTAAGAGCAGAGAGTCTACGTGGGAGTCTCACGGGTGTCTGCAGTCCCTCCTGGCCTCTGGTTCTCCCTTCTCTACTAAAGAATGGTGGGTGGTTCTACTTCTCTCCATCACCCAGGAAGTCAGCACCATGCTCGCCAGGAAGCTCCTGACCAGACCCTGGCTCAGTGGGCTCCTTCAGTGGGTAAAAGAAACGTTTACATATTGAAGCATGGAAAAGTCATTCTGGCTTACACATGGGTTAACTTGAATTTTATGCTACCTGAAACAGCCTGTTTGTGGCTATCAAACATACATTGTACATCTGCTTTAATATTAAAGAAAAAGTTGGTCAGGAGTAAAGAATATCCATGTTAAAAATAAAGGTTAAATGCCTCCCTATCTGGGGTGTCAATGCTGGTCCTCCTTCCATGGTAAGATCCCATCTTCAGGTGCCAAGGCCATGCTGACTCGTTGTGTACATACCGGCCTGTTTTATTTATTTGTAACTGGAGGATAATTACTTTACTATATTGTGTTGGTTTCTGCCATATGTCAACATGAATCAGTCATAGGTATAAACATGTCCTCTCCTCTTGAACCTCCCCCCTACCTCCCACCCCATCCCATCCCTCTAGGTTGTCACAGAGTACCAGGCTGAGCTCCTGTTTTTTGTTTTTTTTTGGTCTTTCTAAATCCTGACCTATTTGATATTCTTTGTTCTGACAAACAAAACGTGTACTGAAAACCATGCTTCTTTGGAGCAGTTCCTCTGAGTTATCTGAGAGGCTGTCTTCCGGGCTATCGCCCTCAGACTGGCTCAAATAAAACTCTTTTCTATTCCTATTTTAGATTGTTTATTGATTATTTTCATTGACAAAGGCAAAGAGCATTCATTCCCCAGGTCAGTGTTTTCTTTGTTTCCTGTGTAAAATCTGTCCTTTCCTTTCTAAGGTTTTATTGTATTGTCCAGATTGTGAGGTTTAGAGCATCACAGTCCTCTTGGGAGGACAGGTGGGTCAGGTTCCCAGGATCAAGGCTCTGGCTGTGGTCTCCCACGAAGATGGCCTGAACTCGTCTCAGGGCCAGGAGCAGTGAGAGCCTCCTAGTCTGACTCTGAGCTGTGCATTTAACCAGCAGCTCAGTCCCTGGAGGGCGTCGGGTGTGCATCCAAGAGGGTCTCTGCCATCCTGCCCTCAGACTTAAACCTACTTGAGGATTTTGCATTCACAGCAGGAAGGGGCTCCTTTTGTGTGCTGATACATCACCATTTCAATATGTGAAAATCATGACTCTTTTATCTACTTTCCTATTGTTAGGAAACATTTGAATTTCTTGTCAGTTGTCTCTGGGTTCCATTGCTTGATTTCCTCTTGGGGTATACTTTTTCCTGCTGGCTTGAAAATTATACATCTTTTGTGCTGCAGGAGAACAAACAAAACCTCTTAAATTACCTGTTCTCAGCAGTCTCGCTAGAGTTCACTGTAAAACCATTGAACCTCTACAGTTTTTATCTTTTTAGATTTGTGTGTGTGGAGGATAGGGTCAACTTTATATTTTCCTTTATGGTAATGGGGTTTCCTTATTTTCTTAAATACATTTTGGAGTTTTCTCTAGAAATATATTGATTTCAACAAGATGTCAAAATGTATTAGTGTAGCAGCTGTGAACTAGAGTCAGACATCATGATGAAAAGAGAAATGTTGCTTCATTTTGATAAGTTTTATGAGCTTTCTCCCAAACCTCCATTGCAACAACAGCCACAAATAATAATAAAAATCCAGTCTTGTAAACTCAGTGTCTTCTGTCTTCTGGAATTGCGCTTCTTGGGCAATATATATTTCTATGCAAGTTATATTATCAGCAGACCCTGTCCAGCTGTGATGATTCTCTGCTGCCTTCCCTGAGGCTCACAGGACCCCTCAAACCCCTGCACCCCACCATCAAAGGCAGCAGAAGGAAGGGAGGGGATTCACACCTGCAGCTCTGCAGCCTGGCGGCCTCATCTGTCTGATGGGAGGTGCTCTCTCCATCGTGCTTTATCATCGGGACTCACTGTTGTCCAGAGAACTGGGCAGGTCTCTGCCTCAGCTGTCCATGTTGAAGCTTCTGTGAATACTGGCCTCTCCCTCCCCTGACTCCTAGGGGGCTCACCCCCTGCAGCTGAAGCTTTAGTTTGCCAGATGGTCCCTTGGGACCTTCTCCAGTGAATTTGGACTATGGCCCTGGTCTTGGTGAAACCTGTATGTCTCTGACCAGCTCCTTTCTGGAGCCCTGAACCTGGTGTGCTTCATCCCAGCTACATGGTTGTACTAACCATTCATGTCCACTTGTTTCAAACACTTCTGGGTCATCTACTTTTAGTTCTGAGGCTAGAAGCTGAAAATGAAGGTGTCAGTAGAGCCGTGTTCCCTCAGAAATTCTAGGGAAGAATCTTTTCTTGCTTCTGTTTCTAGTTTCTGGTGACTGTGACAATCTTTTGTGTTCCTCGCTTGTAGATACAAATTGATCTGCACCAACCAATATTATTATGCAGTTTTTTTTTAGTATGTGGTTGTGACATATTAGTTTTTGATTAATTTTTTGAATGTTGAATCAGCCTTGCATATTTGAAACAAATCCCACTGGGCAGTGGTGTATGATTTTTTGCACTTTGCTGGGTTTCAATTGCAAACATCTTATTGAGGATTTTTGTGTCTTTGTTCATAAGAAATACTAATCTGTACTTTTCCTTTCTTTAGTGTCTTTATTTGGTTTTGGTATTAAGGTAATGCTGGCCTCTTTGAATGAGTTAGGAAGCATTTCCTCTGCTTTTTCTTTTTCCTTAGTGAAATATTTTATTCTTTATATGTGTTTTTATAAGTGTACAATTACAGTCTCAGAAAATAGTGGCAATATTTACAGTTTTTATGTCTCTGGATTTAAGTCACACATGTTCCAATTCATTCAGATTCTTTTGTTTTTAATTGTATTGGTGTATAGTTAATTTACAAAGTTGTGTTACTTTAAGGTCTACAGCAAAGTGAATCAGTTATACATATACATATATGTATTCTTTTTCAGATTTGTTTCTCGTATAGGTTATCACTGAATATTGAGTAAAGTTCCCTGTGCTATATAATAGGTCCTTGTTGGTTATCTATCTTATATGTAGTGTTGTAGAAACCACTACTCGGGAAACCAAGCACCACACTTGGAGAGTTGGAGAACTCAGGTTTATTATGCCGGTGAGCCCAGGAGAGTCAACACTCCAAGCTCTGAGCCCCGAACAAAGGGGTTACAGAGTTTTTTATACAAGGACGGGCATGATTAAGCAGGTTTGCCAGTTTGCAGGGGCTAGGGCGATTGCAAAGAGCAGGACAAGGGTGAGTCAGATAAGCTCCAGCTCCTAGTATTGTGAGTCCCCACTTTCTGAGATCTATGTGATCTAGACTTTGCAAGGAGCAAGCTGGGTTACAGAGGCAGAGGAGCAGGCAGTTTTGTAAAATTTTAACTTTTCCTCTTCAGTTCAGTTCAGTTCAGTTGCTCAGTCATGTCTGACTCTTTGCGACCCCATGAATCGCAGCACGCCAGGTCTCCCTGTCCATCACCAACTCCCGGAGTTCACTCAGACTCATGTCCATTGAGTGGGTGATGCCATCCAGCCATCTCATCCTCTGTCGTCCCCTTCTCCTCCTGCCCCCAATCCCTCCCAGCATCAGAGTCTTTTCCAATGAGTCAACTCTTCGCATGAGGTGGCCAAAGTACTGGAGTTTCAGCTTCAGCATCATTCCTTCCAAAGAAATCCCAGGGCTGATCTTCAGAATGGACTGGTTGGATCTCCTTTGCAGTCCAAGGGACTCTCAAGAGTCTTCTCCAACACCACAGTTCAAAAGCGTCAATTCTTCGGCGCTCAGCTTTCTTCATAGTCCAGCTCTCGCGTCCACACATGACAACTGGGAAAACGTACTAGTGTGTATATGTCACTTCCAAGCTCCTGACTTATCCTTCCCCACCATGTTTCCTCTTTGGTAACCATAAGTTTGTTTTAGATATCTGCAAGTCTGTTTTTGCTTTGTAAAAAAGTTCGTTTGTATCTTTTTTTAAAAATTAGATTCCACATATGAGTGACATCATACTTGTCTTTCTCTGTCTGACTTACTTTAGGTGTTCCCCAGTTGATTCCAAAATATGCATTATTGGTATATATTTGTGTTATTTTTTTCTGTTTAAGGGCATGGAACTGCAGGAAAAGTTTGATATTTCCTATGACTGTTAGGATTTATAAGGCTCTTCTAGCTCTGTATATTGTAACATGCAGGACAGAGATGCTCTCAGAATCTGAAAAGAAAGGAAATGAATACTTACTCAATATTATCCACAGTCCATTAGCAGCTTTCTCGAATATCCACTGGAAAACTGTTGCAAGTAGGTACTGGAAACAATTTCCGGGACTCCAGGGTGGATACACATGTTATAAATGAGATTATTTAGCTGCAACTGAGTAAGAATATTTTGAAGTATCGGTGGGAGCTGTGTTTACAAATAGCTTCTAAATACATCAAGCTTGTTCCATGATGTTAAATGCACTCCACATATGCATACAAGGTATTGTCATGACCTGTGCTTTAACCGGGCAGTGTCCTGTAAAAGCATAGCTTTATGTCCTTTCTGACTGTAGAAGGCTTCTATATATAAATAAATGCTCTCCAAAGCAAATAATAGATTAAACACTCCAGCTAAAAGGTAGAGATTTTCAAAGTTATAAAAGAAAGCACCTCCACCCCCAGCAAAACCCTGAATGTTCCTTAACAGATGAATTTTAAATATATGGACACCAGTTGAAAGTAGAGAAGGAAAGATAAACTAACCAAACCGTAAGTTCATGTAGTTTAGTGACAATCTCAATATTAAAGGAAATCAATCTCAATATGAAGAATGTTGGCAAAGGTCAAAGGCCTGTTTCATAAAGACAAAAGGAATACTTTATCACTGAGATCTGATCATTGGAAATATTTGTGCACCACCTCATAACAGAGTTTATGCAAAGTCATAAGCTTAAAATCATGATGCAAAATTACTATAATGGAACACGATGGAATACAAGGGAGAAATAAAGCTGCTTTTAATCCTGACAGTGTAGAAAGATTGGCACAAAGGTAGACATGCATTAATAGAATGAAATAGAGAATCTATATATACACGTTCACATATAAGGGCAATTGTTTTCAATGAAGGTGCTGTAGTCATTTAATGGGATAAGGATATTCTTTTCAACAAATGATGTTGAAGCATCCTGGTATCTGCATGGAAAAAATAAATCTTCAACATTTATTCCAAATCATACTAAAACGTGAGGGATTCCTAGGTGGATCAGTGGTAAAGAATCTGCCTGCCAATGCAGGAGATGCCAGAGATGCAGGTTCAATCCCTGGGTCCGGAAGATTCCCTAGAGGAGGAAATGGCAACCCACTCAAGTATTCTTGCCTGGAAAACCCCATGGACGGTGGAGCCTGGCAGATTACAGACCACGGGGTTGAAAAGAGTCAGACATGACTGGAGCAACTTAGCATGCACTCAGGAAAACAACAATCCAACAAACCAATGAAAAAGAGGCAAAACATTTGAATAGCCCCTTGACAACCCACTCCAGTATTCTTGCCTGCAGGATTTCATTGACAGAGGAGCCTGGCAGGCTACAGTCTGTGGGGTCACAAAAAGTCAGACACGACTGAGTGACTGACACACACACTTCACAAGAGGAGATGTGTGAATATGTGTAAGTAACCAGTTAGCACATGAGAAGGTGTTTGACATCATTAGTACCATGGAAATGCACATTAAGCCCACAGTGAGATACCACTTCGAATCCCTTAGAATGGAAAAAAAAACTTGACAAACTCAGTGTTAGAATACAGAGAAACTGGATCTCTTATATTGCTGCTAAGAGCATAACGTGGTCCAATCTTTTTGGGGAAAGTTCTGGCGGTTTCTTGTAAAGTTATACATATAACTGCCCTGTGTTCCAGCACTTTTACTTGCACATATTTTTTTTTTCTAAGAGAAATAAAAACACATATTCTCAAAAACAGTTGCATGAAGACATTCAAAACAGCTTTATTAATAATTGCCCCAACCTTGAAAGGACCAAAATATTCATCAGCAACAACATTTGATACAGAAATTATGGTATTTCTATGCCATAGGATATCACTCACTAATAACAAGAAATAAACTACTGCTGCATGTGGGCTTCCTAGGTGGTGTTAGTGGTAAAGAACTTGCCTGGAAGGTGAGACATGGTTTTGATCCCTGGATGAGGAAGATCCCTTGGAGAAGAGAATGACAACCCACTCCAGTATTCTTTCCTGGAGAATCCCATGGACAGAGGAGCCTGGTGGGCTATGGTCTATCCGGTCACAAGGAGTTGGGCACGACTGACATGACTTAGCACAAGCATGCAAGCACTGATGCATACAATGGCATGGATACTTCTCAAAAACAGCTCTTCATGATTCTATATATATGAATATCAAGAACAAGAAAACAAAATCTGTGGTGATAGATATCAGAACACGTATCATCTTTGGGAGGTGGGAATTGATTGGAAGTGTTGATGGGAAAACTTTCGGGGATGACAGATGACAGAGGTAGTAGATATCTTGATCAAAGCATGGGTTACATAGGTATATACATATATCAAAATTCATATAATTAAATAGAATCTGTTGATTTCTAATGTAATAAATTTTACATCAACATAAAGTTGAAAACATTCTTAGTGTCAGTCAGCCCATGTTCTGTCAGGTCCCTGACCCTGGTATAGTTTATCTACCAAATGTATGCCTTCAGCTATCTTTGTAGTGATGGTGTCACTATAGTTAAATTTTGGATCTGAGTTTCAGTGCAAAATACCTGTAGCAGCAAGAGATAAGCATCTCTCTTTGTCCTACCAGAGAGGATGTCTGGACTTTCAAAACTTACCTTGAATGGATAGCTGGGAGACCTGAACCTATTATTTTTTTCCCTAGGACTTTCAATGCTGGTAAGAAAATTTAGGATTTCCTCTGTCCATTGAAAAAGGGAATGACAAACCACTTCAGTATTCTTGCCTGTAGAACCTCATGAACAGTATGAAAAGGCAAAAAGAGAGGACACTGAAAGATGAACTCCCCAGGTTGGTAGGTACCCAATATGCTACTGGAGATCAGAGGAGAAATAACTCCACAAAGAATGAAGAGATGGAGCAAAAGCAAAAACAACACCCAGTTGTGGATACGACTGGTGATGGAAGTAAAGTCCGATGCTGTAAAGAGCAATATTGCATAGGAACCTGGAAGGTTAGGTCCATGACTCAAGGCAAATTGGAAGTGGTCAAACAGGAGATGACAAGAGTGAACATCGACATTTTAGGAATCAGCAAACTAAAATGGACAGGAATGGGTGAACTTAACTCAGATGACCGTTATATCTACTACTGTGGGCAAGAATCCCTTAGAAGAATGGAGTAGCCATCATAGCCAACAAGAGAGTCTGAAATACAGTTTTTGGGTGCAATCTCAAAAATGACAGAATGATCTCTGTTCGTTTCCAAGACAAACCATTCAATATCACAATAATCCAAGTCTATTCCCCAACCAGTAATGCTGAAGAAGCTGAAGTTGAACGATCTGTGAAGACCTACAAGACCTTCTAGAACTAACACCCCAAAAAGATGTCCTTTTCATTATAGGGGACTGGAAAGCAAAAGTAGGAAGTCAAGAGATACCTGGAGTAACAGGCAAATTTGGCCTTGTGAAGCAGGGCAAAGACTAACTGGTCATAGCAAACACCCTCTTCCAACAACACTGGAAAAGACTCTACATATGGACATCATCAGGTTGATTATATTCTTTCCAGCCAAAGATGGAGAAGCTCTGTATAGTCAGCAAAAACAAGACTGGGAGCTGATTGTGGCTCAGATCAGGAACTGCTTATTGCAAAATTCAGACTTAAATTGAAGAAAGTAGGGAAAACCACTAAACCATTCAGGTATGACCTAAATCAAATCCCTTACAATTATATAGTGGAAGTGACAAATAGATTGAAGGGATTAGATCTGATAGAGTGCCTGAAGAATTATGGATGGAGTTTCATGACATTGTACAGGAAGCAGTGATCAGGACCATCCCCAAGAAAAAGAAATGCAAAAAGGCAAAATGGTTGTCTGAGGAGGCCTTACAAATAGCTGTGAAAAGAAAAAGATATATCCATTTGAATGCAGAGTTCCAAAGAATATCAAAGAGAGATAAGAGAAGCCTTCCTCAGTGATCAATGCAAAGAAATAGAGGAAAACAATAGAATGGGAAAGACTAGAGATCTCTGCAAGAAAATTAGAGATACCAACAGAACATTTCGTGCAAAGATTTCATACCATTTCATACCATTTGGACCTAAAAGAAGCAGAAGATATTAAGAAGAGGTGGCAAGAATACACAGAAGAACTATACAAAAAAGATCTTCATGACCCCAATAATCATGATGATGTGATCACTCACCTAGAGCCAGACATTTTAGAATACGAAATCAAGTGAGCCTTAGGAAGCATCACTACAAAGAAAGCTAGTGGAGGTGATGGGATTCCAGTTGAGTTCTTTCAAATCCTAAAAGATGATGCTGTGAAAGTGCTGTACACAATATGCCAACAAATTTGGAAAACTCAGCAGTGACTACAGGACTGGAAAAGGTCAGTTTTCATTCTAGTCCCAAAGAAAGGCAATGCCAAAGAATGCTCAAATTATCGCACAGTTGCATTCATCTCACATGCTAGCAAAGTAATGCTCAAAATTCTGCAACCCAGGCTTCAGCAGTATGTGAAGCATGAAATTCCAGGTGTTTAAGCTGAATTTAGAAAAAGCAGAGGAACCAGGGATCAAATTGCCGACATCCAGTGGATAATTGAAAAAGCAAGAAAGTTCCAGAAAAAACATCTGCTTGTTTTATTGACTATGCCAAAGCCTTTGACTGTGTGGATCACAACAAACTATGGAAAATTTTTCAAGAGATGGAAATACCAGACCACCTGATCTGACTCCTGAGAAGTCTGTATGCAGGTCAGGAAGCAACAGTTAGAACTGGACATGGAACAACAGACTGGTTTCAAAGAGGGAAAGGAGTACGTCAAGGCTGTATATTGTCACCCTGCATATTTAACTTATATGCAGAGTACATCATGAGAAACGCTGGGCTGGATGAAGCACAAGCTGGAATCAAGATTGCTGGGAGAAATATCAATAACCTCAGATATGCAAATGACACCTCCTTTAGGGCAGAAAGCGAAGAAGAACTAAAGAGCCTCTTGATGAAAGTGAAAGAGGAGAGTGAAAAAGTTGGCCTAAAACTCAACATTCAAAAAACGAAGATCATGGCATCCAGTTCCATCACTTCATGGCAAATAGATGGGGAAACAGTAGAAACAGTGTCACATTTTATTTTGGGGGGCTCCAAAAATACTGCAGATGGTGACTGCAGCCATGAAATGAAAAGACCCTTGCTCCCTGGAAGAAAAGTTATGACCAACCTAGACAGCATTTTAAAAAGCAGAGACATTACTTTGCTAACAAAGGTCCGTCTTGTCAAGGCTATTGTTTTTCCAGCAGTCATGTATGGATGTGAGAATTGGACTATAAAGAAAGCTGAGTGCTGAAGAACTGATCCTTTTGATCTGTGGTATTGGAGAAGACTCTTTAGAATGCCTTGTTCTGCAAGGAGATCCAATCAGTCCATCCTAAAGGAAATCAGTCCTGCATATTCATTGGAAGGACTAATGTTGAAGCTGAGACTCCAATACTTTGTCCACCTGATGTGAAGAACTGACTCATTGGAAAAGAGCCTGATGCCGGGAAAGGCTGAAGGCGGGAGGAGAAGGGGATGACGGAGGAAGAGGTGGTTGGATGGCATCACCGACTCAATGGACATGAGTTTTAGTAAACCCCCAGGAGTTGGTGATGGACAGGGAGGCCTGGCGTGCTGCAGTCCATGGGGTTGCAAAGAGTAGGACACGACTGAACGGCTGAACTGAGCTGAACTGAACTGTCTTTTTAATTCTATTGCCTTCGTGTCGTTTATACACCAAGACTACTGTGTAAAGTGGATGTGAGTTTGAGAAGGAGGAAGGAAGAGTGGGTGGGAGAGAGATTTTACATCAAGTTTTCAGCAAATATTCTGTTCCATGACTGAAAAGTTTGCCAGCCAAGGTAGATACTGGTTAGTGATGTGGTGGGCAGGAAAAGAGTACATAACTAGCCAAGAACTTGATGTTTTAGCCCTTAATTCTCTTTTTGGCTCTCTTTCATTCATTTGTTCATTCCATCATTCATCTCTGCCCCCAACACTTCGCCAGCCCTTGAATATACAAGTGATTTTCCTTGGCCCTCCAATGCAGAATGCCATTTAAATAAACACGTGATACTGGCAGCCCATTTTTATTTTAAGTATACACAGTCGTTTCCATATGACGTGAACGGATACGGCTGGGATATGCAGCTGTAGCCCACCATTGCTGCTATCTGATGGCAATTTTCCTTCATGTTTATAAAATGGATTTCCTAAAGATGATGCTGTTTTCAGCTTTGGGGTTCTAGAAGGGAATCTTCAGCAAGATGGAATCAGCTTTTTGTGTGTGTGTATTTCTGTGTAGGAGTCTGAACATTTTCCTGATCTACTTTGAAAACATTTCGCACTCAGGAAAAAACCACCCAAGTATAGGAGGTCCGAGACAGACCTCAGATGGGGTGACCACTCCCAAACGTGAATGATAGAGGGAGGCGAGTGTTTCCAAGCTGGAAAATCCAGGCACTCACTGTGCCTCACCCACTGGTGGGACCTGGGAGCACCACCAGCTCAGTGTCCTCATCTATGAAATGGACAACATGAAGGTGTTCCTTCCTGAGATGGCCCCTATGTTCTCTGAGTTCACATGCACGAAACACTAACAGCAGTGCTTGGCACCTGCATTTGATCCATGCTTGTTATTTTATTCTCTGTAACACTGTCATTTAAGATGAGACAGCGTGGTAGAGGGTGGAGATGAATGGACACCAAAATGTGACTCAGGAGATAACTAGTTCTCACTCTACTAGAGAGGAGCTGGGTAACTCGGGGAGTTATTTCTAGACCCACTTTTCTTTCTGCACAAAACAGGGAAGAGGATTAGTGGGATAGCTCAGAGCCCATGCTGGTCTTTGATTTATATTAACTTTCTTCTGGTATTTCATACTTTACTCAATATCCCAATTAAGGCAGTCCTGCATTTCATCAGCTGCTCACATCTCAAGCAGGCCTGAACTTTAAAAACCACAGAAGAAATTAGTAGTCAATAACACGCCTTTGAAATTGGGTGAAAGTAATCATATTAATTCAATTGAATCACTTTCTGGCACCAGAACTTCTACAGATGTCTGTCTCAATTTCAACTCTGGGAACTGGCCAACATAACTGTGTACCAGTTACTTTGAAGGATCACCAGCTGATGCAAGTGTGGAGTTAATTACCAGATGCTCCACTAATTAGTTGTTAAATAGGTAAGGAGAGGAATGTAAAAACAGAACACTAAACTCAGCATATTAACTCACACGGGTAATGGAGAAATTGAACTGAAGCATATTTCTTGAAATATGGCTTCCTAGTGGCTTAGCAATAAAGAATTTGCCTGCAGTGCAGGAGATATGGATTCCATCCCTGGGTCAGGAAGATCCTCTGGAGAAGGAAATGGCAACTCACTCCAGTATTCTTGCCTGGGAAATCCCATGGACAGTGGAGCCTGGCAGGCTACAGTTCATAGGGTTGCAAAAGAGTCAGACATGACTTAGTGAATAAATAGCAACATTTCTTAAAAAGACAATTCCCAACATTTGATGGATATTTATTTGCTTCAGTCTTCTCTCTCCATTTCTTTTATTCTCTCTCTTGCATTTTCTTTCCTTCTCCCTTCACTAAGGAAAAAGCCACAGGCCCATTATATGCACAGCACCATTAGTTGTAGAAATGGACAAAAGTGGTCCTGGTACTGAGGTCCCAGTTTGGTGGCAGGAGTGGTGAGCAGCTGGGGGGGAGAGATCAGTGCTCTAACCTTGATGGCACAGGGGACTGCTGAAGGGGTGCCCAGGAAGACTGAACTTGGGAGTGATCCTGAAGTCTGGTAAACACTGAGTTCATAAGGAAAACAGGTAGGTTCTAGGTCAGACAGGGCTGATAAGGGAATCAAATCTGGAGCAAGGATGCTCCCAGAAGGACAAGCCCCACTGATGAGGATGACTCGGATGTGGTCATCAGAAGTCCCCTGAGATAGGCTTAGGACCTCTGGTTTCATTCTGGAAGTTGAACTCCCAATTGAATCCTTTTTGTTTGATTTTTAAAAATGAAATATACACAGTGTATAAAATCTATTTGTACCATTCAAGGAATAATACTAAAGTGGAAACCAATGGGCACAAAATCTGACTTCAGAAGGGGAGATCAGCAGAGGTTTTGAGGCCCCTCTCCAGTCCTCCCCAATTACTTCCCCTTACCCTCTCCCCATAATTATGTCTACTCCCCTGACACTTTTCAGTTTTATCACATATGTATAGCTCTTGAAGCAAAACATTGCCTGACTTTAGTGACAATGAGCTTTATGTAAGTGGTGTCACGTTTCATGTGTCTAACTTATGTTTCTTGTTCAATAACAGGTATTTGAGACATCTCTATTGATTTTATATTAATAACTGAGATGCATTTGTATTCACTATCATATACTATCCATTGTGTTAACCTATCACAAGCCACTCATTCACTGTACAGTATCTTGGTGGGCCTTTGGATTGTCTCCAGCTTTTATTTTCAACAACAGTGCTGCTCTGAACCTTCCTTAGCATTGCTGCATCTCAACATTCAGCTTTCCTAAGTAGTGCAACTCATTCAGCTAAGTACCAGTGAGAGTCCTGACAACATCCCGTTAAGTGGTGCTGTTGTGAGTTATTTATATTTGTTTTAATATGGGAGACATATTGGAGAAGATGGTTCTGGCTGGATTGGAGCAGGACCAACTTACAGTCAGGAAGATCAGGGAAGAAACTGTTGAAGGGTCAGGGTGGAAGGTACATGGACCTAGAGAAAGCAGAGACATTGGGAATTGAAGTCAATGCATTGGAAAATACCTGCTATCAGTATTGAGAGCAGGAGGAGAAGGGGGCGACAGAGAATAAGCTGGTTGGATGCCATCATCAACTCAATGAACATGAGTTTGTGCAAACTCTGGGAGATAGTGAAAGACAGGGGAGCCTGGCATGCTACAGACCATGGGGTGGCAAAGAGTTGGACACAATTGAGTGACTGAACAACAACAACAACAAATCAGACTTACAGATGGATTTATTGATTGAGGAGTCAAGGTGCAGTCCAGAAGGATTCTGAGTTTTGTTCCAGACACTGGCTGGATGGTGGTGCTGGCTGCTGAGACAAGGGCTACCAAAGGAGGGGGAGAGTGAGTCAGGAATAGGAGGTGACATCCCCTGGGCCCTAAACTCTTGACATCATAGTTAAGAAAGCAAGTTAAATATGTTTTCTACAGAGTTACACCCCTTTCCCAACCACTTAGCCCATTATTCCCTGGAGTACAGTAGGTGTTCAATAAAAATGGACTGCTGGTCTTACTCTTACAAAGTCTTAGGAGCAGGTACATTGCCAGGAGTGTATACTTTAGTTCTCAGAGTTCCCAGAGAAAATTTGGGAAAATCAGTCTTTGAACATAGCTTTTTAAAATGCAAATGTTTTCACAGAAATTGCTTGCAATTTTGTTCTCTTTACATGAGTCATAGCATCCAGAGGTTGATTCTTTAAAAAAATGATTTGGAGTAGTTAACTGCCTATTTAATCAAATGGTTTGTTTGGCTGGGACCACTTCTTAGCTTAGCTTTAAAATCTTTTTTTCCCTTCAGCATGTGGGATCTTAGTTTCCTGACCAAGGATCAAACCCATGCCCCGTGCACTGGCACCTTCCAAGGTCTTAACCACGGCCACCAGGGAAGTCCCTTAGCTTGTCTTTCAACTGCCTAAAATAGCTCGTATAATATTTTTCAAAGCAAGCAGGATGTGTTAGCTTGCATGATAAGAGGATGGATAGCTCATTTACCACCTAGTTAGAAGATCTCTGTAGATGGTTCTGAATTAAATCCAAACCTGATGCGCTCAGTGAGTCAGCCGGTTTTTACTCGCCCTGTGCTCCTTCAGATCCAGATCTTGAAAGCCTGCTCACTGTGCCCTCCCTCCCCATGTGCCTGGCTCTGTCGCTTCTTCCTCCTGTGTTGCATCCTTCTCCATGACCACACTACATGCTTGTTCCACAAAGACTCTCTCTCCTGTGTTCCCTCCCGCCTGGTACCAGGGGTGCTGTTCTTGGATCTGGGATCGTCCCATTAACGTGCCAACTGCTCTTCCTACATCCAGATGCAGCCTGCTTATTGCTCTCTATCCTGGCTACCAGAGTCATTTCAAAACCCAGAACCAACTGATCATACCACTGTCATGCTTATAAGCCTCAGACTCCATCTCTGCTGCCTCCCCTCCTTCCTGGCCTACAGTGTGAAGGCAGGAGCCTGAGAACACTAGCCCTCAGGCAAAGCACTGAGTCAGCCCTTCCATATTCCTTTACCCATCCCAAACCTAGGGACCCGGGTGGCTGCTTCTCATCCCTCCTGACTGCATTACACCTCTCTTTCCCTCTGGGCTTCCTCATTGTCCTTTCTTGTGCCTTGCATGTCCTTCTTCCTCCTGCCGACAAGGTGCTATCCATTCGCTAAGGCCTCCCTTGTATACCCTGGTTTGTCTCACAGGAGTGAGGGTCTCCAGAGCAGACATGATGTCCTATGTCTGTTTAACTCTATGTCCCTACAGTGACCCCAGTTACCATAGTTAATGGAAGGCAGTCCTGGGTTGAAATCTCAGCATTAACATTATTTTTCTGTGGAAACTTGGAAAGTTACGTTACTCATCTTACCAACATGTCTGCAATAAAGAGGATAATGAAGACCACCATTTCAGACCACTAAGCCAACTCAATGGGATAATACAAATACAAGTGACGTACTGTTCATTCATTCAACAAATATTTATTAAACACCCATTTTGTTCTAGGTTGAAATCTTCCATACAGCCGATAGTATCCAGAGGAATACCTACATATCTCCGCAAACATCATTATATTACATTAAAAAAAAACTTGGCCACACCCACAGCATGTGGGCTCTTAGTTTCCCAGCCAAGGATCAAACCTGTGTCCCCTGCATTGGAAGTGCAGAGTCTTAACCACTGGACCACCAGGGAAGTTCTGCATCACATTTTTGAATGAGCAATGAATACAAGGGAGAAGGCAATGGCACCCCACTCCAGTATTCTTGCCTGGAAAATCCCATGGATGGAGGAGCATGGAAGGTTGCAGTCCATGGGGTCACTAAGAGTTGGACACGACTGAGCGACTTCACTTTCACTTTTCACTTTCACGCATTGGAGAAGGAAATGGCAACCCACTCCAGTGTTCTTGCCTGGAGAATCCCAGGGATGGGGGAGCCTGGTGGGCTGCCGTCTCTGGGGTCACACAGAGTCAGACACGACTGAAGCGACTTAGCAGTAGCAGCAATGAATACAAGTGGAAGGTCTGGAGACCTACATGAGAAGGCAACCTTGCTCAGCTTGGGAGGGGGTCAGAGAGGGGATATGGTTTAGGGTTGGGAACCTGTTAAGGCCTGCATTTTAGTTCCCTGAAGCCCAGAAGCGTGTTTTTTGTGTGACTTTCCTAGATTAGTGATCTGGCCCGCAGCTATTCTCTTCTGTGTGGTTACTCAAAGGCCAGGAGGGCTGCTGTTCTCTTATTTCCAGAGCGTGGCTTGCCTGTTATTATGGGTATCACCACCATTCAGGAGGAGATTGCAGGAGCCAAATGAAAAGCGTCACCACAACTGCTGCTCGCCTGGCATTTGCTAGAACTCTATCACCGGCTACTCTGAGCTACCAGGGGTGCTGGGACATTGGGCAGAACTGCGCACTGGGAAGGAAGGGGACATGGGTTTGGTGCCTATCCTGCGGTGTTGATGCAGAGGTTGTTCTGCATCCCTGTAGGATGCTTACAAGTTGAAGGACAGGATGGGGGGATGCATGCTCTGGCAGAATTGGTCTTGCTCATGAGTCTGGCTTGCAGGGGAGGGCAGAGAGCAGTGGGCTTTCACTCACTCCCTGGTCTCCAGGGGGCCCTGTGGGGTGAGCAGTGCCACAATCAGGGTACGGACAGCAGCTGTAAGGCATTGCTTCTTGTCCGAAGAGCAAAGGTTTCAAAGCAGATATTTCCATGGGTAGATCGTTTTTGTATGGCCCCTCCTGGCATGATGTGAGGAATCTAAGGAGATTCTCAAAGTGGTAGTTCTGCAGTGAGATCTGGCAGGCACTTGGAGCATGAGGGCAGCAAGGGGCCTCCAGATGGTGGAGGGACTGGAAATGCTGACCTGCCTAGGGGAGGAGGCTGGTGCGCCTGCTCTGGGCACCACCACAGTGACTGCAACTTTCGTGAACCATTTACATGAAGCAAGAATTTCATCCTAGAATGCATTCCAAGTCAAGTGAGATGTGGACCTATTAGAATATGGAAGAAAGACTGTGAGATGCATTTGAAGTAGTCTGCCACTGGCTAAAGCAAACTCTGAAGAAAGGCAAGACTTTAGAATGCCTTATGACTGTTCTGTGATATTTGTAATTTAATTCTCTGAGAGAAGAAAATGCTTTCACAAAATGATTTGGTACTAGAATATGCTTTCATGTACTACTGACAAAATGACATTAGAACATCAGTGTATCAGAAAGGTATTTTCCAACTAGCTTTGAGTGGAAAATGCTCATTTCCTCTTTTTCTCTCTCCACCCTGCCTCAGGCTCTCCCTCCATCTGACTGACAAGAGCTGGGTTTTACGTTTCCTTCCTTGAGATTCCCCCTGAGGCACCATGCAGGTCCTGCTGGGAAGGCTTGCTTCTCATCAGCTCAGAAACCACAGAAAGAGCAGTTGGTCAGTTTTTCAGTTGATACACCACAAAAATGCTGTCTCCTGTGGTAACTGGGTTTACATGCAGAAGGCTGTGGCAGAGAGCCTCTACTGGGGAATAAAATGGATTTTTCCATTTAGGCTCGTCAAAGGCTTTGGAGACTCCTTCAAAGTTAGCAATTTGGCTCAAAACAAAACTACTGCAACTTGGTCTTAAAACTGTACAGATTGTCATTCATCTTTTTCCTTTGGGAAGACTTAGAATGGTTGTCAGTATCTCAGATGGTTCTGACTTGTGGTTACCACCACAAGGGATGAGTAAATCAGAGATCTGGGTTCTGCAAGGGAGAGCCCTCCCTCACCCCTCTTCTTCCTTCCCTCTTCTTCTTCTTTCTATGATTCCAGAAGTTTGACACTTTTGTGATCAGCTTATTAGTAAAAGCACACCCATGGGGTATATTGTCCGCAGCATTGGTTACACATCAGGTCAGCTCCACCCCTGATCTGAGGAGTTTTTTAGTCCCTAGACTATTCCATGGCTGGTGGTCTTTGGGATTTGCAGTTCTGACATCACCAGCTTTTGGGAATTATTTCATTCAAACACTGACTCCCCGAGTTGGACTCACCTCTAAAATATCTTTCCAAGCTCCAGGGGATATGACCCTGGGGAGGAAATACAAGTTTTTCCAGAAAATATAAGAGGAAGGAATACTTTGCAACTTATTTCAAAAGATCAACCTTAAGTTAATGCTGATATCAAAGCTTTATAAGAAATGAAAATCATAGAACTAGAACTCTCATGAAATGACACAGTAAAATCCTTCTTAAGAGTAGAATTCATCAAATTGCAGAAAGAATCATGATCGAATGAGTTTTATTCAGTGAACACAAGCTTGTATGAACATTTGAAAATCAAACTATAATTTATCATATTAAAGAAATAAAGGAGAAAAGTTCTATGATTATCACAATGGATGCAAAAAATTATATATATATATAATTTCATATATATATAATCTATCTAATACATGTATGTAGGGATAGATAGGGGCTTCCCTGGTGGCTCAGTGGTAAAGAATCTGCCTGTCAATGCAGAAGATGCAGGTTTGATTCCTGGGTTAGGAAGATCCCCTTAAGATGGAAATGGCAGCCCTCTCCGGTGTTCTTGCCTGGGAAATCTCATGGACCGAGGACCCTGGTGGGCTACAGTTCATGGAGTCACGAAGAGTTGGACATGACCTAACAGTTAAACAATAACAATGAGGGACAGATAACCATAATTCAACACAGATCTATGATTTAAGAAAGTGAATTCTTGGTAGATAAGGAATAGAAAGAAAATTCCTCAACTTGATATGCCCTTTATCAAGTTGATGTAAAAAACTTGCAGCTAACATCAAATGTTGCTGGTAGCTCAGTTGTGTCTGACTCTTCGAAACCCCATGAACTGTAGCCCATAGCCTGCCAGGCTCCCCTGTCCATGGCATTCTCCAGACAAGAATATTGCAGTGGGTAGCCATTCTCTTCTCCAGGGGATCTTCCTGACCCAGGGATAGAACCTGGGTGTCCTGCATTGCAGGCAGATTCTTTACCATCTGAACCACCAGGTAAGCCCACAACTAACATCAAGCTTACCAATAAAAGAACCAAACGTTTACTTTATGAATAAGAACATGGCTAGATGCCCACTCTCACTGATATCATTAAATTGGAGACACAGGGCAATAAGGCAAGATAAAGAAACAAAAGTCATTATTAGAAAATAAGAAGCAAAATTGTGTATAATGAGTAGCAAGTTTAACTTCATAGAAAACCCTAGTGAATCTACAAAATTCTTTTAAACCTAGCATGTGAGTTCAGCAAGGACACAGGTATGAAGTTTATACACAAAAATTAACATACATAGTATATCAAAGAACAATTGCAGTTGAAGCTAAAAAAATCACACCACTTAAAGTAATCTAACTACAAATATATTTAACAAATTATGTTCCAGGTAAAAAAAATATTATACAGAACAATGAAAGAAGATCTTAATAAAGAGGCATACTATGTTAATGCATTGGGAGAGTCAACATGGTTAAGGTTTTAATTCTTTACTCTCCAATTCAAAGAAATTCCAATTAAAATATCACTATTTTTTTCATTTTATAAATGACAAGTTGGTTCAAAAATTAGAGGGGAATGCAAATAATGCAGAATATCCCAAATTTTTGAAAAATAGGAATGAAGTTAAAGAGATCACTCTATGTGCTTTCAAGCCTCATCATAAACTGATGGCAGCCTGGACAGTTTGTGGTGGGAGATGTAAACTTATCTACTAGTGGAATAGAATAGAAAGTACAGAAATAGACCCCTTTGACTTTTGACAAAGCTGTCAATGTAATTAATTGGGGAAAAATTGTCTTCTCGACAAACGGTGTTGGAAAAACTGGGTAACCGTATGTAAGATAAATAAAAATCTGTATCTCAATAAGCAGGCTGACAGTATAAGCAGGCTTGATATACTACTTTTCCAATTTTGAACCAGTCTGTTGTTCCATGTCCAGTTCTAACTGTTGCTTCTTAATCTGCATACAGGTTTCTTAGGAAGCAGGTCAGGTGGTCTGTTATTCCTGTCTCTTCAAGAATTTTCCAGTTTGTTGTGATCCACACAGTCAAAGGCTTTAGTATAGTCAATGAAGCAGAAGTAGTTCCTCTGCCTTTTCTAAATCTGCTTGTACATCTGAAAGTTCTCAGTTCATGTGCTGTTGAAGCCTAGCATGAAGGATTTTAGTTTTAGGAGTTCTTTATTTTGGATATTAATTCCTTATTTGATAGGTGATTTGCAAATATTTTCTCCCAGTCTGTGTTTTGCCTGCGGGGTCTCTGTTGATAGTGTCTTTTGATTGTACAAAATTGAAAACAATTTTTTTCCACTTAGATCTAGTTTGTCTAGTTTTTTCTTTTACTGCCTGTGCCTTTGTTGTTATATCCAAGAATTCACTGCCAAATCCAGTGTCATGAAGTTACTGCCTTATTTTAATCCAATAGTTTTATAGACATGGGTCTTATTAGTACATTAAAGTCATGGCTCTGTTTTCACTTAATTTTATATATGGAATTGGGTAGGGATCCAATTTCATTCTTTTACATGTGAATATTCAGTTTTACCAGTACCATTGGCTGAAAAGACTGTCTTTTCACCACTGAATGATCTTGGCAACCTTGTTGAAATCATTTGACTATGTATGTGGGAAATACTAAACTTTCCCTAGAATGACTAAAATTTAAAAGTATTATATCTCTTTTAATACTTTAAGAAGTATTAAAATCTCTTAAGATTATAAGATGATACCACATTGTGTAAAACAATTTTGCTGTTTCTTTTAACCATTCACTTACCATACAATACAATCTTGAAACTCTATTTTTAGATAATTACCTAAGATAAATAAAAATCTATATCTATATAAAATGTATTAATATATACAAGTGTTCAAGGCACACAGCTTTGTTTATAATGACTCCAACCAAACTAAAAACAACCCAAAGTGTTCAACAATGAATGAATGGATAAACACGGTTTTGCATCACTCTTACCTGACCTCTTCTTGAGGTAAAAAGAAGGTCTCCTGATCCTGAAAAGAGAGGGATGCTTTCTATCTTCCCTGGGGTTCCTGAGTGGACCCCAGTGGAGCCCAGGTCCAGGGGA
Organism: Redunca redunca; assembly: GCA_006410935.1. Taxonomy (NCBI): domain Eukaryota; kingdom Metazoa; phylum Chordata; class Mammalia; order Artiodactyla; family Bovidae; genus Redunca; species Redunca redunca. The sequence goes on along the minus strand of SJYQ01006824.1, from coordinate 841,826 downwards.
TCAGGGAGACTCTGAGTAGTCAGCTTCTGTGGCTGTGGAAGGTCAGAACTCTTATTTAACATCCCCCACTCCAAACTTTAATGAAGAAGGAAAAAATGTCCCCAAATACCAGTAATGTTGGGGACTGTGACTAAATGTAAATGTGAGATCTTTTATTTTCTTAGCTTCTCTGCTGCTGTGTTTTTTGAGCCAGACATGATTGCTTTTATCAGTAAGAATGCTCAAATATAGAAAAGTAAAGCAAATGCTGTAAAATGAGCACACTCATACATGCCTTACCCAGAATCTGCTCTGTGACACTGGATAAGCAGCTGAGTTTCTTCACAGCTAACCTGAGAACAGCAGAGGAAGAGTGCCTTCCTCACCACTCCATACCCAGGGTACCAGCTGTCAACATGACTTGTCACTGCTGCTGTGAGCTTTTTTTAAATAGAAAGAATAAGGATTGAGGGGTTATTTTTTAAACTATTTTTCTCTCTTTTTTCAATTGTAGGACAATTGTTTTACAATGCTATGTTGGTTTCTGCCATACAACAATGTGAATCATCTTGAAGGTGAAGGTGAAGTCACTCAGTTGTGTCCGACTCTTGCAACCCGTGGACTGTAGTCCACCAGGCTTCTCTGTCCATGGGATTCTCCAGGCAAGAATACTGGAGTGCGTTACCATTTCCTTCTCCAGGGGATCTTCCCGACCCAGAGACTGAACCTGGGTCCCCCACATTGGAGGCAGACGCTTTAACCTCTGAGCCATTGCCTGCCTTTTGAGCCCTTTCCCCGTCCCACCCCTCTAGACACCAGGCTGGGCTCCCTGTGTTATATGGCGGCTTCCCACTAGTTATCTATTTTACACATGATAGTGTATATATGTCAATGCTACTTTTTCAATTCATCCTGCCCTCTCCTTCCCCTGCTATGTCCACAAGTCTGTACTCTACACCTGTGTCTCCATTTCTTCCCTGAAAACAAGTTAATCACTGCTATTTTTCTAGATTCCATGTATATGCATTAGTATACAATATTTGTTTTTCTCTTTCTGACATTTCACTCTGTGTAACAGGTTCTAGATTCATCCACCTCACTACCACTAACTCAGAGTAGTTACTTTTCTATGGCTGTCAACTGTTCAAGTGTTGAGTCGTGTCCGACTCTTTGCGACCCCATGGACAACAGAACACCAGGCTTCCCTGTCCTTCACTATCTCCTGGAGTTTTCTCCAGGAGTTGAGTCAGTGTTGAGTCACTGTTGAGTCAGTGATGCCATCCAACCATCTTTTTACTCCTGAGTAATATTCTATTTTATATGTGTACCACATCTTTATCCATTCATCTGTTGATGGACATCCAGGTTGCTTCCATGTCCTGGCTATTGTAAATAGTGTTGTAATGAACTCTGAGGTACATGTGTCTTTTTGAATTGTGGTTTCCTCAGGGTTTATGCTCAGCAGTGATGTGATCTCATTCACCTGGCTGGCGTCTGGTCCTGTCGTTTTTCTTTCATAAAGTTATTCTTTGTTTCTAACTTTCTATGCTCTGTTCTTTGGTAGGACATCACTGTGCTCAGCCCACCTTAAGGAGGGGCATTTGTGCTTTCCCCCTTGAGGGCAAAGAATCTACATAAATTGGTTTGAATGCCTCTGCATCAGAGACGTGTCTCTTCTCCTTCATTTGTCTATTTATTCAATCTTTTATTTTTATCAGTGTGAACTCATGTTGGCTTATTTCCTGTTTAGAAGGATGATCCAATATTACTTAACTATGTTTTCAGATTGTTTTAACTTTGGCTGTTGGGAGCTTTTCAGCAGGTTTTCTGTCCCTCTGACACAGCCCCATCATTGTGTTTGTTGTTGTGGTTGTGGTTATTGTGTTTAGCACTTCTTTGCTTTCTGGTGCTGCAAGAAGTCCAGGCTTATCTTGTGTATTTCCCGCCTTGGCCCTAGAGCCAGTCGTTTCTCTGAGGACCCGTGGTTGCTTTTATTAGAGAATCGTGTTAGAAACCAAGATCTGGATGCTAAGTGTGTGTTTGTTGAAACTACTTGAATGGGGCTGCTCTGAGTTTTAACTCACAGAAAAGAAAGAAAGAAAATAAGTAAGCACCGTGAGCCATGTGTGCTCATCTCTCTATAAACCCTTCTCTATGTGTCCGTTATTTTTATTATATTAAGCTAAGGTAAGTTAGCTGATGTCTCCAACTGTAATCTGTTTCACATGGATTATTCTAGCCTTCCCCTCTTGCTTGTCTGAAACTTCCACTCCAACAGAGAGAACCTTGACTCCCACCATCCACCATCCCTTTATTTAACCATTCAATCCCAGTGCACACTGGGATTTATAGTCATTTCAGAGTTGTTCTTTCCACTTATTGTTAAGCTATCAGGAATTTTCTGCCTTGTATCAGTGTTTCTGTGCTTATGTCTTGTGTATGGCATTTGTGCCTGATTCTTCCCCAGTCCACAGGACTCCCTCAAAAGAAGAAGTTCTACAACGCCTGAGGGATAAATTGATGCACACTTTAGACTTCTGTTAGCAAGAAAAGCAAGTGATGATGGGTATGAACATGAGTAGCAGGCAGCTGGAGTGAAGAAGGGGTTTCTAGACTAAGGAATGATATGAAATTAACATGGTGGATTATGTCTCGGTCATGCATTATCTCTGCGTGACACATGAGATGACAAGTCTCTAGCTCAACAGTTCTCACCATCTGAAAGCCTTAAATGACATTGATTTCCAGCACAAAGAGTGATGACTTCTGGGCTCATGGGACAGAGGAGTCTGCAAAGCAGAGAAATGAAGCAATCACTGGAGAAGTCAGGGGTTGGGGAAGGGAAAACTAGCATACAAACCATGAGTCCTTTAGGAGAAACTGATTTCTAAAGGCTTGAATATATGCTGTGGATGATATTTCTTCCCTCCTCTTTTTCTATTAATACATCTTCTAAATGTATCTACTGAACTGAACTGAAATGTTTCTAAATGGAAATATATTATCTTTGTAAAGTATAGAAAATATTTAAAAGATATTTTGCATTGATATATCACACACTGCTAGAGAATATGGCTTGATTTCCACTTTTTAGCACCAATGAAAAGACCATTAGACTAGTATGCTTAAACATTCCTCTGTGCAAGTTTAGAGAAGCTGCACTTTTGTCATCAGTTTTAAGGTCATATGACAAAAGCTAAAATTTAACTAAGGAAATATATAAAAATGGAATGGAAGAGCTCAGTAAACTCTTAGACATGGAGAGACTGTGATGCAGACCCTTAGCTTTCCTACTGACATAGTCCTATATCTATAGAAAGAGTGGTATAGATTATAGAACCATCCCTGCAGGGTAGCATGCTCAACAAATGGGATATTACCATTATTGCAAAGAACATGTGCTAAGGAGAAGGCCTGAATGTATAAGAAATGGAAGGTAGAAGACTCTAGTTGTTGGTGTCCATGCTACAGCAGCACTTAATGAATACATTGCCAAGCACATGAATCAAATATATGTGTGAACTGATGAAGGATGGGAAAGAGTTGGGCTTCTCAGGTGGTGCTAGTGGTAAAGAAATCATCTGTGGGTTTGATCCCTGAGTTGGGAAAATCCCCTGGAGGAGGGAATGGCAACCTGCCTGAGTATTCTTGCTTGGAGAATCCCATGGACAGAGGAGCCTTGTGGGCTATAGCCCATAGGGTTGCCAAGTCGGACATGACTGAAGTGACTTAGCACTCACAAAAGTTCGGTTCAGTTCAGTTCAGTTCAGTTGGTCAATCGTGTCCGACTCCTTGCGACCCCATGAATTGCAGCACGCCAGGACTCCCTGTCCATCACCAACTTCCGAAGTTCACTCAAACTCACATCCATTGAGCTGGTGATGCCTTCTAGCCATCTTATCCTCTGTTGTCCCCTTCTCCTCCTGCCCCCAATCCCTCCCAGCATCAGAGTCTTTTCCAATGAGTCAACTCTTCGCATGAAGTGGCCAAAGTACTGGAGTTTCAGCTTCAGCATCATTCCTTCCAAAGAAATCCCAGGGCTGATCTCCTTCAGAATGGACTGGTTGGATCTCCTTGCAGTCCAAGGGACTCTCAAGAGTCTTCTCCAGCACCGCAGTTCAAAAGGATCAATTCTTCGGTGCTCAGCTTTCTTCACAGTCCAACTCTCACATCCATACATGACCACTGGAAAAACCATAGCCTTGACTAGACGGACCTTTGTTGGCAAAGTAATGTCTCTGCTTTTGAATATGCTATCTAGGTTGGTCATAACTTTCCTTCCAAGGAGTAAGCGTCTTTTAATTTCATGGTTGCAATCACCATCTGTAGTGATTTTGGAGCCAAAAAAATAAAGTCTGACACTGTTTCCACTGTTTCCCCATCTATTTCCCATGAAGTGGTGGGACCAGATGCCATGATCTTCGTTTTCTGAATGTTGAGTTTTAAGCCAACTTTTTCACTCTCCTCTTTCACTTTCATCAAGAGGCTTTTTAGTTCTTCTTCACTTTCTTCCATAAGGGTGGTGTCATCTGCATATCTGAGGTTATTGATATTTCTCCCAACAATCTTGATTCAAGCTTGTGCTTCTTCCAGCCCAGCATTTCTCATGATGTACTCTGCATAGAAGTTAAAGAGAAAGAGTTTTGTATAAATATGGGTGTTGGGCAGTGCAGCTGGAAGGTACCCAAGGATCTCCATAGAAACACCTCAGATGGACTCTGCCCAAGATGGGCTCATGGGCAAAGTTACTTCAAAGTTACTGTAGCATGAGTAGAACTACTCCAGTTTTAAGTGTTCAGCTTGATGAGTTTTGACAAATATTACAGAGGTGAGACTACTACTGAAATCAAGGTACAGAATGTTTCCATCCTCTCAAAAATTTTCTTTGTGCCTTTTTCATGCAATGGGTCCCAGATAACCACTGGTTAGATTCTGTCCCTGTATGTTGCCTTCGATGTTTTAAACTTCATGAAGATAGAATTATGGCACATGGAGTCTTTTATGTTTGGCTTCTGTCAGAAAGCAATGCCCTGTGAGTATTTTCAAGTTTTCATATGATAAAGGCTTTTGAGGAAAATGTCCTGCCAGCCAGGGTTGAAGGAACCATGCTGGGAATGTAAGAGCCCATGAACCACTTCAGAGACATTCACAGAGTTTCTCCTCGGGAGCCACAAGCTTATGTTCCAGAAGGTGATGGACCTAAAGCCTTTCCCCGTGCCTCCCAGGAGAAGACCTGGCTACATCAGAAAGACTAGGTTTCTCTCTCTTTTTCTCCAAGGGGGAGGGTGGGCAGCAATGTCTATAGACCAAAATTATGCATTTGTAAAGACCTGTTGCTGGGGAAAGATTGAAGGCAGGAGGAGAAGGGGATGACAGAGGACGAGACGGCTGGATGGCATCACCGACTCAGTGGACATTTTGAGTAAGCTTTGGGAGTTGGTGATGGACAGGGAAGCCTGGTGTGCTGCAGTCCATTGGGTCACAGAATTGGACATGACTGGGCAGCTGAACAACCTCCATACATTTGTAACTTTGGAGCTCCTCTTCCAGGGCACACATCCCACTATGCACAGGTGTCACTGCTGCCATGACATTAGCCCGTAGGGAATGGGGGCTTGGGGAGCTCTCAAGGTATTCTGAGAGTAATTAAAAGTCTGTCTCTAACTTAGAAAGCACATATATCCTAGACCAACCTAGTCAGCATATTAAAAAGCAGAGACATTAGTTTGCCAACAAAAGTCTGTCTAGTCAAAACTATGGTTTTTCCAGTAGTCATGAATGGACGCGAGAGTTGGACCATAAAGAAAGCTGAGCGGTGAAGAATTGATGCTTCTGAACTGTGGTGTTGGAGAAGGCTCTTGCGAGTCCCTTGGACTGCCAGGAGATCAAACAAGTCAACCTTAAAGGAAATCAACCCTGAATATTCTTTGGAAGGACTGATGCTGAAGCTGAAACTCCAATACTTTGGCCACCTGATGTGAAGAACTAACTCATTTGAAAAGACCCTGATGCTGGGAAAGATTGAAGGTGGGAGGAGAAGTGGAGGACAGAGGATGAGATGGTTGGATGGCATCACTGACTTGATGGACACGAGTTTGAGTAAACTCCAGGAGTTGGTGATGGACAGGGAAGCCAGGCGTGCTGCAGTCCTTGGGGTCACAAATAGTTGGACACGACTGAGTGACTGAACTGAACTGAACTGATATCCTGTCAGGCAAACCAACTAACTAGCAAATAAATATATAAAAACTTAACTTCTATCACTCTGCCTGATGTTTTAAAGACTCATGTTAGTGTGTCCTTCATAGTTTCTTATTTTCATTGACTAGCATTGAAGCTGAAGCTTCAATACTTTGATCACCTTATGTGAAGAGCCTACTCATTGGAAAAGACCTTAATGCTGGGAAGGATTGAGGGCAAGAGAAAGGGGTAACAGAGGATGAGATGGTTAGATGGCATCACTGACTCAACTGACATGAATCTGAGCAAACTTTGGGAGACAGTGAAGGACAAGGAAGCCTGGAGTGTGGCAGTCCATGGGGTTGCAAATAGTCAGACATGACTTAGTGGCTGAAAGTATCTAATTGTATAGACATGGGGCAGGCTTTTTACCCATTTGCTTGCTTATAGATATTTAGGTTTATTTCCCATTTTTAATCTAAGTGTTTAAACTCAGTAACAAGGCTCAACATATATAAATGTTTGTGTGTGTGTGTATTAAAAAAGCAGTTTTGAGCTTTCCCTGGAAAAGTTTTATGATGGTCTATCTTTGGAATTTTCTGTCTATTTTGTCTTGACATTTTGGGGAAAAATTTCATTTTAATGCTTAGACAGATTTTTATTGTACATTTTGTATTTAGCTTGTATACATATGACCCTAAACCCCAGATAAACATATAGATCACGTTTCACTGTGATCTAGGGAAGGGAGACCTGGAGATGTTAGCAAGCAAAACCTTCTCATGATTCTTACAGGCAGGGAATGTCTTTTGTTTTCATCCTTCATGATTTTAAAGAAGTTTATTTGAAGATTTGTGTGCAAGACTTTTTGAGAATTTTAAAAATTTCACTTGGGTAAACATCCAGGAGTGGAATTGCTAGGTCACATGGAAATTGTGTTTAACTTTAGGAAAACTTGTCAAACTTGTTCAAAGAGGTGGTACCATTTTTCACTCCCACCAGGTCTTCACTTGGGCTTGACACGGCAAGTGCTGTGAATTTCAGCCACTCTAGACAATGTATCAGGACATTTGCGTTTTTCTGACAATTAATGATGTTACCCATTTGGAATTTTTCACTGAATATCTTGTGTTAGTGAAATTTTATTCACAGTCCTCCTAGCATCAGTCTGTCCAGGATTCTGTCTTTCTCTAATCTGTTCTGTCCAAGCAAGTGTTAGACTTATCAGTACCCAGCAAGTAGGTGCCACATCGGCAAAGGCAAGCTATCGGCACTTTTTTTTTTCTTTTGCCAATTCACACTTTGTCAGTCTCAATCACACTTTATTCAGACTTAGTCATTAACAAGGGTTGTGTGTTTCTAGGACATTTTAGATTTTAGATAGCTCTTCTTACGTAATGTTGGCATCTCCCATAAATATTTGGCTATTTTTAGCTGCTCATGGTGTTGGGTCTTGTTTTCTCCTCATGGAATCTAAGCTAATCCATTCCAGGTAGTGTCATGTGAGGTATGTCATTTGGTGCTTCTGAAATTGGGGTCTGCATTGTAACATGGGTGCTACATCTCTGCTCTCCCAACCTGGAACCCAAGTACAGGGCTCTCTTCACAAAGTAGACCTTGCTGGTATGTTCTTGACCTCAGCAGCTAACTTTCCGGAGTAAGAGCAGCTTCTCTGATGAGGCACAAAAGCAGTTTGTGGTGGTTGTGGGAGCTAAAGTTCTCCACTGGGGTGAGTTACTATTCCCGCCTTGTGCTGTGGGTGGGAGGGGCCACCTCCCCTCCAGAGCACTGCCTGCTGGTGTGCATTGCCTGGAGCAGAAGCAAGGCACCTGGAGCCTTCCAGGGCGGCACCCTCCTGGTATTCCCTGCCCCACAGCCAGAGCCGCTGAAACTACACGGAAACCTGCTTTTCTACTCCCCACACTCACCTGTCATTGGAGCGGTAGTGCCGCAGGCAAGAGATTAGTGGGATTTTGCCAGTTAGGCAGGGCTGGCCTTAGTAATGCTTGTTAGGGAGCTTTCCAAATGGAGTGGAGAGAAAATACACGATGCCTCCCTGCGTTACTGGGTGATCTCACCCTTGAGTAAGAGAAAGTAAATGAGATCCTTAGGGCAAATCAACCAGAATTCCAAAGAAGGAATTTCTGCAAAGCAGAGTAGCACTTTACCCATGGTGTGGAGTCATCAGCAGGGCTCATATCTGGAACTTTCTCCAACCACGAGATCATCGTGTACTGAATTTACTAAGGGGAACTTGTGGCCAGAGTGGGCGTCACCTCTGTAGCACAGATGTCACAGAGCTAGAGTCACTGGATGATTGCTTTTAAATTCTTCCTGCCATCATGCTACTTAAGAACTTTAATTTTTAAAAACCAACGGTATTACATTCTACTTGACTCACTGTGCTTCTGTGCCATTGTCCACTACATATGTGAATGACACAAAATGTAAAAGATGGAGCAAATATCAGCTTCTGCCATTGTCCCAGCTGTTATTGAAATCAGGTTTGGCTGCTCATAGCTTAAGAATCCAATACTGAGAGACAAATGTTGGGTAAAGGGAAAAGTAGCTTTGTTGAGGAAGCCAGCAATCCTGGGGAGGAGGTGGACTCATGTACCAAAGAACTAACTTCCACTGTTGAAATGGGAACAAGAGCTTTTAAAGGAGAGTTTCAGGGGTGTATAGGCAGAAGGAGGGGCTATGCATAGAGCCGTGGAGTCAGCACTGACAGTCACCTTGAAATTGGTCATGCTGTGGTCTGATCAGCATCATCTTGATTAAGTACAATTAATGTTCAGTTTGAAGGTTAATTTTGTTCCTATTTCCTTGAGGCCAGTTCTCAGAATTGTGACAGCTTATGTCATGGCTACAGTCTGGTCATTATGTAGTTAATTTCTTCTACCTGGTAGGGTTTTCAGTATTTATAAAACAGCTAAAAGGATATGGCTCTTAATATTATTTATAGCCCTTAAGGAGAAACTAAACATCCTTGACTTTTTTTTAATAATTAAACTGTTATTATTTGTTCTTATTTGACTGCTTTCCTTTACTTCTGCATTTTCTCATTTTTTTCTGATTAAATTTATTCTTTGACTAAGGATTTTCTACAGACAAGAGACAGGCAGAGGACATGGAGAGGAGTCTGTCCTGGGGAAGTCTCATAAGGTCTTACTCTGTTACACAGTCATTGTGCCCCTTTTCTGGGGATGGTCTCCATTATTAGCTTCCTGCGTATCATTTGGATAATGCAAAGGTAATAAACACACTGGACATGACAATCATGCAATGACAGCATTCTGTTGAATGGCTTTTTAGAATTCTTTTCTACAAACTGCTTATAAGTGATTTTGTCATTTTCCTATGATGAATATTTAGGTTGTTACCCTATCTAGCTGGATTAAGAAAAAAAGTGACTGTCATATGTACCAGTGTAGATACCTAACTTCTCATGTGTGACATTATATGTGTTGGGTAAATTTTTAGAAATGAAATTCCTGGACAAAAACTATATATATATATAATTTTTACAAACCAATCATATTTCATTGTTGTTTCAACTTACATTTCTCTCACTGTGATGGTGGTCAAGTATATCTTTGTTGTCTTTCTCCTTTATGGACAATTTGCTTCTTCAGTCAGTTCAGTTCAGTTCAGTTCAGTTGCTCAGTCATATCCAACTCTTTGTGACCCCATGGACTGCAGCACGCCAGGTTTCCCTGTCCATCACCAACTCCTGGAGTTTACTCAAACTCATGTCCATTGAGTCGGTGATGCCATCCAACCAACTCATCCTCTGTTGTCCCCTTCTCCTCTTGCCTTCAATCTTTCCCAGCATCAAGTTCTTTTCAAATGAGTCAGCTCTTTGCATCAGGTGGCCAAAGTATTGGAGTTTCAGCTTTAGCATCAGTCCTTTCAATGAACGTTCAGGACTGATATCCTTTAGGATGGACTGGCTAGATCTCCTTGCAGTCCAAGAGACTTGCAAGAGTCTTCTCCAATACCACAGTTCAAAGCATCAATTCTTCACTGCTCAGCTTTCTTTATAGTCCAACTCTCACATCCATACATGGCTACCTGGAAAACCATAGTCTCGACTAGACAAATCTTTGTTGGCAAAGTAATGTCTCTGCTTTTTAATATGTTGTGTAGGTTGGTCATTGGAGAAGGCAATGGCACCCCACTCCAGTACTCTTGCCTGGAAAATCCCATGGATGGAGGAGCCTGGTAGGCTGCAGCCCATGGGGTTGCGAAGAGTCGGACACAACAGAAGTAACTTAGCAGCAGCAGTAGCAGCAGGTTGGTCATAACTTTCCTTCCAAGGAATAAGTGTCTTTTTATTTCATGGCTGCAATCACCATCTCCAGTGATTTTGGAGCTCATAAAAATGAAGTCAGCCACTGTTTCCACTGTTTCCCCATCTATTTGCCATGAACTGATGGGACAGGATGCCATGATATTTGTTTTCTGAATGTTGAGCTTTAAGCCAACTTTTTCACTCGCCTCTTTCACTTTCATCAAGAGGCTCTTTAGTTCTTCACTTTCTGCCATAAGGGTGGTGTCATTTGCACATCTGAGGTTACTGATATTTCTCCCAGAAATCTTGATTCCAGCTTGTGCTTCATCCAGCCCAGCATTTCTCATGATGTACTCTGCATATAAGTTAAATGAGCAGGGTGACAATATACAGCCTTGACGTACTCCTTTTCCTATTTGGAACCAGTCTGTTGTTCCATGTCCAGTTCTAACTGTTCCTTCCTAACCTGCTTAGAGATTTTTCAAGAGGCAGGTCAGGTGGTCTGGTATTCCCATCTCTTTCAGAATTTTCCACAGTTTATTGTGATCCATTGATTCTTATGTGCCCCAAATATTCGTTTGTACCTTTGAAGTCCAGTCAGTTTATTGCTTTGCCCTATGAAAACTACCCCTGAAACGGAGCGTTGTTTTAATGACTGGATTTGTCTCATGAAAAATTTTCTTGAATTGTTTTCGATTTTTTCCCATTACATTTACAGTGTTTGTTTCTACAGTTATACCATTACCTATTTGTGAAACTCCTTTGTTTATTTTCCCTATCTAGCATTTTATCTTTAATTGTTTTAAATGGTTATTTCTGTTTAATTTTAGCTATATTTGTCAGGACACAGAAAATTGTCTGTTTTTAAAGTTTACCAGTATTTATATTTGGTGCACTCATTTCTGAGTTATCTTTTCTCTGTTTTATCATCATGTGTCTGTTAGGCTCTTGGGTTTATCTTTGAACCCTTTGATATTTTCAAAGCAATGAGTGTGTAAACTATGACATTCTGTTTGTTTATTCTGGTGGGCACTTGGAAACGATTACTAAATAAATGAATTTCTGAATTCGCATCCACAAAACATAACTAACACATTTTATGTCATATTTTAAAATGGAATCTTTTTATTCTATTTTAATGAAATGTGGTTTGCAAATAAAATTCTCATTTTCCCGTCATTGTATTTTTTCAGTTTCCAAATGAAGAAGGGTAAGACACAAACTTTGCCTCTTTAAAAAGAATTAAACTTGTTTTTAGAGCACTGATTGTCTCCTTGATCCTCAAATCAAGACAACTTGCCTTCTGAAATGAGGAGGTAGGCTCTGACTATTTCACTCATTGGGATAATTCACAAGAGCTTTTGGATATGCTTCATGTAGGGACACTTCACTGCCTTCTGTCACAAGAGCAGACTAATCATCTCTGCCCTAAAAGAAAGTGATACAAGTCCACTTAAAGCATGACAAAGTTTTATAGCTCTAGGGGTTTCCAACCTGCCTTGCCTGTCTTTCTCGGTGAACCTGGGGAGATGACATTCCTCCCTTAAGCCCCAGACCCTTTATATGAGAGTGAAGTCTGGACAGGAATTCCAAAACCTGTTTAATCCCTAACATACACGACGGTAGGGACATTTGGCTTTTGCTGGGTGTTCTTCTTTGGCCACTCCTGTTCTGTTTCTTACCAGACTGACCACTTCAGATGGAATTACTGGGCCTCCTTGACCTCCAGCCTCTGGTGATTGTGGCCAGTGGGCTCACTGGGAATTAAGTCCAAGGGATAGACATTTCTCCACTGTTGGCACAACCAGATGGGCATTGGAAAAATGTTTCATGGGTGTCATTTAGGAGAATCTTGATTCCATGTCTTGATCAAGTAAATGAAACATAAACACCCTTTCAGGTGGAAAGTTCTATGAGTCATGAATAAAATGGAATACAAATTTTAACCTGTAATTTAAATTTCAGGGGTCATTTTCTGAGAATTGTCATTCCTTCCTTACACACACACACACGCACACAGAGTACTTTTAGATTTAGTAGCAAAATAATGAAGATTGTTCCAAAATAGTAAAGTGAGACTATATTTTGGATTTATTTTCCCCAAATTATAGTGTTTCTCCCACAGTGAAGAGGGAAAAAACTCTTAATTTAAATTTGTCATTTGAAAATGTATCTTCTCAGAAATGTATATTCTAAGTCTTGTATTAAAACCCCAAAAGTCATCTATTTATAAATATTTCTTTGATTTGTCTAAAAAATTGCTTATTTTTTCCTTGGTTCAGAATACAGTGATATAGCAAGTATCAGTTAGCATGGTGTATAAGCAATGTTTATATTCAAAGTTTAAAAAATTGCTTTTCTATGTGGAACTAGACACCAGTTATAGGAGCCTTTCATGGCCTTAGAAATTGCACTCAAGGGACCCATAAGGTTAGTATTACATTGGAATAGATGATAGCCTATAATTCGCAGCTGTGAGGACATAGCTTTTGTCAGACCACTTAATTGTATAACTTCATTACAATCCCCCTTGCAGGAAGTCTGAGAGCCAAAATGGGATTCCTGAAATTTATGGACAGAAGCACGTGCAGTTATAAGAAAACTCAAAACAGGTGGAGCAAAATCGGAACCTCACGGCTGAATGAACTGCTCACCCTAAACAGCTGCTGTAGATGGTCATGGTTTTGACAAATAGCAGGCTTGTGGCTTTATTCTCACATCTTAGAAAGATAGACCACTGACTGTGTCTTGATGAGAGTTGTTGCTATATTCATCAACTTTTAAAATATGATTAAATACACAAGACTACAACTCATGGGTAAAAGAAATTTTTTAGGAGCAAATAATATTTGTCACAGAAAATCTTGAAGAATTCACTCATTCAAATGTTGGGCTGATGTTGGTTATTTTGATTAGAATAAGTGGAACCAAGTCACGGTTTTGAAGTCTTTCACAAAATGTCTATTTTTTCTGTTCATTCGTAAATTTCACAGGGACAATTTGCTCAATCATATTGTGTTTTACTAGGCTAGGTTATTAATGCTTTTGTCTTAGGTCCATAGTTCACCATGCTATAAATAAAAAAGACTACAAAAATATAATTTAAAATATTGTGTAAAATGTATTGTTTTCTAGACAAAAATTCCATTAACTGTTCCTTAAGTTTCATTAATTATTGATGTCAGTTTAGCAATTATTTGCTAAGTTCCCACCAGAGTAAACAAACATGGAATGGTTTACAGTTTTCAAAACTCTTACTTTATTGAACCCTGAGAGGTCAGCAGGCAAGTGCTAGGATCACCTCACATTACAGAGAAGGACATGGAGGGTGCAGAGCTTGTCCAGTGACATATTAGTCATAAAGAGAGGAGCTGGGATGCAGACTCATATCTTTTGGGTGTAAAAGAGCTATTTTCCCCAGTACCCTCCACCTCCCAGGACTGTGCTAGAGCTAGCTATGCAGAGTGTCAATATGAATGATGAGTGGTCTCTTAAGTAGACTTGGAGGGGCTTACAAATCAGTGGAATAAGGAAGCAGATGGTTAGGAAACAATCTAATGAATATTCATATTAAGAATAAATCATTGATTCAATGGAGATTTTTAAAATTTCTGCCTTGAAATCTGTGAGTAAAAGCAAGATTGAGTTTTTAGTTTATTGTTGAGTAGAGGGTGGGACAAGATTTTCCGGTAACCAGTCCTCCCATCCCTATGATGTGTCTTTTTCCTCATGGTAATGAAACTGTATAGAATCTCAGATTTCTTATTTACTGAATAGGAGAATAATTCCTACCTGACACAGTTACCATGAGTATTAAAGAAGGAATAATTACTTAACTTTTTTTTTTCTATTTCTGATATATTTCTCATGGATTCATAAGGACTAGATAGCTTTCTGCAAAATATCTTGGCTTACAAAAGGCTTTTTTTTTTTTCCCCCTCCAAATAGGTAATCTAAAAAATCCCTCAAACTCAGGCCAGGAGGCTGGAAGCATCTGGAGGCCTGACAATGATGAATTTGAGTTAATTAATATTCAGATTCAATCTGTAGTGCTGCTTCCATTGAAGACAAATTCACGGTAGTAAAATTCTCATGGAAAGGGTTAAAACTATTACCTGAATTCAAGTTCTAGCTTCCTCATGTTGTACAAATAGATTTAAACTCTCTAGAACTCAAAGAAATGATCAATAAAATGTGATTAGATCCTTTATTCCCAGAGTACTGTATTAATGTACATGTGTGCTAAGTTGCTTCAGTCATGTCCCACTCTTTGTGACCCTCTGGACAGTAGCCTGCCAGGCTCCTCTGTCCATAGGAATTCTCCAGGCAAGAATACTGGAGTGGGTTGCTATGGCCTCGTCCAGCGGATATTCCCCATGGACCGAATCTGTGTCTCTTATGTCTCCTGCATTTGCAGGTAGATTCTTTACCACTGTCGCCACCTGGGAAGCCCCACTGTTGTTAATATCAAATAGCAAACTATATGGGAGAACTCAATATGAAGGTGTATTATGATTATCCCTTAGTCATAGCAACTGCTGTGAATACAGTAGATGCTTAATAAATAGTTGATGGTTTTGTCCTTTATCTCCTCCAATGGGTGTTCAAAAGCAGTTTCTCAGATTTTAATCAAACATAGGGATGGGACGACTGGCATCAAGTTTTGCTGGATCATCATGAGGGAGAATTTCCTTGTCTGAAGAGCCAGTGCTGTGGCCTCACACACAGCTGTCCTGGCTGCCACAGAATTCAGTACCCCATTGGGATCATGAATGGGATAGGCTAAGATTTGTCCTGCTTCTCACATTTCTGGCTTCAGTCATAGCTCCATTGTCTGGGGCTCTGGTAGAATGGCCAGTCTCCTTGGATTGTGGTGTGAGGACAGGGCTTCCACAGCAGTGGACCAGTAGGCACTGAATGTAAATGTGTTTAATCTGGGGCTTCCATTTGGCAAGGGACTTTGGAACCATTTGCACTGCAAGGGGGCATGTTCAAGCCTGGAACTTCATTGGCTGTTTCTGCCTTCTTTAATACTCTAATACATTCTTAGATAAACTTGCTGGTGGAGTCCCCATGCTTTAAGTCAGGTCTCAGGGCCTTGAATCACTGGCTGGGTGTTTCAGCCAGTGTTCTCCAGAGAAAAAGAACTAATCAATTTCTCTCTCTATCTATACTGGTTTATACAACTATAAAGACTGTCAAGTCCAAAATATACAGGGTGGGCTGGCAGGCTGGACTAGAAATTTGACATTCTTGTAGCTCAAGTCCAAAGGCTGTCTGCTGGCAGAATTCCCTCTTTAGGGAAGGACAGCCTTTCTTCTATTCAGGCCTTTAGCTAATTAGATGAAGCCCACGCACACTATGCAGGGCTGACGCAGAAGTGTCCTCAGTGATCTGTCCTAGGTCAAGGCTGAATGCAGAGGCAATCAGTGAGCCAGAGTCAACAGCCAAGACGTGGAAGCCCCCTAAGTGTCCCATGGCGTCTGCTCTGTGAGTTTAGGATCTGAGTGATTACAGTGTTGAATGCAAAAGTGAATGCAAATGTTGAATATTAATTTAGTCATTGTTGTTTAGTTGCTAAATTGTGTATGATTCTTTTGCAATCCCATGGATTGTACCTGCCAGATTTATCTCTTCATGAGATTTTTCCAGGCAAGAATACTGGGTGGGTTGCCATCTCCTTCTCCATGGGATCTTCCCATCCCAGGGATCGAATCTGTGTCTCCTGTGTTTGTAGGTGGATTGCTTACCACTGAGTCACCATTAATCTACCCAGAGTGACTAAAATACGACCTTGAAGGACTGAGGAGGAGGGCACTTTGGTCCTGTCCACAAAAAATTAAGATAAAAATGGAAAATTTTATTCAAACCAATTTGAAGATTATATTAATAACCCAGAAACAGCCTCTCAGAAAACTCTGTTGGTTAGAGGTCAAAGCACAGTTATGTAAGTTTTAGGGACAGAGGGCTATACACTACCTGATGTAGTATTGATGGTTTAACATAATCTAACCAGTAGTGGGTTGTGGATCATTGTGACACCTTACAAGATAAAGAAGGTAGGTCATCTTTTAAGGAGTCGTCTTGATGGTGCTGGGAGAATGTTGCTCTTTCTTTATGGTTGAGCATGTATTTCTGCCAATAGGGAGGTCTGACTGATACATAAGGAAGATACACAAAGCATAGTGAGGGGAGAGAGGAGGCCAAAGGGCAGAGAAAACTCTTTATGTTTAAATTTTTCATGCCTTGCCATAAAATATGGATTTTTATTTCACAGCCCAGAGTTTGCATTAATACAGTAATGTTAATTGGCCTTTCAATCTCTGAACTGGGAATAAGGTTTAGAGCCAGTGGGCCAACCCTAGGTCTTTCCCTTCTTCAGGATCTGGCCTCTCTGAAAGATGGCCATCTGTGGTGCAGAGTAGTTTCTCTGCTGCTTCAAATTCGCTTCCTTCATTATTTGAAAATGGGCTGATTTGTTTAAATTTGATTAATCTGTGGAGTAGTGAAATAGCCATCTACACTTTTTTTCCCTCTAAAATCATGAGTAATGAGACAGAAGTCCTGCCCCGGCTTGCCCTTGGCAAGGTGGCCATGAGCAGCACTCTGGGTGTGGATGAGTCATTTCTCAGCCTCAGGAGCCTCCCGCCCGCCCTCGTGCCTCACAGTCAGACTGAGACTCTGGGGGAGGGGATCGTTGCCTCACCTGGCTGAGGGCTCAGACCCCAGAGTTACCAGAGCTCCCCACGTGAAAGGATAACAGGTCCTGAAGGTCTCAGGAATCAGAATATTGGTCTTGGAAGGTGGTTTAAGTCAAGATGAAGGGGACATGTAATACCAAACTGAGGTTTTATCACACAATGGAAGCAATTTTAATATTTTACTTCAGCTAGTTCTTTATACATCTGACTGTTTTATCAACACAAAATTAAGCCCAGCCTCACAAGGTAGCTCTGGCAGATCACAGGGCTGAAGGAGTCCTGGACCCAGATGTGTGAGACCGCACTCAGCTCTGATCTGTCCCCTTGAGATGCTGGCACCACTGCCTGGATCTCATGGCCCATTTTCTCATTGTCATGTGGGGACACTAAACTCCATGGCCTTGGAGAGAGCTAAGGGAGGTGACAAGCATCTCTTGGCCCAGGCATGGGGGTCAAGGATCTCACATGCCACCACATCTGTAGGAAATTCCTTAAGAAGACTCCCTGGAATGTCCAAACCCTTGTCAGGGCTTGAAATCAAAGATATGAAAAATTGGGCTGGAAGGAACTTAGTAAGTCTTGTAACAAACCCTTATATCCAATACTTGAATCCTTCCACTTAACCCCACCAAATTCTCCTCCTGACTTTGTTTTAAAGTCGTTATATTACTGAGCCACCCACCCTTCCTTTCTTCTTTCCTCTCTTCCTCCCTTTTCTTCCTTTTATATTTATTAAACACCACAGGCCAGACAGCATTGACCCCATGGGTCATAAAATGAGATGGAAGGAAATACATAGACACATTTAAAAACAAAAATAGTTAATACCTCCCCGTCTTCCAGAGTAGGGGCTGGATCAGTCACAGTGGGGAAAGAGGGAAGCTGAGGCAGACAGTGGACCAGGACTTGCCCTCCAAAGGCCTGTGAGTGATGCTAGGCTGTTCGTCTTTGGAGTTGGTCCTTATACCTGGTTGGAAGTGGCCTAGCTTAGAAATAACTCTGAGAACAGGTGCCAAGTGCAGAAATTCTACTCATAAAGACTTTTTCCACCAGTGTTTTTCAGCTGAGGTCAAAGGACAGTGCCCTTGCCCACAGTGTGATCTGACTTTCTGTGGGATTGGGGGTGACAGGAGGCAGGCAGGCTCTCCTGCCCTCACTTTTCAGCTGAGTGACAGTGTCCTTGCTCCAGAGGCTGAGTCCCAGTCTGACCCAGTGGTTCCACTGGCATCACAGATCCACTGAGTCAAGTTCTTCACCCTCCCTGCATCCTGTGTGTGTGCTGTGCTAAGTTGCTTAGTTGTGTCTGACTCTTTGCGACCCTGTGGATCGCAACCCACCAGGCTCCTCTGTCCATGGGATTCTCCAGGCAAGAATATGCAAGTGGGCTGCCATATCCTCCTCCAGGGGATCCTCCCAGCCCGGGGAATGAACCCACGACTCTTGTGTCTCCTGCCCTGGCAGGCAGGCTCTTTCCTGGTAGTGACGCCTGGGAAGCCTGGGCATCTCCTTTCTTCCTGCTTTTGTTGCAGATCTGCTCACTTCTCTTTCTGTTTCAAGTGCAGTGTTATGCTTCCTTGTGTCAGAGCACCCATGCCTTTTGGTCCCATCTCCTTCCTCTCCTGCCCTCTGGGTTGGCTCTTATTCTGGGCTTTCACATGCAATAAGGGTTTTCTTCCTTTCACCTATGTCTGCTGGCCTGATGCTCATCTTCTGAGCCTTTTCTCTCATGTTTGACCAATCTTCAAACATATAGTCTTCCAGTGGCCTCTCTTCTGTCAAGATCTAACTGGCCCTGAGCCCCGACTGGTTTGTTCACTGTTGTTTCCAAGAACTTAGGCGATGACAGCTGGTTTCTTGTCAAGTTCAGTAAGTATTTGTTGAAGGAATGGAGAGACCAGGTGGCAGCCTCATGGTGGTGATGTCCACCATCACATCATTGTCCCCTTCTGGGATGAAGGACTAGAGAGTTTGTTGCCAGAGCTGCTCCAGAACTTTGCTCAAAATCCACTAATTTCCACCTTTAGCAACAGTTAACATAAGTCTTTAAGTTAAAGAGTTCAGAGATAAGGAAGCTGTAAACAAAAAAACCCAGATGGAACCAGCTGGGACCAAGATAGTGATGAATTTGACCTTCTAACAGACCTCAGACCTCATTAAATGCTGTTTTTATTATATTAGCATATTAAGTGACACACCCACCAGTGGCCATGATGGGCTATTAAGGACCAAAAAAAGGATACAAAAGGAGGTGGTATCCCACTCCCTCAAGAGAATCCCTGCTGGTAGACTAGTACCTAAGCCTCTCCATCATTAACCTTGCTCCCCCCAATCTTTGTCTTTACTTGTAAAAATTAAATCCCTCTCTTCTGGTGGGCAGGAAGTTGATCTGTGAGCTGTCGACTAAAAAAAGAAGCATAAGTGAGAGTTGTGAGTTAAGTTTTACTGGGGGAAAATGAGGCCTGCAGCCTGGGTGACAGCACCTCAGATAGCTCTGAGAAACCGCTCCAAAGAGGTAGGGGGAAGTCAATATATGTGATTTTGGTAAAGGTAGAATATATGCCCATCAACAACATACTTTTTCTGTAGAAAGTTTCTGCTAGTCAAGAGAAAGGCGTCACCATGAAGGATTTTAGTGCTTTTCTAGATACAAGGAGATACAAGAATTGGGATCACGAAACTGGTTCCTGAAAATATCTGCCTAAATATCTGTTCCACCAGTTTCCTTGGAGCAGAGTGCCTTACTCTCTACCCTGAACTTCCTTCAAGGCCTGTCGAAGGTCAATAGCTGCAGCAGCGTGGGGTAGGGTTCAGTCTCCACGGAGGCAGATGGCAAATGCTCTTGGCAAGTAGCAATATGTAGTTGACAGAACTTAGTTCTCACTTCTTCATTCTCTGGTTACTGAATAAAGCTTGTGCTGTGTTGATCTCAACCCAAATAGCTTTTCCATTTCTTTATTGAACCCTCCCTCACTGAGACAGAGAGCCTCAGTGGCTGGGCTCGGGCCATGCAGAAGTCATACAACTTAATTCAGCAATGATTTCTGTTGAACACAACATGATCTCTGCTTTCATAGGCTCAAAATCTGGGGAGAGAGAGAGAGAAGAATATACTGTGGTGAGGAGCAAGCACAGATTAGGCTGGAGGGGGGATCTTCACAGACCAGGGGTCGGAGTGGTGGGAGGAGTGAGGCTTCCTGGAGCTTGGGCCTTGGCACCCAGCCTTCCTGTCTCAGTGCAGCCCTGCCCTCTCCCTCAAAAGTCAGAAGTGAGATGAGTGACTACATCTCCTTACACGTTCTTAATTTCATAGCACCCCCTTGTACCATTTCTTGCATAAATGTGCTCATCTGGGACTGGCTCTACCTCAGAGGGGGCAATGCAAAGCTTTGGGCTCCCCTGGTGGCTCAGATGGTAAAGAATCCTCCTGCAATGCCGTAGACTGGGGTTCATTCCCTGGGTTGGGAAGATCCCCTGGAGAAGGGAATGACTACCCACTCTGGTATTCTCGGCCTGGAGAATTCCACGGACAGGGGAACCTAGCAGGCTATAGTCCATAGGGTTGCAAAGAGTCGGACACAACTAAGTGACTAACACTACTGAGATCAGCGCTGTTAACACTTCATCATTACTCTAGGAGGTGGTTTTGGGTGTGTATAGTCTGAAGACCTTAAGCTGTTTTGTCTCCATCAAAGCAAAGATGCTGACTGCCTTCCTGAGGTCCCATTGCCCTGACATTGTAGCTTTCATTAGAGGTCCTAAAAATGTGGTCTCCAGGACGACAGCATTAGGTTCTTTATAGAACTTTATAGAACTTCTCTCAGGAGCTTTGTAGAACTGCAAATTCTTGGGCCCCTCCCCAGACCTATTGGAAACTTTGGAGGCGCCCCCAGCAATCTGGGTTTTGGCCAGCCCTCCCCAGTCCATGGGGTCGCTAAGAGATGGACACGACTGAGTGACTTCACTTTCACTTTTCAGTTTCATGCATTGGAGAGGGAAATGGCAACCCACTCCAGTGTTCTTGCCTGGAGAATCCCAGAGACAGGAGAGCCTGGTGGGCTGCCATTTAAGGGGTCGCACAGAGTCAGACACGACTGAAGTGACTTAGCAGCAGCAGTAGCCTGTGACTCAATCAATGCAGGCTAATCCTGAGAACTCAAAAATCCTCACAGCTGAGTGTAGGAAGGATTGGAATCTGGGAAGTAGAGGGAGGGGGCATCTGAAGTCAGGAGGACCTTTCAGAGGCTGTTAATTGTTCAGACCAGAGAACACCAGGGTCTAGACTGGGATATGAAAGGTGCGGATGGTTCCCTATGTATTGGATGGTTCCCTATCCAAAGGGGAATGGCTCACCTCTGGTCAGTGGAATTGAGGAGAGCAGGGTCAGTGGTGTCCACCTTGCTTGTCATCTGTGACCTGGAGTGATTTTGCTCCTTCAGGCTCCCCTGGCTGCTGGCTCCAGGCTCCAGACCCAGGAAACACTGTTCTGCCCAGCCTGCCATTGTGTCAAGGTTCTTCCCCCACCAGCACTGTTCTGCCAATCTACTGAGAATCAGATTCTTGCCTGTTCTGTCCCCTGGCCAGAGTCTATCTGAATGCCTACAGAGGGACGAGCTTGATTTGAATGGTTCTCAGGATGTTCACCCCAGTTACCAAACTTTATCCTGATCTGTGCCTCTTGCTTGGGCCTCTTTCTGATCTCTTCTACCCAGAACCACTGTGGACTTCTCAGAGCTCTTAGAACATTGAGGTTGGAAAGGAAAGATGGCATTTTCTTGGGCAATAGTAACAACCCTCCTTGTTTTCCATTGTCTCCATTTCCAGTATTATTCAAAAGTATGTCAGGCTAACCACATTTTATCCTTAGAATAATTCATAATTTATTGAGGCCTTAGGTATTCTTAGCTATGTATGTGACTGTCTGACATCCAGGCTCTACTCCTGGCATCTCCCTTATGGAGGTATGAAAAGAGCTCAGCATGGGTTTCAGTGTGCCAGTGATTAAGGGTTTAACTAGAGTGTAGCTGTTTTCAGTCTTGACCAACCTGGAAAAGGAATAAAATTAGGCTTTCTCATGGGATTTCTGGCTCTGCTATTCCAAGTTACAGCCAAATATGCTTTTCTGGGGGAGGTTTGACATTTCCTTTTCCTATCCTGGCCAGAAACCAGATTTTATTAATTTTTTAAGGAATTAAAAGTTTCTGCAGACTTTGGAAAAAAATGGTATAATTCAACTTTGTTTCCTGACATGGGCAAATGTTTGAGAATTTATTATGATTTAATCAGTCAATTATTTCATCCCTAATAAAGAAAAGCAAAAAGAACCATGTTTCCTCAGAAAGCAGATTTGTCAGCAATTAAAAGAAAGGGATTTTTTTATAACTAATATATTCTTCAGTTGTTACCCTGAAGCATATTTCAGAAAGTGGGGGAGGGAGAGAGACAAAGGTCAAGAGTGCATTTACGAGAAGAGGAGGCTGGGCTGGCCACTGGTATGTGTGGTGCTTGAGGGGCCAGCGATGGTGCTGCACCTTCCTGGGGCAGCAGAATGACCCAGAAGCCCAGCATTGCTGTTGTCAATATCTCTCTAGGTTTTGCATCATAAAGCATCACCCAGAACCATGTGCAGGCTGTGTGTGTTCTGCCCACAAGCCAAGTCCAACCCACATGAGTGCTGGAGCAACACTCTCATATCCCTCCTATGGTGGACATTGATTCATTCAGCATATTTTTCGTGATTGTCTGTTGTGTAGAGGTCTCTACTGGGGGCACTTAAGGCACATAGCTGAACAAAAGAGATTCCTGCTTTTACAGAATTAGGAAAACAGATAGGATACATGAGTGATCACAGAAGAGTGCAGGTGCTGAGTGCCAGGGCAGAAAGTAGAGCCAAGTGGAGGGATCAGGCGTGTGAGCGTGGGCGCCCTGGCACATGGGGAGGGAGTGAGGTCTGACTGCTGGACAGAGGTGTCATTGGTTCTCACAAGAAGCAGAGACTGGTGTGAGAGGGAGTCAGCCGCCTGAAAAGCACTGTGGCCTGAGGGCCCTGGACTGACAGACCAGGAAATATCGAGATGAGTGTGAAGGGCTGCATGGTGACTGAAGCGACAGGAGTGGAATGAACAGGGCCGGGGTGGGCTGAGGCTGGAGCTGCAGGAGGTGCTTTGTCAGGCTCCTGGGGGAACAGCACTAGGCTGCTCTGTGAACAGACCCCTGCGAAGCCCGGGGCGGGGTCTATTACAAGGCTCCTGCTGGAGTGTTTCAGACAGACACTGAGAGGCCCTTACCATGTGGGAGGACTGGGAAGTGGGAAGAGCTGTGAAATCCATGGCAGGCCCACAGCATGGGACCAGAGTAGGAGCTGAGTTTTGAACCTTTTGTGGGGAGGGACACCTTGCAGAAGTGAGGAAGAGAAAATCCCAGGCGGGGGCAGGCAGGCAGCTTTTGGGACCCCATCTCCCCACTCTGAAGAGGGGGGAAGCCCTACTGGGGATGCAGAGCTCTTAGTGTTGGCACCAGTCCTGATGCTGGGTGAGGAGCATAGATCCCCTCTAAGTGGCTGTGGGGTAAGATGTCTGGGGACAGAAGGGTCCACTCCTGAGGTTGCGGCTTCCTCAGTGAGCACTGCTGTCGGGTCAGGGGACTCACACACTCTAGATTCAACCTCTAGCTTGAAGAGGATCCAAAATGCTAAAGGTCACCTTGACAAGGGGGTGAAGATAAAAATGGTTCAGTTCAGTTCAGTTCAGTTGCTCAGTTGTGTCTGACTCGTTGCGACCCCATGAATCACAGCACGCCAGGCCTCCCTGTCCATCACCATCTCCCAGAGTTCACTCAGACTCACGTCCATCGTGTCCGTGATGCCATCCAGCCATCTCATCCTGGGTCGTCCCCTTCTCCTCCTGCCCTCAATCCCTCCCAGCATCAGAGTCTTTTCCAATGAATCAACTCTTCGCATGAGGTGGCCAAAGTACTGGAGTTTCAGCTTCAGCATCATTCCTTCCAAAGAAATCCCAGGATTGATCTCCTTCAGAATGGACTGGTTGGATCTCCTTGCAGTCCAAGGGACTCTCAAGAGTCTTCTCCAACACCACAGTTCAAACGCATATTTTGTGGATCAGAAATAGAATATTAAAAAAAATTTTTTAAATGACATGTCATTGGAAAAGACCCTGATGCTGGGAGAGATTGAAGGCAGGATGAAAAGGGGATGACAGAGGATGAGATGGTTGGATGGCATCACTGACTTGATGGACATGAGTCTGAGCAAGCTCTGGGAGTTGGTGATGGACAGGGAAGCCTGGCGACCTGCAGTTCATGGGGTCACAAAGAGTGGGACAAGACTGACAAACTGAGCTGAACTGATTGAGCTGAGTATATAATGCAAATGAGTAAAAACATTATGAATATGTTAGATAATAATCAACTTTTAAGACATATAGAAAAAGGGGAGGAGAGTAAGCAACTAACTTTTCTTTTGGAATTAACATGTTTATGTTCATTTACATATAGTTTCATTGTATAATGTTTTCTTAACCATTCTCATTTGATCAACATGATGGCCCTATTAAATGAGTGTTCTTTCTCTTATTTAAATGAGGAGAAAAACCACAAAGGGCAAGACCTTTCCTGGGGGTCCTCCAGCTTGGGAGAAGCCAGCCTGGGAGCTGAATCCACTGACTCCAATTTCAATTCTAATTTGTGCTGAGTTCACTGTACAGTTGTCTGGTTCAGCAAATAAAAGCACAGGATGCCCAGTTTAATTTGATTTCTAATTGCCTTTGTATTGAGAAAAAAAGAAAATATTGCATGGAGATACTCATACTAAAAATTACTTTTTATTTATCTTAAATAAATGATGTCTCCATCTACTCCTTATTTCATTCCTTTATCTCCTGACTCTATATTAGTAAGAAGACATGTTTAACGTCAGCACTATGAGCTGATCTATTGAGCATGTACTGGCAGAAAGTTGGCATCTTTGAGAACTGTCTAGCTAATTTGAGTTCTGGAGGTACGTCATACCACCTTCTCTGGTAGGAGTCCTTTTTCATTTTTCAGGATTCTGTAACATCTGTTGTTCAATGACTTTTAAAAATGTTGTTCTCACACACACAAAATACACACTTACTTGAAAGATCATCACTATCAATTTTTATTCCCTTCCTCTTCAATGCTGCACAAGATGTTTTGACTTGCCCCAATGCAGTAAGAGTTTTTAGTAACATCTATATGAAAGAATTCTTAAAGGAATGAAACCCATTTGAAATACAGTTAGGACAAGGATCATAATAATTATTCACTTCAACTCAGAATATCTTTTTCTGTTTATAAGCAATTTTGTCACTTTGAATAAAAACTTGGCCGTTAAAGGGATGTGTTCTTTGTTCAATTATTTCTTTAATGTATTTAATAGGTCCCCTTTAAGTATAATAATGTTATTTATCTTTTGATTTGCATAATCCTATTGGAGGAGACTGGTTCCAAATAGGAAAAGGAGTACTTCAAGGCTGTATATTGTCACCTTGCTTATTTAACTTATATGCAGAGTACACCATGAGAAATGCTGAGCTGGAGGAAGTACAGGCTGGAATCAAGATTGCCAGGAGAAATATCAATAACCTCAGATATGCAGATGACATCACCCTTATGGCAGAAAGTGAAGAAGAACTAAAGAGCCTCTTGATGAAAGTGAAAGAGGAGAGTGAAAAAGTTGGCTTAAAGCTCAACATGCAGAAAATTAAGATCATAATATCCAGTCCCATCACTTCATGGCAAATAGATGAGGAAACAAGGGAAACAGTGGCTGACTTTATCTTTCTGGGCCCCAAAATCACTGGAGATGGTGATTGCAGCCATGAAATTAAAAGATGCTTACTCCTTGGAAGGAAAGTTTTGACCAACCAAATAGCATATTAAAAAGCAGAGACATTACTTTGCCAACAAAGGTCTATCTAGTCAAGGCTATGGTTTTCCCAGTAGTCATGTATGGATGTGATAGTTGGACTATAAAGAAAGGTGAGAGCTGAAGAATTGATGCTTTTGAGCTGTGGTGTTGAAGAAGACTCTTGAGGATCCCTTGGACTGCAAGGAGATTCAACCAGTCCATCCTAAAGGAGATCAGTCCTGGGTGTTCATTGGAAGGACTGATATTGAAGCTGAAACTCATGTACTTTGGCCACCTGATGCGAAGAGCTGACTCATTTGAAAAGACCCTGATGCTGGAGAAGAATGAAGGCTGGAGGAGAAGGGGATGACAGAGGATGAGATGGCTGGACGACATCACTGACTCAATGGACATGGGTTTGGGTGAACTCCGGGAGTTGGTGATGGACAGGGAGGCCTGGCATGCTGCGATTCATGGGGTTGCAGAGAGTCGGAGATGACTGAATGACTGAACTGAACTGATTGAAGGAGAGATCTTGAAAACTATAAATAAGAAACAGGAAGACTTCACTCAATAAATTGTTTAAAAAGTGAACATGAATTTTGGGACTTTTATTCAGAATTAGAGGATTGATTCATTGCTTCAAATAAAATGAAGATTCTCTCAAGGGCATTTGTTTAAGAGAGCTGAGTGGTTTTTAAATGTGAGTGAACCGAACACTAAATGCCAACAAAATCACCCAAGTTCTCTAATTGCCCAGTTTGAACCCTATAAATGCTGAGGTTAGAGAACCATTCCATGACATTGACATCAACAGAAAAACAGCCGGTGTTGACTGAGTGGCACTAAGCAGAGTCTGGGGAGCACAGTCCGCATCTTCCTTGGAATCGTTCAGGCCTTGCTTCAACTGTGCGTGAACATTGCCCCTCTGTTCACTTCTGTCCACCAAATATACATCTGTATCATCTCCATTGAAATCAATACTTTTTTTTTCCTCCATTAACTCCTGACTCAATAAGAGAATTTCCACAAAAATTCTTATTCTGTCTGAAGTTTCATTTGGAGGACGTTTTACTCAGAATTGCTTCATAAGCAAAGTGTTGGCATAAGAAAAGCTATTTCACAAGCAAAGAGAAATTTTTCCTGCATTGTGATTTTTTCTTTGGCTATGCTTTTAAAAAGGCGACGTGTTGAGATTCTTAATAATCTGTGTCACGGTAAATGGAGGGATTACATTTCTAATTATAGTAGTCTATTCCAGCCTGCAGTTTTCCACTGTCTACCCTACAGGAGAAGCTCGGTTCTGAAAGCTATCTGGGCAGCTCTTGCTGATGTTGAACTGACGTACAGAAAGCACTGCATACCGCAGGGTTGGTTTTAGTCAGCTTGATGGGGCCTTCTTTTTCGGTGCTGTTATTTGTTGGTTGCAATCAATGTTTTAACTCCTGCATTCCATGATACATGGAGAGTAGAGGAGAACCAATCTGTGAGCCGGAGGTATTTTCTAATTTTCATAGCTCGGTTGTTGGAACTTGTGAGTTCTGTCCTGGCCTTGATGAGCTGTGACACACAGCTATTACCTACTGCCCTGAGCCATCTGTGTGTTACCCACAGGCTCAGGTGACAGGTGCTTGGGCTGTCACTGCTTCTTTCCATGAACCTCTTCAGGGACAAATTCCAGGAAAGATTTACTATCTGAGCAAATTAGAGAAGCTATCACTGCTCACAGCTTAGCTTTGCTGGGAGGATCAAAGTTCCTCCCAGAGATCAAGAATACCTGCCATGGATTCTACATGTGTCATCAGAATCCTCCTCAGAAGGTGAATAGTGAGTCACGGTGATGTGCTGGTTTCATATGATTAGAGATCATGCAAGTGCTGTCTCTTGGAGATGAAAGAGACCCTGAGGGCATCTAATCTAACCCTTTTCAGATGGAAGAGCCTTTCCAAGGTGGGCAGATGCTTATTCAGAACCATTGGCTTGGCTACACTGTGCTCTGCACAGCTTCTAGGGGGTGCCAAAATCTAGCCCAAATCTAGCCCCCACCCTTTGAAAGTGCTGTGTGCCCTTTATAAGGGGGTACCTGGTGTAGATGGTTGGATTTATAAAACAGCTATACACTTGGTTCATGAGCCAGCCTTGATGCTGAGGTAGAGAGAAAGCCAACAGGAAGGGCAGAGGAGCATCCCAGAGCAGAGTTGCACCGTAACTGTCTGTAGGGCTCTAATCAAACACGTCTTGTTTCTTCAGGGCTGTGAGAAGTCAACTCAGACCATAAAGGTAGGTCTCCCACACCGTGTGGGTGCTGTCTCCACTTCCGGGGTCTGAAGGAATGTTAATTTCTTCCAGCTTCATAGTAAATATGTACCACAAGACCCTTTAAGAATGGAGAGGACATTTTCCGGAAGATTGTATTGTTAACACCACAGGATTTATTTTGTTTTGTTATTTGCCTTCCAATAAATAGAGAATTACTGCAGTAAATAAATATTCCGGTTGTTGAGGAAGGCAGCCTGGGTCTGGAAAGAAAACTGGACTGCTTTGGCCACAGAAATGTCCAGTTGGGAAATCTCCTCCCATGGGGGCCTTTCAAGCAACACACCAGGGGCAGAGACATGCAGGCTTCTCACAGACAGAGGAAAAGCTCTCAGAACAATAAATCCATCTACCAAAGGGCCTCACAAGGAGTGAAGTTCCTGTCACATCAGCCTGGCTTTTGTTTTTTTTTTTGTAGTTCACGTCATTTTCTCTGCCTGGAACATGATTCCTTCTGGTTTTACTGTTCTGACTTCCTCTTTCCCAGATGCTTCTGTTTAAAGCTGTCCCAACAAGTTGGCTCCCCAGCAGCTGACGGACAGCCACATCACTTACCATTATTGGAGATAAGTGTATCTGTGCCTTGTCAAGTGAAACAAAATGTAGAAGAGGGCATTTTTTATTTCTTAAAGATAAAAGCAGAAAAGAGAATATGTTTGTGCACAAGAGGGAGGAGCTATGGATGGAGTACAGTAAACTAGAAGGATTACCTGTGTACTTGAGGGAGCCAATGAATGCCACTAATGAAATTCTTCAAGAGATGGGAACACCAGACCCCCTGACCTGCCTCTTGAGAAATCTGTATGCAGGTCAGGAAGCAACAGTTAGAACTGGACATTTGGAACAACAGACTGGTTCCAAATAGGAAAAGGAGTACATCAAGGCTGTATATTGTTACCCTGCTTATTTAACTTATATGCAGAGTACATCATGAGAAATTCTGGGCTGGATGAAGCACAAGCTGGAATCAAGATTGTTGGGAGAAATATCAATAACCACAGATATGCAAATGACACCACCCTTATGGCAGAAAGTGAAGAGGAACTAAAAAGCCTCTTGATGAAAGTGAAAGAGGAGAGTGAAAAAGTTGGCTTAAAACTCAACATTCAGAAAATGAAGATCATGGCATCCAGTCCCATCACTTGATGGCAAATAGATGGGGAAACAAGGGAAACAGTGAGAGACTTTATTTTGGTGGCTCCAAAATCACTGGAGATGGTGACTGCAGCCATGAAATTAAAAGACGCTTACTCCTTGGAAGGAAAGTTATGACCAACCTAGACAGCATATTAAAAAGCAGAGACATTACTTTGCCAGCAAAGGTCCATCTAGTCAAAGCTATGGTTTTTCCAGTAGTCATGTATGGATGTGAGAGTTGGACTGTGAAGAAAGCTGAGCATTGAAGAATTGATGCTTTTGAACTGTTGTGTTGGAGAAGACTCTTGCGAGTCCCTTGTACTATAAGGAGATCCAACCAGTCCATCCTAAAGGAAATCAGTTCTGAATGTTCATTGAAAGGACTGATACTGAAGCTGCAACTCCAATACTTTGGTCACCTGATGCAAAGAACTGACTCATTTGAATGATGCTTGGAAAGATTGGAAGCAAGAGGAGAAGTGGACGACAGAGGATGAGATAATTAGATGGCATCACCGACTCAGTGGACATGAGTTAGAGTGAACTCTGGGAGTTGGTGATGGACAGGGAGGCCTGGTGTGCTGCAGTCCATGGGGTTGCAAAGAGTTGGACATTACTGAGCTGAACTGAACTGAACTAAATGAATGCCACTTCCCTGCATCTCAACGTCTTGATGTGTCTTTGGCAGGTGTAGGGGAGCTTATGTTGGCTAGAGTCTTCCACCATGTTGTGGGTACAACCCTTCAATGCCAAGGGCAGTATGTGAAGGAGAGCCATGTGATAGCATAAGTAAGGTCTTATGAAAAATTATTGAGAAAAGCTGCCTATAACTAAGGAGCAGCTATTCTAAAAGGCCATGAAAATCTGAATGACATCACAAAAGGACAAATGCTGACATTCAACAGCTATAAGATTGTGAAATAGCAGTGTCTTATGTTTATTGAACAATGTTGTCTCATTTTTATATCTCCCTAGAGAACTGAACAGGATGAGAAACACTCCATGAGGAAATATTCCCAAGGAGATTGTGGTGTCCTATTTGCAACAATATTACACTTGACTTGTGATATATATGACAAGGGAGCCTCCCTGGTGGCCATGTGGTAAAGAATCTGCCTACAATGCAGGAGACCAGGGTTTGATGCCCCCCAACCCCTCCGTGTGCCCCCCCTGCCCAATCATCATCTGTGTCTTTTACTTCTGAAAGTACATCAAGTCATCTCTGGAGTTTTGTTGTTTTCCCTAAGTGTAATTTGAGCCCATTTTCAAGAAGTTGTATTAACATTTTGAAGGGACTTTGAGTGTTGTTATAAAGTCTGAAATATCTATCCTTCAGCTACTAAAATCTGATAGTCATGTCACTTGCCACATGCAGTTATAGCCTAAAGCTTCTTGAGGAGGTAGGATCTGTAGGGTCTTGAAAGGATGTGAAATGGGGATGTGAAATGAAGACATCTCAGGCAGGGAGGCAATAGGTAGGAGGAGACAGCAAGTCATTCCATGAGGGCAGAGTGCAGGAAGGGGAGAGGCAAGTCAGGTCACCCCTCTCACTTGGAAGGACCTTGAACGTTGTTTATACGGGGATCTGTGCTTAGACCTGATATGTAAGTCAGGAAGATTACTCTGAGTATTCCTGCAGAGCTGAATGGAGGTAGGATCATCAAGAGAAGTAAACCTAGGTGGATGCTGGCAGTAATAATCTTGACAGGGAGAATGGAGACCCAGAGGGAGACTCCAAAGGAGGGGATGAGTGGACAGAAGAAGGGAGGCTTGGGTTTGTAGGCATAGTAACAAGGGAACAGGTTGGATCTCTGCAGTGAGGGGAGAAAGGGATCAGTGATGTATTTTTCAAAATACTGTGGAGTATTTTCCAAGAAGAAAGGCTGAGAGCTGGAAGACCAGGGGTAGCAGGCACAGGCTAGGGCTGTGGTGGATGTGCCAGGCTTACCAATCATTTGAGGGAAGAGGACACCAGGGTTGGTGCCTTAGGATACAGGTGTATTGGGGTTTGAGGGCCATTAGTAGATGGCAATTAAAGCTGTGGATCTGGATGAGCCTGGGCAGGAAGAGCATGCTGAGAGTAAATGAAAAGGGTATGAGGATTGAATTGGGTGAATTCACATGTCCAACAAAAGCTATGACAAACTTAGCATATTAAAAAGCAGAGACACTGCCTTGCCAACAAAGGTCTGAATGGTCAAGGCTATGGTTTTTTTAACTGTCGTGTACCAGTGTAAGAGTTGGTCTATAAAGAAGGCTGAGTGCTGAAGAATTGATGCTTTTGAATTATGGTGCTGGAGACTCTTGAGAGTCCCTTGGATAACAGAGATCAAACCAGTCAAACATAAAGGAAATCAACCCTAAATATTCATTGGAAAGACTGATTCTGAAGCTGAAGCTCCAATACTTTGGCCACCTGATGGGAAGAGCCATTGGAAAAGACCCTGATACTGGGAAAGATTGAGGGCAAAATAAGAGTGTGGAAGAGGATGAGATTGTTAGATAGCATCACTGTCTCAATGGACATGAATTTGAGCAAACTTGGGTAAAGAGTGAAGGACATGGAAGGCTGGTGTGCTGCAGTTCATTGCATCACAAAAAGTCGGACACAGCTTAGCAACTGAACAACAATAACACGTGTCCAACAAAGGGGCAACAAGGTAACTGACCTAGTGAGTCTGGAGAGAAATGTGTTGGAAAGGAGGGTTTTGGGAAGCAAGGTGTTGTCAGTAGGACCAATCAAAGCCACACACATTAGGGGAGGGGAGGGGAGTGGGTGAAGAGAGCACACTCTTAGGTCAGGGCTGCCCCTGGCAGTCCCGCAGGAGGGCTGCCTGGTGGAGGAAAGTTCCCAATGAGGGAAAGCATCACTGGCTTCGCTGCGTGCTGCTGCAGCTGCGTGGTCAGCAGTCCTGAAAGAGTACCTGGTGCTGCTCTTCCTGGCTGATTCGGATTTGGGGAAATGTGTCTTTTTGTCACTTCCTCCCTCAATTCCTGCTGCAGGAAACCTTGTCCTCCTGCGTGAGTGAGTTCAAAGATGGGAAAAAAAGAGGTTTCCAATATGTTTGGCAAGGAAGGGACACCATAGTGAGGGGAGAGCCCTGGGCAGGAGGAAGATGAGTGGGTCTCATATCTGGTTCTCAGAGCCCCGAGGAAGCAGTTATAAAACTCAGGTGTCTTAATATCAGTGTCATCTTTTGAAGACTCAGAAACAACTGAGGAACCCAGACTGTTCTTCCCTCACTTGTGGGTGAAGGAATGAGATCAGAGGAGAGCTGAATGCCGGGCCTGCTCCCCTTCCTGCTCTGGGTCTTTCGCTGGTGTTCTTGTGGGATGGGAACAAGGGGCTTCCTGAGAGGTGCTACCTTTCCCCGAGGATGTATGGAGCTGGGGTTTTGTGTGCACACATGCTTGTGCTCTGACACACAATCCCTGGCACAGGGTTGTCATGGTGTCCTGTGAACCAGTGGGATGGGCTGCATGCATGGTTTGCTGGTTAGCTCCAGGCTATGTCTTGTTTTGTTCAAGGTGTCTCGATGTGCAGGGAGGCCAGGCTTCTGTCTCAGGTGCCACCCTGAGCCTGATGCTTGGACCTAAGGACATAAGTTCTGGGGATGAGCGGAGACTAAGGGTAGAGAACTGGGGAGTGTTTTTTTCCTTTATGCCTCGGAAACCATTCATTGTCAAATTCAGACTGAAAACTGTAGGTGCTGTAAGTACATAGCTTATTTCTGCGCTACAGTGTTTGTTTATTTATTATGATTAAAATTTAATTTTTACCTTTAGGACTTCACACTTTTAGGGCAATTCTAGGATCACAGAAAAATTGAGTAGAAGGTACAGAGATTTCCCATACACCCCAGGGTCCATGTGGAGCTTTCCTCACTCTCGACATCCACTAGAGCAGACATTTGATAATAATCCATGAACCTACACTGACACATCATAATCACCCAAAGCTCATAGTTTCCATTAGGGCTCATTCTTGGCATTGTTCATTTTACTGGTTTGGACAAACATATAATGACATTGTATCTGTCACCATTTTTGTTGTTCGGTGGCTAATTCCTGTCCGACTCTTTGTGAACCCGTGGATGGCAGCACACCCGGCTTCCCTGTTCCTCCCTGTCTCCTGGAGTTTGCTCAAACTCATTTTCATTGAGTTGGTGATGCCATCCAACCGTCTCGTCCTCTGTTGCCCGCTTCTCCTTCTGCCCTCAATCTTTCCCAGCATCAGGGTCTTTTCAAATGTGTTGGCTCTTCGCATCAGATGGCCAAAGTATTGGAGCTTCAGCTTCAGCATCAGTTCTTTCAATGAATATTCAGAATTAATTTCCTTTAGGATTGACTGGTTTGATCTTGCTATCCAAGGGACTCTCAAGAGTCTTCTCCAGCAGCACAGTCCGAAAGCATCAATTCTTTGGCACTCAGCCTTCTTTATGGTTCAATTCTTGCATCTGTACATGACTACTAGAAAAACCAATGCTTTGACTATATGGACCTTTGCAGCAAAGTGATGTCTCTGTTTTTTAATACACTGTCTAGGTTTGTCATGTCTTTTCTTTCAAGGACCAAGCATCTTTTAATTTTGTGGTTGCAGTCACCATCTGCAGTGATTTTAGAGCCCAAGAAAATAAAATCTGCCTCTCTTTTCACTTTTCCCCCTTCTACTTGTCATGAAGTGATGGGACTAGATGCCATGATCTTAGTTTTTTGAATGTTGAGTTTCATGCCAGCTGTTTCACTATCTTCTTTCACCTTCATCAAGAGGCTTGTTAGTTCCTCTTCACTTTCATTAGACGCATCACCATTGTATCATGTAGAATAATTTTGCTGCCCTCAAATCGTCTGTGTTCTGCCTACTCACCCCACTCTTCTATCCCTAGCGATCTCTGAGCTTTCTACTGTCTCCATAGTTTTGCTTTTTTCTGCAATGCCAAATGGTTGGAATTATAAAGTATATGGCCTTTTCAGGTTGGCTTCTTTTACTTAGTAATATGTATTTAAGCTCCATGTCTTTCCATGGATTGATAGCTCATTTCTTTTTAACACTAAATAATATTCCATTTCCTGGATGTACCACACTTTACATATTCACAGCACTTTTTGCTTTCAAGTTTTGCCGATTATAAATAAAGCTGCTCTAAGCATCTATGTGCAGGTTTTTGTGTGGACACAGGCTTTTCACTTCCTTGGGTAAATATCAAGGAATATGATTGATGGTTGTTGTTACTTTATTTTTAAAAATGGATGTATAGCATAATTAGCAAATGCAAACTATATATTTACAACACAAATAGTGGATACTTGAGATCATTCTAAAATAACACAGACAGTTGAACTAGAAATGCCCTTCTTTTCCCTTTATGGTTTCACTGTTTTTCAAGATATTGTTCATTTTCCCTTTTCAGACCAAAGGCCAACCTGAGGATGAACTCGGCCCAGGTCTTCATCCCATTTTATGAATGAAGAAACTGAGGCTTAGTGCAGGTAACCCCACCTGAAGGCCCAGGCATCTCCAGTTCCTGTGGGTGTTGGCCCTGACATCCTGCACTCGCAAGGGTCGGTGGGGGGATGGGAAGGAGAGTATTCAGAGAAATGCCCTGCATTGTCCTTCCTAAGGATGCCTGCAAGAACTTCCCACGATTTGGTGGATGATGCCCACAGAGTATTCTATGGAGGAACATGTTCCAGCCTGAAAGGGTCTCCTGGTTACCATCATGTGCAGCCTTGCTGGGAGCCAGGAGGGCAGAGCTGAGATCACAGCCAAGCCACTCAGTTACTCTTTTTGAGGGAAGCTTCTGGGTGGCCCTCAACTTGAATTGTATGTTTAGCTCTTTATCTTGTTTGTGATCTTGTTTCACAGCTGTGTTCACTTCCTTTTCATTTGAGTTCTTAGCTCCAGGATGGTAACTTGAAACTCAAAACTCCTAGAGATGAGTTTGGGCCTCTGACTACACTGTCTGGGTTTATTCTTAAGTAAGTGCAGATTGGAATTTCTAGTCTAGGTTGCATTGCTGGTTTCTGGATAAAAAAGTATTTTGTTTGGCCCAAGAATGGGTGCTATGTGACTTTCAGGAAAGCATGTGACATTTCAGGAGAATGGAGAATAAATTTCCTTAGGTAGGAATTTATAAGATTTCAAAGTGAAATATAAAAATGGAGATTTTAATATTGAAATAACATGATTTCCAGACATAAGTTTGCCTCAGATTTGGAGGCAAGCAAGGAGTTAAGATTTTTATTTGTGTACTTTGGGACAGTGGGTCAGTTATCAGTTAATAGGTAATAAGCAACTCCAGAGTTTTAGTGGCTTAAAACATCAGCACCACTCTGTTGGGCAGGTCAGGAATGTGGGCTGTGCTCAGCCCTGTGTTTATTTGCTGGTCTTGCCTGGGGTCACTTGACAGCTACAGTCATCTGGTACAGGGGCCACTGGCCACATGTGGCTCTTAAAATTTAAATTTGAATTAGTTTAAAAAAGAAAATATCAGATCCTCAGCCAAACTAGCTACACAAGGCCATGGCAAAAGAGCACAATAACAGAACATTTCCACCAGTGTAAAAAGTTCTCTTGGACAGACTGACCTAGAGTTTTGACCCAGGCTGCCTAGATTAAGATGACCTCTGTCCTGGATCTGGTGGTTGGTGCTGGCTACCTGCTGGGCTAGAGATGTCCAAGGCTGGTCTGGGCTTCTTATGGAGCTGACTCCAAAAACCAGCAAGAGAGGAGGTGACCCCCGAAGTCCAACGTCCTCAAAGCCTCTGCTGGGTTGGTGTGTGTCCATAACCCATTAGCCAAGGCAGTGTGCAGACCAAACCTGGAGTCAGCAAGAGAGAAGCCAATCAAGGGCACACTTTCTCAAGGGCATGTGGGAAAGGAGCCTCTCCATCTACCAAAGACGAAGACTTGCATGCATTTGGAATTCTCAGTAAGAACTTTTGTTTGTAGACCTGGACAGTTTTCAAAGTTGCATTAAGCGCCGATCTTCACTGAGCTCACATTAGCCAGTTTTGCAAAATTGTCACATCTCTGCTGAATGCACCTTCTGCCCTCCAGGATCCATGCCAAAGGGCACCCCTACTTGGGACACATTTTCCACCTGTGGGAGGACAGAGTGGTTAAAGCATGCATGTGCGCTAAGTGGCTTCAGTTGTGTCTGACTCTTTGTGACCCCATGGACTGTTGCCCACCAGGTTCCTCTGTTCATGAGATTCTCCAGACAAGAATACTAGAGTGGGCTGCCATGCCCTCCTCCAGGGGATCTTCCCAACCCAGGGATCAAACCTGTGTCTCTTACATCTCTTGCATTGGCAGGCGAGTTCTTTAGCATTAGGGCTACCTAGGAAGCCTGGTTAAAGCATGCAGTGGCTCTGTAACTTTTCTGCTTGCGTGCAGATGGTGCTTTTACTGACTGTTCCAGGGAGAAAGCCATCACCCACCATCCATAGGGCATGGAAGTCTCATCTCACCAGAACCTGCAAACAACACACCAATGTGTAATGTGATAATGTGATTTAAAATAGGAAATATCCATTTGGTCTTCATCTTGGTTTCTGGCACAGATGTCCTAAAACGTTTGGAATTTCCTAAGTGCTAAAAAGATCTAGATGTCCTTTGTTATGTTAAATGACATAACTTTTGGAAAGCCTCTAGGTAACTAAGGATGGAGGCTGGTTGCCTGTGAGAACCAAACATAGGATTAGAGGATTGGAGCTTTCAGTTCCACTCTCAGCCTTCAGGGAGGGGACAGGGGCTGGAGATTGAGTTCAATTGCCAACTGCCAGTGATTCGGTCAGTCATGTCTGTGTAATGAAGCCTCTGTAAAAACTCAAAAGGGACGAGTTTGGAGGACTTCTGAGTTGGTGAACATGTGGAGATTTGGGGAGTGGGATGCCTAGAGAGGGAATGGAAGCTCTGCCCCCTTTCCCATACCTTGTCCTGTGCATCTCTTCCATTTGGCTATTCCCGAATTATTTCCTTTTGTCATAAACTGATGATCTATGAGTAAAATTTTTCACTAAATTCTGTAAGCTGCTCTACAAACTAATCAGACACAGAAAGGGGGTCATGGGAATCTGGATCTATAATTAATTACTCAGAGGCACTTGGACTTATAATTTGCTTCCGAAAGGGGTGGGCAGTCTTGCAGGACTGAACTTTTAACCTTTGGAATCTAGAGCTATCTTTAGGCAAACAGCGTCAGAACTGAGTTAATTGTAGGACACCAGCTGGTGCTGGAGCATTGCTTGGGAGTGTAGGAAAAATCTTCCCACATTGAAAATGAGTACAGAACTGTCAGATGGGGGTGTGCATATTTCCTGTAGGAAGAGGAAAATCCACTCAGAACAATGAGTCAGTGAAATCCCCGTCACAACAGCCTTCCTTTTGGTTCTTTTGTCACCCTTGTTACTTACTCTACTTGGGACACAATTCCTTTCAGGTCTTAATGTGCAACTTCCTCTTCCCCTACCTAACCCTTCTCTAAAGTTGTTTCAACAAGACTACATCCCAAGAGTCAAAAGATATGCACTTACTTATCATTATCTAAAAACTGTGCTATCTTAAACATGTCATCTGCACTTATTATCATTAAGAAAAATGATATCATTTCATCACTCTTTATACCTTGAAATGAGTATGAGTATTCAAAAATATTTGTTTAATAAAATAAAGCATCAGAAAGGTAAGAAGACAATTATCCCATTTTTTAAATGAGCAAATGGAAGTTGTATATGATATATACCTTGGAAATAAAGCCAAGTGGTATATAAAGAAGAGAAATCAGTGGTCAACCCAACAGCCTGATAAAAACCACTTCCGTGCAGCATTTCACTTCTCAGGTGCATTTTCATGAGTTTATTATTGCCATCGGGTACATATTCACTTGTATTACTGCCATCAGGCTTTGCTCTAGGTGATCAGACACAACCATTGAGCAAGACGGGCAGAGATTGCTACCTTCCGGCACTTAGATCTTTGGGGAGAGAAAGGCAATAATATAAAGTGCAACTAAATGATGCGGTAGGTTGGAGGGGGCTGGGCAGAGCAGAGCTGGCATAGAATCTGGGATCTGGGGCTGGATGGGTTGTAGTTTCCTACTGAGTTCAGATGGGCCTCACCTGGTAGGTGAGGGAAAGTCCAGTAGGCATGCTGGGGGAACGGCACCAGGGAGGGGAGTAGCTATGGACAGTGGAGGGAGCTGGGGGAGGGGGGAGCAAAGAAGTCAGGGGTCAAGGGCCCAGATACTATCTTACATAGATTCTGTTCTGTCATTGAGCTCTTCTCAATGGCAAAAAGGATATGAACTTCCTTGCAATTTACAAGTTTCACTCTGGATTAGGGACAGCATCTGTACCTAGGTGGCTCAGGGGTAAAGAATCTGCCTGCTAATGCAGGAGACTCAGGACACGAAAATTAGATCCCTGGGTCAGGAGTATCCCCTGGAGATGAAAATGGAACCCACTCCAGTATTCGTGCTTGGAGAATCCCATGGACAGAGGATCCTGATGGGTTACAGTACATAGGGTCACAAAGGGTAGGACATGACTGAACAATTGAGCATGTAAGCACTGTAACTATAACAGTATCTCTATTTCATCTCATTTTTTCCCTGTCTTCACCTTTTAACATCACACCAAAAGCATTTCCCCATGTCATTTAAAAACTTTGAATATTTAACATAATGGCCATAGAAAGCACTCAACGGTTTGGACCTTGGGGAGTACACAGCTTTATTCACGGAATCATCTGTTTAGGGCCATGGAACCAAGAGGGCTGATATTTTGACCATCAGTCAAGGGCGACCCAGTCTTTGGGCTGGAAAAGGTATCACTGAGACACTACCATCTGTCTTTTGATATCTGTCTATCCGTATTGGTCTATCTATCTGTCTATTCATTTGCCCTTCCTAAGGTCCCATTTGTTAGACAAACATAGCTTGGTGGGTGGAGAAGAGGCATTTTTAATGGAGTGCTGCCTAACTCTGAAAGGTAAAGGAGACACTTTCAAGAGAACAGCGCCAACGGAGGGGAAAGCACAATGCAGGATGGAATCTGTGTTGACAAAGGCACTGAGTGCAAAAGAAAAGGAAGTAAAAATTCACCCTAACTGCAGACACAGTGGGAGCTCAGCGGGAGGTTGATTTTGAATGGGAAGCGTTCCATAACACCTTATTTTAGTTCAGGATCTTTTCCCTATAGTACAAAGTTACCTGTGTGAAAATGTTTCCTTACCTCCAGAATAATGGACACGTGTAAATTCTCATGGATTCTCAATGGTGAAAACCTTTGCCAAAAGACAGCAATCTGTTTTAAATTTTAAAATTAGTTTACTGAATCTGCAAGAAAATGTGGACTTTTTTTGGATAACTTTTTTTCTCCTAATGCTTTCCTTGGCCTTTCAGTAGGAATTATGTTTGTGCTCCATTGCTTTTTAATGGAAAATTTACTAAGGAAATTGAAAATCAGATGTAAGTTTGTGAAATTTGTTAATTCAAATGCCTCATTTGATGAAATTAGATAATGCTAAAATTCAGTTGCAAGAATTTGCAATTTCAAAAACTTAGGACAAATAATACATTTTTATTGTTTCAAGATGAAAACCAAACTGTTGGTTGCCTTGTTTTTGCTCTGGGTGGAGAATACAGATGTTCCATGTGGATGGTCAATTTCATAGCTCCTTCTTACCCCCATGCCTCCAAAATGCAGCCTACTGTGGCTTGTTATACCAGCCTCAGTTCAGTTCAGTTCTTTCAATCACTCAGTCGTGTCCGACTCTTTGTGACCCCATGGACTGCAGCATGCCAGGCTTCCCTGTCCATCACCAACACCCGAAGTTTGCTTAAACTCATGTCCATTGAGTCAGTGATGCCATTCAACTGTCTCATCCTCTGTTGTGCGTCTCTCCTCCTGTCTTCAATCTTTCCCAGCATCAGGGTCTTTTCCAATGAGTCAGTTCTTTGCATCAGGTGGCCAAAGTATCGGAGTTTCAGCTTCAGCATCAGTCCTTCCAATGAATATTCAGGACTGATTTCCTTTAGGATTGACTGGTTGGATCTCCTTGCAGTCCAAGGGACTCTCAAGAGTCTTCTCCAGCACCACAGTTCAAAAGCACCAATTCTTTGGCACTCAGCTTTCTTTAGAGTCCAACTCACATCCATACATGACCACTGGAAAAACCATAGCTTTAACTAGATGGACCTTTGATGGCAAAGTAATGTCTCTGCTTTTAAATATGCTGTCTAGGTTGGTCATAACTTTTCTTCCAAGGAGTAAGCGTCTTTTAATTTCATGCTGCAGTCACCATCTGCAATGATTTTAGAGCCCCCCCCAACCCCCCACCAAATAAAGTCTCTCACTGTTTCCCTTGTTTTCCCATCTATTTGCCATGAAGTAATGGGACAGGATGCCATGATCTTAGTTTTGTGAATGTTGAGTTTTAGGCCAACTCTTTCACTGTCCTCTTTCACTTTCATCAAGAGGCTTTTTAGTTCCTCTTCACTTTCTGCCATAAGGGTGGTGTCATCTGCCTGTCTGAGATTATTGATATTTCTCCCGGCAATCTTGATTCCAGCTTGTGTTTCATCCAGCCCAGTGTTTCACACGATCTACTCTACATATAAGTTAAATAAGCAGAGTATAAGTAAGAGTATAAGAGTATAAGTATAAATAAGCAGAGTATAAGTTAAATATACAGCCTTGACGTATTCCTTTCCCAATTTGGAACCAGTCTATTGTTCCATGCCCAATTCTACTTGCTTCTTGACCTGCATACAGATTTCCCAGGAGGCAGATCAGGTGGTCTGGTATTCCCACCTCTTGAAGAATTTTTCAGTTTGCTGTGATCTACAGTGAAAGGCTTTGGTGTAGTTAATAAAACAGAAGTAGGTGTTTTCTGGAACTCTCTTGCATTCCCGATGATCCAACGGATGTTGGCAATTTGACCTCTGGTTCCTCTGCCTTTTCTAAAACCAGCTTGGACATCTGGAAGTTCATGGTTCATGTACTCTTGAAGCCTGGCTTGGAGAATTTTGAGCATTACTTTACTAGCGTGTGAGATGAGTGCAATTTTGCAGTAGTTTGAGCATTCTTTGGCATTGCCTTTTTTTGGGATTGGAATGAAAACTGAACTTTTTCAGTCCTGTGGCCACTGCTGAGTGTTTCAAATTTGCTGGAATATTGAGTGCAACACTTTTATAGCATCATCTTTTAGGATTTGAAATAACTCAACTGGAATTCCATGACCTCCACTAGCTTTGTTCGTAGTGATGCTTCCTAAGGCCCACTTGACTTCACATTCCAGGATGTTTGGCTCTAGGTGAGTGCTCACACCATTGTGGTTATCTGGGTCATGATGATCTTTTTTGTACAGTTCTTTTGTATATTGTTGCCACCTCTTCGTAATATCTTAAGATATTAATATACCAGCCTCAGTACATCTTAACTGACTTCATTATCAGTGCCTAGTTTACAGTCCCAGCTCAATAAATGGTTGTAACAAGTAAGTGGATCAACAAAATGATGCTGGCTGTTGATGTCAGGAGAACAAGGAGTCAGTGGTTGAATAGACTTTTTCTTCTGCTTTCAGATGTGGAA
Organism: Redunca redunca; assembly: GCA_006410935.1. NCBI lineage: Eukaryota > Metazoa > Chordata > Mammalia > Artiodactyla > Bovidae > Redunca > Redunca redunca. The sequence continues at coordinate 799,738 of SJYQ01006824.1, read as the reverse complement.
GTGCCCTGAGATCCCAGACTGGAAGATAACTAAGCCTGGATTGTTTTTGGACTTGGAGACAAGACAATAACTTCCTGTGGTTTCAGTAAAAACCAGTGCTATTTGGGAATAAGTTCCCTTTGAAATTAGGCTATCTTCAAAATCCAGTGGTGGTTAATATTTTCAGTTTACTAATGTTCATGGATGTACACTTAAAATTTGGGTACCCACCTTTGCAGATCATGCAGAAATGGAATTTCCACTTGTAATATTTTGGGGGGCTCTCCTTAGGAGCTTGGGAGGATATGGGCTTGGCCCAGGTAGACACACCACCCCTCAAGACTCATGTCATATTTCATGGCTGATCAGTTCTTAGTGGGCTTCTGTCTCCCCCAACCTAGTTCCAGAAGCACAGAACAGATCCCTGGATCAGGCAGGGTTCTGATGACAAAGACCAGAGGACCCTTGGCATTCCCTTGGCCCTTTCTTTCACCACGAGTGAGTCTGACAGCTTCATAAGGCTGTAGCTGGCTTTGAAAATGGAGGAAGAGGACACAAGCCAAAGAATGAAAGTGGAAACAACTCTCAGCTGACAGGCAGCAAGGAAATGGGACCTCAGCTCCGTAACATCCAAAGAACTGAATTTTGCTAAAAATCCAAATAAGCGAGGAAACACCCTCTGGAGCCTCTGGAAGGGACCACAGCCCTGCTGACACCTTGGTTTTAGACTGATGGGACCTGTACCAGACTTCTGATGTACAGAACTATAAAATCATGTATCTGTGTTGTTTGAAGCTGCTGTGTTTGTGGTAATTTGTTTCTGCAGCAGGCAGCAGCACAGGAAATGAATACAGTGATGTATATTCCCTGTTCCATGCGGAGGACATCCTGGCTCAGGAACATGCTCAACACTGTGCAGGTATTGATGGGGAAGCCAGGATGTCCCACCCCAAACCCATAGCTCATCCCTTACTACTTTTCCACATGCTGTGGATCAAGTGAGTGTCTGAGGTGCATGGAGAGGAGGAAAAGAGGCTGTTCTCTGTGCAGATATTCTGCACTTAGTTCAGGCACATGGGAAGGAAAAGGTGGGCTATTTGTTGGTTTTCTGCACGGCCAAGCCAAAGACATGGGTTTCCTGATTTGGGGTCATCCTTAGGAACTATCCCCACCTTTGAGAAGTTATTCAATGGGAAATTCACACTTATTTTATAAATAAGAAATCTAAAGGCTATCATGTGCTCTGTTGTCAGTATCAAGTTTGGATTTTTAGGCTCAGTTTTAGTAAATCCAATAAAAAAAATTAGAGAAATACCCTCCTTTCATCAACTAAATCAGGCCCTGTTTTGTGGCCATTTCTCCAGGAACAGCTCTGTTAGTGATCTGTTAGGTGGACATACATGGGGGATGTTGAACCAGCCTCTGTGGATTCTCTCTGTGTTCCTCTGGACAGGTTTTCTGTGCTTGGTTCTCAGGGATGTGGCTCAGCTGGCCTAGCTCTGACAATTCATTCCATTAAAACGTAGGTGCCTTCTTAAACACTCATCCCAAGAGCTCTGCTACAGCAAGGATCTGCTGAAAACATATGTCCTGGAGAGCTCTAATTTTTGTTAAGATAGACATTTGCCAGCACCCCACTGTCTCTCAGGGACTTGGAAAACAGTTTAGGGGATACATTTGGTCAACGATGTGGAGTCATCATCTTTTACTCACGTGTGTCCAATGTAACCATACTGCTAGGTTAAAATGTGAAACTGAGTTAAATTTCTCCTATGGACTCATTCACTGCTACAAGAAATGTAAATGCACTTGAATAGAAAACCTGGGAGTTCCTTGGACTGCAAGGAGATCCAACCAGTCCATTCCGAAGGAAATCAATCCTGGGATTTCTTTGGAAGGAATGATGCTGAAGTTGAAACTCCAGTACTTTGGACACCTGATGCGAAGAGTTGATTCACTGGAAAAGACTCTGATGCTGGGAGGGATTGGAGGCAGGAGGAGAAGGGGACGACCCAGGATGAGATGGCTGGATGGCATCACGGACACGATGGACGTGAGTCTGAGTGAACTCCGGGAGATGGTGATGGACAGGGAGGCCTGGCGTGTTGCGATTCATGGGGTCGCAGAGAGTCGGACACGACGGAGCGGCTGAACTGAACTGAACTGAGCTCACGAGCAGGAGAGACTCCTCAGTTCTGATAGAACCCCCCAGTGGCCCACTGCACGTGTCTGTTGTTCTCTTCTGTAACCAAGGGGCTAGCATAGTCAGTCCTTCTCCTGGTGAGTGCAGAGTACAAGAGGGAACAAGCAATTTACAAGGCTCTACTCATGTCATATCTGCTAGTATCTCTTTGACCAAGAGTGTAGTTACATGACTGAGCCTGGATTTGGGAAGTTATAGGGACCCAGATTTGGAAAACTTGCATCTTTACATGGCAGAGAGGATGGTTAGAATTTGCGCAGGAGATTTGGGACCATTAATGCAATCCTTTGCCCACCCGATGTGAAGAGTCAGCTCATTAGAAAAGACCTTGATGCCGGGAAAGATTGAAGGCGGGAGGAGAGGGGATGCCAGAGGATGAAATGGTTGGAAAGCATCACCGACTCAAATGACATGAGTTTGAGCAAGCTCTGGGAGATGGTGAAGGACAGGGAAGCCTGGCATGCTGCAGTCCTTGGGGTCACAAAGAGCTGGACAAGACTGAGTGACTGAATAGCAACATCAATACAACCTACCATATCTAATAATAATTTGTATCTGTTGCATATTTTTCTTTTTTGTGTATATAGTTTATAAGTGATATTTGATTTTATTGTTGCCTCAATATAAAATCACCTTTAATGGGAGAATATAGCACATTTCTATTTGTTGTTATAAGTGACTGCTGTATTATTACTGTTCAATCTTTGCCTTCTTTCTCCATGACCACCTATGTTTGCTTATTTGTGGAATATGTCTCTTCTCATATATTTCGCTAATATTCTGGACATTATTCTTTTCAACTTTAATACTGAACACAGTTTCCCTCTAATGCCCAGTGTTAATAATCATTCAGTTTACATTAAATTCCTCCATCTGACCAATATATAAAATGAATAGGTTAACAAGCCATTATTTTTCTTAATTTTCCCCAATAATGATTTCCATTATAGTTCTTCATATAGTTTGTTCTACTGCTGCTGCTGCTGCTGCTAAGTCACTTCAGTTGTGTCCGACTCTGTGCGACCCCATACATGGCAGCCCATCAGGCTCCCCCATCCCTGGGATTCTCCAGGCAAGAACACTGGAGTGGGTTGCCATTTCCTTCTCCGAGTTTGTTCTACTAGGGTCAGCTTTACGTATTATCTTGTTTTTTTTTTTTTTAACTATTTAATTTCTCTTATAAGAACTATTTTGCTCCTTACATTACAATTTCAACCAAAATTTATGGCAAATATTGATACTAGAACTGACTGGCCTTTTGTGACCCCATAGACTGGGGCATGCCAGTTCACGTTCATGAAATTCTCCAGGAAAGAATACCACAAAACCAATACAATATTGTAAAGTAATTAACCTCCAATTAAATAAATTTATATTAAAAAAGAGAAAAATATCTTGATGGAATAAAATTGAAATGTTGCAACCAGCCACCAAAAAAAAAAAAAAGAATATTGGAGTGGGTTACCATTTCCTTCTCCAGGGCATTTTCCAGACCCAGGGGTATAACTAGGGTCTCCTGCATTGCAGGCAGATTCTTTACCATCTGGGCAACCAGAGAAACTCACTTTTTCACTTTTCTTTCACTGACTTCTCTTATAAGAACTATTTTGTGCCTTGCATTAGAATTGCAACTAAAATTTATGGCAAGTATTGATACTAAAACTGACTGGCTTTGATATTTGCCATAACTAATTTTTTTTTTTTTTAACACTCACTATCATGAGTTTTGTGCCCGATTAATCTTTTGCTTGGCTAGTGTTGATTTTCAGGAAACAGTTCACAGGGTGCATATATCTTGATATTCTACACTCTGGGGTAACTGAAAGTGCCACTCTTTTGTCTTTATTCAAGATTGAAAACTTGTCTAGAAAGCAAATTCTAGCGTAAAAATAGTTTCTCTTTAAAATTGTATTAAACATGTTCTTTTAAAATTACAAACGTGTGGAATTGGAAACAAATGCATATTTATTTTGTAGATAGTTTTTCTTCTTCATCTGTATTGTTGTTCAGTCACTAAGTCGTGTCTAACTCTTTGTGACCCCATGGATTGTAGCACGCCATGCTTCCCTGTCCTTCACTGTCTCCTGGAGTTTGCTCAAACTCAGGTCCATTAAGTCAGTGATGCCATCCAACCATTTCATTCTCTGTTGCCCCTTCTCTTCCTGTCCTTAATCTTTCTCAGCATCAGGGTCTTTCCTTCATCTGTACACTGTCATTATTTTTAGAAACTGTCAAGTTTGTCTTTTTTCCCTTAGAATTCTGCCTGTACCTTATATTCGACTCTTTCTTTGGCTCAGAAATTTTGCTTTCATTTCTCTGATTAAGGACTTGGCTCCATTTCTCAGTTCTTTCGTGATGGAAGTGTCATAGCTTTCCCAGATCCATTCTCCTTATTCCATGGCTTTTACCAAACCATGTTCATATATTCATCCATCTTCCTCCACATTTTGCATGAAATCTTCATGTTAGCATTCTGTTCTAATAACTCAATACCTCACATTATCTACTCAGCTTTGTGTTGCCTCTGTCTTTATTTCTAGTTATCCTGGCTGTTTTGGTCTACTTCACTATTTGAGCCCTAATTTTAATTTTTTCCTCCTCCTGAAAACTTGTCCTAATTGGGTGAATACAATATATTTCTATTCCTCTTTGCTGAAAACATAATTAGGAACTCTCTGCTTTCCTGGGAAAAATGTTTTCATCAGGTAGCATTTCTTTAGCTGCATGAGTGTCACTCTTGACAGCAATTTCTTTTTTGTCTTTATTTTCCACCATTTTGGAGATGAATTTGGTCATGTTTAGTCCTGGGTTATAACTGTGGGAGCTGAGACGGAGCATTTGTCATCTCTGAAATGTGCAGGTATCCACTCAGGGTCCTGGTGTGCCATTTCCTCTGCTTATTGGGGCTGGGACAATCAGCCAGGATCCTGAAACTGTGCACTGCCTGGTGGGGTCCATACTTCTCGATCATAGAGATGAGAAGGCATGTCTAGTGTGCCCCGATGTCCTGCCTCACAGCCCTTTGCAAACACCCACCTTCTCCCCTCCATGCTCATGGATGTCAGAGAGCTTTTTCCAGTACCTTCCTTGACAGCCTCCTGGCTTTACATTCACCCTCTTGGAAGTCCTTCACATTGGGCCTGCAACGTGATTTATCAGGCAGTCATTCTTCACTGTCTCTGGTATGTGAGCAGGTCTTTTCCAACATCATTTTAAGATTTTTCTATATTGTACATTCTACTGTTCATCTCAGAAGCAATCTCGGAGAATGCTAAGTAGAGTGGCACATGTTGCTACCCTATCTTGCCAAGAATTCTTGACCTTTTTCTTTATTAAGAATCCCATTGGAAAGCTTCTTGGGAAAACATGTGAAGTGGAACAAAGTTAACTGACCCAGAAAGGTGATTAAAAATCCCAGAATTCTGTCAAAGTCTTGGAATCAAGTTCTCCAGTTGTTTACACAGGTCTGTCTGGAGACTCAGAGAAGCCTGTCCCTCTTAGCTCTTCCCTGTACTCTCACTTAGATGGACAATTGGAACATCTACATACAGGCTCTCCCTCGTCCCCACCCCTTCCCCACCCCAGCTCTGACTGCAGTGTTTGCTGCCTTCTTTATGTCTGTAACAATTCTACACTTCCTTAAGATTCCATTGTAGTGTGAGTTTCTCCATGAAGCTGTTTGCTTCTTCTCCAACAGTCAAAAATAAGGAGGCAGTTGGGGAAAGTCTGAATATATTTAGGTATCATTTATTCTCCTCTTTTGGGAGCAGGTAGTAGATTTTCTTGACTGGTTATGTAAAAAGCTGTCATTTTTTAAATACAAGATATAAGCATGAGGTCCTGACTGACCCTTTTACAGCAGTTACACACCTTGCTGTCATGCAAAATTGGACTTCTAACCCAAAGGCATCACAATACTTGGCCTTAGAGTTATAAAAATTGATGTTTCCTGTTTAAGTACAGCTTTCTGTCAACACTTCAAATACTCAAGCACAATGAAGTGTTTACTGTGTTCTTCACATGATTGTCAGAAACAACCTTTTTAAAACAAAAATCTATATTTTTTACTACTCATTGCAGCAAAGCTATCTCTTTAATTCCATTATTATTTTCAGAGTGATTCAGATAATCAGAAAACCTTGCATTGAGAAGCGAAATCTTGATGCATACCACCAGCATATATGTACCTTTGTAATCTGTCTATAGAACCTGAACAGTCACAAACATACGCCTTCCAGAATCAGAAAAAAATTAAGGCTGGAAGGTACCTTCATACACATCTGATGGCCAAGAAGTAAAATACCTTTTTGGGTCACAGAGACATCACAGGAAATCCAGGCCTCTTGGGGTCTATAATAAGTCCCCTACATATAAACAAAATCCATTCTGAGAACATGCTTGTTAAGTCCAGTTTGTTGGTAAGTCCAACAATGTTAGCCTAGGTACCCAATTAACACAATCAGCTACCTAGTACTATACTGTAATAGATTTATGGGTTTCCCAGGTGGCACTAGTGGTAAAGAACCTCCCTGCCAGTGAAGGAGACATAAGAGTTGTGGGTTCAATCCCTGGGTCGAGAAGATCCTCTGAAGGAGGGTATGGAAACCCACTCCAGTATTCTTGCCTGGAGAATCCCATGGACAGAGGAGCCTGGCAGGCCATGGCCTCTAGGGTGGCAGTGTCAGACACGACTGAAGCGACTTAGCATGCATGCTTGTAGTAGGTTTATAATACTTTTCACACAAATAATACATAACATGCAAGCAAGTACAAAAATAAAGAAAACAGTTTTAATCTTACAGTGAAAGTGAAGTCACTCAGTTGTGTCCGACTCTTTGTGATCCCACAGACTGTAGCCTATCAGGCTCCTCAGTCCATGGGATTTTCCAGGCAATAGTACTGGAGTGGGTTGCCCTTTCCTTCTCCAGGGGATCTTCCCAACCCAGGGCTCGAACCCAGGTTCCAACCCAGGTCTCCCACATTGTAGACAAACTCTTTACCATCTGAGCCACTAGAGAAGTCTTAAAAAGTACAGTAGTACCATCTATATCACCACTGCTTTTCCATTTGCTTCTGGACATCCTGGGCTTGAAATAAAGACCCTGTTCTGTTGTACTCTGTGCAACACCATACAACAAAGAATACAAATGCACAGCCGCTTGTAGAGGATGCACACGTGACAAGGTACACCAGACATGTGAATTAACTTATGTGACTGGACGTGTGAATGCACATTTGCGTATCTGAAAGTTCCCAACTTGAAAGTTCCCATGTAGGGGACTTAGTGTATGTGGGTCATGAAGTGCATGACTTCAGGGGGCATGCAGATTGAAGCCACCACTTTGGAAAACTCTTTGTTAATGTCTCCTAAAGATGAGCACATGCACATGCTTGGATGCAAGCTGCTGCACTTCAAAATATACACTCACCAAGCATATATATATCTAATCACCAAAGACATTGAAAGCACTTACACTAGCAGTGTTACACTAACTCCCAACTGGGAAGGACCCAATGTCTGAAAAGTGTAATGGGTGTGTATACTTTGCTATAGTCCTACAATAGAATACAACGCAGTTGTGAACAAAAACAAATTACTCCTTTGTGCAACTTGTATGAATGACACAAATGTGATGCTGAGAAAAAGATCACACTGTATGGTTCCATTTATTTAAAGTTCAGAAATGACCCGTGGTACAAGTGGCCTACAGGACAGTTGTCCCTGAGGGGCCTGTGGAAGAGGCAGCACAGCCAGTGCCTCTGTGTCGTGATGTGTGGGTGGCAGTGGTTCATTGACAAGACCTGCACTTTTTTTTGATGTAAATTATACTTTTATATGTTCTGAAACTCCAATACTTTGGCTACCTGATGCGAAGAGCTGACTCATTTGAAAAGACCCTGATGCTGGGAAAGATTGAAGACAGGAGGAGAAGGGGATGACAGAGGATGAGATGGTTGTATGGCATCATCGACTCAGTGGACATGAGTTTGAGTAAACTCTGGGAGTTGGTGATGGACAGGGAGGCCTGGCGTGCTGCAGTCCATGGGGTCGCAAAGAGTCGGACACAACTGAGCGACTGAACTGAACTGAACTGAACTGAATACTTTACACACATAATTATAAAATATTCACAAGCATAAATGCACACGGTCTATCTATGACTTTTGTCAAGCCCCTTTCTCTCTCAACGCCTCATTGTTCCCATCTGTAAAATAGGACAGATGCGTGAATTATTTCCAATGACCTGCCCTGCTCTGACATTGCCTGATTCTCCGCTCACAGTTTCAGACTCTGGGCTGAGTGAGCTCCCAGGGGTCAGGGGTACCTGGGGGGACGGCTGAGCCTCCTGGAGACCCCTGTGCTCTGTTTAGTGCTGGAACCTCTTCCCCAACCGGTGGCTGTTTGACTGCTGTCGGGAATTCCCCTGAAGTGAAAAAAGACTTCTTCATTTTGAGAAGTCTCATCCATTTCAGAACTGCTCTAATGATTGAAAACGCATCACACATTAATGTGAAATATTCCCTGTTGCCACCTACTCTCCAAATGCATTAGCAGAGCAAATAAAACCTGCCTTCCGGGGCCTTCCCAGGGCTGGACATAGGTGACGTCACAGGACGCCCACTTGCTGGGCACTCCCAGGTTGCAACCCACATCCCCATCCTCCACGCACCACCCCTGAGGCCACCTCACTCTCCTGCGTCTGCCTGCCCCTCACAGCTTCATCAAATCCACACATGGAGTGTAAATGGGGGTGTGATGGCAATGACACAAAGCTTGTTATTTGGCACAGTAGATAGTGCTGAAGTGTGTATGTATACATGCATGTAGTGTGTACATGTGTGTTCTCCTGTGCGATGTGTGGGCATTCACACATGTGTGCCCTGTGTCCACTGAACCGAGGAGGTATCCCTAGCGCATGCCCAGAACAGCTGTCAGTAAGGATTTGGGTGATTGAATTGAGCACTGCATAATGGAACATTTGTGCTGTATTCTCTCCCCATACTTAAACATTTAATTCTTTAATTTTCCTAAGAAAAGCCAATGGGGCAAATAGAGTTGGTGAGTCAGGTGGCCAGCACACATCCTCTCATGGGCCCGTCTCTCTTCTCCCCGCCTCAAGTCCTTCTTTGGCTCACAACACCTTCCAGCATCAGTGGTCAGTGTATTTATCTGAACTTACTCTCACGTAGCCTCTGGCATCATGATTTAAACCTTGTCCAGAGGTTGGCTATTGTGCTTGTAGAAAGTGACATCTTTGGGAAGATGGAGTGGGCAGGCAGAATGCTGACTCTTCCTTGTTTGGTGCAAGGATCCAATGTCCTCTGCCCCCCACAACCTGGTTGTGTGTAGCTGGAAGGGGACGGTCACTTGACTGTTAAACTTCAGTCACAGAGATGCTAGAAGGAGGCACTTTCCTCCCGATGCATGATTGGGAAATTGAGGTCACCACTTCCAAGGACACTGAACTTTTTCTGAGGCAGTTTTTCTGTTTACATCTCAGATGGCTTTCCAAGTGGAAGGTTTCTTTCCTTCAAACAACCTTCCTTTAACTACAAAGTGACACTATTAAAATATGAATTATCATCTTTTTTTTTTTCTAAGTAGCATCGTATGCAGTCACCCTTCTGGGCTGGGGATGCATAGTGACTGCGTTGTGAGCGTTCTATGGGCATCACCCTCCCTCTGCAGGCCAGATCCTGCTCTTCTTCAAAGGCTTGTTTTGGGTACATATGGTGTATTGATAACACAATTTCTTTAGCTTTTTAATTCTAAGAAGGCTTGCAGTGAACCAGATTTTGGAGCTGGGTCCCTGATGGTTTAGTTTACTCCGTGGAACACTGAGAAAAATTGTCGTATTTCGAGTTGAAGAACCTGTTACCTAAACAAGGTGGTATGATTTTTCCATCTGTGATTAGGGCTGTGCAAACTTTAGCTGTAACATCACGAAGGCTGGATGTTCTTTGAATTCAAATAAAAGAGCTTATAAGAATCATCTGGGAAGGCAGTGCCTGGTAGATGACACCGTTCCTTTGGGCTGTGCCCCTACCCTGACCCCAGCTCTGCTTTCCCAGCCCTTCTCCTGCCAAAGGGGCCATGCCCTCCCTTAGGAGCCTTCCATGGCCCCCCATTTCTGGTGGGATGAAATCCAGACTCGCTTCTCAGCCCTACTCAGTCTGGTCCCTTTTTCTGTCCGACCTCTCCTCTCACCACACATCCATCACACATTCTAGATCCAGTCCCAGATTTTGCCGTTGCTTGAGCTATGCCTTTAGTTTTGCAATTTCAAGGCACTTTTCAGCTCCAGAAAACCCTGGTCACCGCCTTCACCATCCACAACTACTGTTGTTCCCGTCCCATCCTCATAATGCCATCTCTAGACCCTTCCATTCTATCAAAGCCTTGGTCTCCTTTCATTACAGTTATTAATACACATGTCTGTTTTTCCAGGAGCCCGAGTCCCCAGATGCTACTTAGGTTTTGGCATCCTCCCTATCCCGTAAACGTCAAGGACTTCATGAACCGCCCACATTTCTGTTTCATGTCATGGCTTACAGAACGGCTCTTCACAGCTACTGTGGGAACACTCATTTCATCCTGACTCTGACGTGTGCGGCCGGCGGCTGGGGTGGGGATGTGGTGCTGCCCAGAAGGCGGGGGGTGGCCTGGATGCAGATCAGGACTCTGGACTTTCCCGCACACACAGCTGTTCCATGTTCTCTGGGAACCGGAGGCCGTGCAGAGGATGCTGCTTCTTAGCGCGCAAGTTCTCAGGGGTGTGAGGACAGGTCTTATACGGAAGGAGCTGCTTCTGTCTGCTCCATGGCTTGGCTAATTCCTGGAACCTGCAAGAATTGGCTTGACTACTCAGGAAATCACCGATTAGAGGGGCATCTAGAAATAGCATCTAGAGCGTGCTTTTAACTCTGGACAGACAGACACCAGAATTTACCCAGATGAGAACATGGTTTTCATCTTGAAATCCTCTAAAAAAATGCTCTGTACTCTCTTTGGCCAAAGTGGCCTGATTTGTCTTAGTTGTGAGAAAGGTACCAAATTCTACCTTAAATCTTCTTCGTATACTTTAATGTAACTTTAACATTTTTATTTGTAGTTTTCTGGCTTCCCTGGTGGCCCAGACGGTAAAGAATATGCTTGTAATGCAGGACACTCAGGTTCAATCCCTGGATCGGAAGGATCCCCTGGAGAAGGGAATGGCTACCACTTCAGTATTCTTGCCTGGAGAATCCCATGGACAGAGGAGCCTGGCGGGCTATAGTCCATGGGGCCATAAAGAGTCGGGCATGAGTTAGTGACTAATAAAACTAAAATATACCCTCTGTTAAAGATTAAGCCCCTCCCAGAAATCACCTATAATTTCTGCATCTTAAAACAACTCCTATCATTTTTCTCAGATAAGCACTTTTTTATACAATTGAAAAAAAAAGGAAATATCAGTTTGTAACCAGTTTTTGCTTAAATAGTAAGGGTACACATTGCTACCTAGTCTTCCTAATTTTCTCTTCTGCCACAGTTGCAGCTCTTTCTTCCTAGCCGAGTACCTCCCCACCACTCCATCCTTAGGTGTCTCACACAGGTCCTTGGCTGTAGCGAACGTTGCAGTCTGCTGTGTGGATTTATGCAGTCTGCCCTTCTCAACATCCCCATGTCAGGAACACTTTTCTCAGTTCCTGTGCCCTTTGGGCTGAGAACAGTGGAGTCCAGGTTCCCTCTGTGTTGAAGGCTGGATACCGGGATGAAGGATGCTGTCTGTTATTTAAGAGATGCTTTCCTAGTGTGATGTGATGTCTGGTGCTGATTAGCTTCTTATTTAGCTTTTGGGGTACAACTCTATGTAGACATATAGACATATATCCTTGTAAAGGAAAATAAGATTTATGTGTTTTCTCAAATGACAGCATTTCCTTTTTAGCAAATAAATGTGCTCCCATTTGGTCAAGGATATGCAATGAGAAAACATCTGGAAGAAAAGTGAAAATTGAAAATCGAATCATCATGAGGTCTAATCTAGAGGCTGCCACACACTCAGCTATATTCAGATAGATTTTTCAAAGTGCATAATTGTTCTGGCATGTGGAGCTGACCCTGGAGAGAGCCCGTGCTTTCACCCTGCTCACCATCTTCATCAGAGAGCTGATATTTCATGATGACAGTGAGTTCATCTCCACAGAGGGCCTGCCCGCCCCCCAGATGATGGCCTCACCAGAGGGAAGACACTTGCCAAGCCCACGATAAGTACCTAGTGTTTGGACTGAACTTGCTCCTCCAGAGAGGCAATCTTGTTATTAACTTTGGACTTATCTGTATTCGCTGTGAAATTGTTTCATCCCAAATTTCATATAAATTTAGCAAGTGATCATTCTCCTAATTTTTTTAATGAACCATGCTCTTGAGGTATGGTTGACATACAAAAAGCTGTACATACTTCAGGTACACAATTCACTGGGTTTTGGAGGTAAGTATACACCCATGAGACCATCATCAGCATTAATGCCATAAACACAACCATCATCTCCAAAAATTTCCTTCTACTATCTTTAGTTGCTATTATTTTCTTTTGTGATGAGAACACTCAATATAAGACTTAACTTCTTAGCAGTCCTTTTGTGTATGATACGATATTGGTAATTATAGACTCTGTGCCATCAGTGTCTAGGACTTATGCATGTTGCATATGCTAAACTCTGTCTTAGACTAAGACTTCCCACTTCCCTTCCCCCAGCCCCTGGCGACTACCATTCCACTGTCTGCTTCTCTGATTTTGACTATTTTATATTTCTTATCTTCATGGTGTCTTTTAGTGTTTGTCATCCTATGTCTTATTTATTTCACTTGGGAGAATTCCTTCCAGATTCATCTACATTGTAGCAAATGGCAGACTTTCTTTTTTGAAGCTGAATGATATTCCACTGTCATTATGTACCATACTTCCCTGATCCAGTCATCTGTCCACGGGCACATAGGTTGCTTCTGTGTCTTGGCTGTTGTGAATAATACTGCAGAGAACATGGGAGGCTCTTCATAAATCTTGCTTGGTTGTGATATATAATCTATCTTTTTCTATTAAATGAAAAGAACTTTAATACTTAAGTAGGAATCTTTTTCTTCAAAGTAAAGACAAACTTGGGCCCTGGAGGAAGGACTGGGTGAGGTCAGGACATGCCTTCCATCTTCAGTTTCTGCTTTTCCCCAGCTCTTCTTTTTTCTAATCTCAGATTCCTGAGCTGTAAATGAAGGTGATGCATGTGAAAGCACAGGGGAGGTTTTCCATGAGTCTTTCCTATGCTCTTCTCTCTGGCTGACATGCTTTGGTCCTTCTGGTCTTCTGGAAGCGTTTCTAAATATTTAACATTTTTGAAAACCCACCTCAGATGACACTTTATCCAGAAAGCCATTCCAGACAGCTTGTTAACAGGGACCTGACCCTTCTCTGCTTTTTTTCTACAGTTCAAACCTCTATCTTGCTCTGTGTCTTCATAGCACATATTCATGGGTGTGTGGTATATCATTTACATATTCCTTGCATTTGTTAACCAACACTCCCATTAGAAGCTGAACTCCATGAAGACATAGATTTTCTCTTGTTGATTATTTTTTTCAGTTCAGTTCAGTTGCTCAGTTGTGTCTGACTTTGTGATCCTGTGGACTGCAGCACACCAGGCTTCCCTGTCCATCACCAACTTCCGAATCTTGCTCAAACTCATGTCCATTGAGTCAGTGATGCCATCCAACCATCTCATTCTCTGTCGTCCCTTTCTCCTCCTGCCTTCAATCTTTCTCAGAATCAGCCTGGGAAGCCTGGCATGCTGCAGTCCATGGGGCCTCAAAGAATCAGACTTGACCAACTGACTGAACTGAACTGAAACTGATGATTAGTTCACTTACTAATTCCAAGTGTCTAGAAAGTGACTGGCATATTGTAGGCAGTCAGAAAAATCTCTGTTGAGTAAATATTGTCAACTTTGTATAGAACAGCACTGTGATTTATGAATTGACATGCTTGTTTTCTGAGTTATAGTGAAAGCTCTATGAGGACAGAGGCTGTTTTCTTGTCCTTGTACATAGTGTGCGTGTCCTCAGTGTCTGTCTATAACATTCCTAGGAATGTGAGAACCTGAACAAAAGAACCAGAGACACAACTTGTATCTACCCAGTCAAGGCTGCTTTAGTCTCACTACAGGAACTCTCAGAATTTCAGATTTATAGCACAAATTAGAACACTGATTTTTTTAATAGCATGGTAGAAGGGACTAAAGCCATACATTATGATTAAACAGTAGTAACAAGCCTAATCCCCTCCAGGAAGTGGAGTGTCTCCCAAATCTCTGAACTGCTCACAGGACAGGGGCCTGTCTAGAAAGTCTGTCTGGATACTCAGGGGCTGTTGGAGAAGACACCGTCTTGTGGTATCTGCTCAGCCTGCAGGACTCCCTGGAGGAAATGATGAGCTTCTGCTGATGCTGTCATGTCCTTCTTCGTATTTCATCATTTCTGAGCTCCATGTGAAGGCTTAGTCTTCTCACACCAAGACACATAATCCTCTAAGCTCAACTCTTTTTCTTATAGAAAGTTCAATGAGAAATGATAATGTGCCGCTTTCTAACTTAAGATCCACTCCCCTGGAGCTGCTGCTGCGTTATGTCAGAGACACAGCGCCTCATCACTTGGAAAGGTCACGTCGTGGTCACTCAGAGACCAAGCATACCCAAGACACCTGGGGACAGAATCTTTGCACCATGTTAGACCTCCTAAAAAAGCTTCAGCATTTTAATAAGATCCATAGAATTTAAATGCCCACTGAGGTTTTAGAAGCACAATGGTTCAATGCAAGTCTTATTTTTGAGCTACACTTTTCACTCAAAATAATCTATGTCTAAGGTCATTCTCACCAGCTTAAAGATCAGTCCCCATGTAGCTCACAGGCATAAACTTGTGACTCCAGCAAGGGTGTTGAAATATGGAGGTAGAGTGAAATGTTGACGATGACAAATAAGCAGCTGTGCAAACATAGAGGAAATTGTTCAAATGACATCAGTACCTGGAATCACATTCATTAAATGACAGGGAAGGGGCATTGTTTGTAATAGGGAAGTGACGAGTGAGTCATATGTGTCTAGGATGCCCGACCGGGAAATGGCTTCCTCAGTTCCAGTCAGGAGAAAAGGATGTGGATGTGGATTCTAACCACTATTTGAATAATTTCTTTGAGAGAATGGCAATTATAAACATCTAAACAGAAGGGCTTGGGGCTGAAATGTACACCTACTTTAAGTAGAAAAGTTCCTGGGTCCCCTTGCAGACCTACTGAATTAACATCACCATGGGTGGCCTGGGAATGGTCTTTTTAAGGAACAACTTCACAGATGAGCACAGAAGCACAAATACAGACTGACACCCCTCCTATGGGTGAAGTACTATGTGGGCAAGGACTCCCATGATGTTTGCACAATGCCCCTGGTGACTGCATGTCCTGCTCCCAAGCTCATTGATTTAACTTCCTTTAGCTGTGTTTTGAATTTTTATACAGAATTTAAAATTTCTCACCCTCTTCCAACAACACAAGAGAAGACTCTACACATGGACATAACCAGGTGGTTGAAACTGAAATCAGATTGATTATATTCTTTGCAGCCAAAGATGGAGAGGCTCTATACAGTCAGCAAAAACAAGACCTGGAGTTGACTGTGGCTCAGATCATGAACTCCTTATTGCCAAATTCAGACTGAAATTGAAGAAAGTGGAGGAAACCCTTAGACCATTCAAGTATGACCTAAATCAAATCCTTTATGACTATACAGTGGAAGTAAGAAATAAATTTAAGGGACTAGATCTGATAGACAGAGCCTGATGAACTATGGATGAAGGTTTGTGACATTGTACAGGAGACAGGGATTGAGACCATCCCCATGGAAAAGAAATGCAAAAAAGCAAAATGGCTGTCTGGGGAGGCCTTACAAATACCTGTGAAAAGAAGTTAGCAAAAAGCAAAGGAGAAAAGGAAAGCTATACCCATTTAAATGCAGAATTCCAAAGAATAGCAAGGAGAGATAAGAAAGCCTCCAGTGACCAATGCAAAGAAATAGAAGAAAACAACAGAATGGGAAAGACTAGAGATCTCGTCAAGAAAATTAGAGATACCAAGGGAATATTTCATGCAAAGATGGGCTCAATGAAGGACAGAAATGGTATGGACCTGACAGAAGCAGAAGATATTAAGAAGAGGTGCCAAAAACACACAGAAGAGCTGTACAAAAAGGATCTTCACAACCCAGATAATCACGATGGTGTGATCACTCACCTAGAGCCAGACATCCTGGAATGTGAAGTCAAGTGGGCCTTAGAAAGCATCACTACAAACAAAGCTAGTGGAGGTGATGGAATTCCAGTTGAGCTATTTCAGATCATGAAAGATGACACTATGAAACTGCTACACTCAATATGCCAGCAAATTTGGAAAACTCAGCAGTGGCCACAGGACTGGAAAAGGTCAGTTTTCATTTCAAAGAAAGGCAATGCCAAAGAATGCTCAAACTACCACACAATTGCACTCCTCTCACATGCTAGTAAAGTAATGCTAAAAATTCTCCAAGCCAGGCTTCAGGAATACTTGAACCGTGAACTTCCAGATGTACAAGCTGGTTTTAGAAAAGGCAGAGGAACCAGAGATCAAATTGCCAACATCTGCTGGATCATGGAAAAAGCAAGAGAGTTCCAGAAAAACATCTATTTCTGCTTTATTGACTATGCCAAAGCCTTTGACTGTGTGGATCACAATAAACTGTGGAAAATTCTTCAAGAGATGGGAATACCAGACCACCTGACCCACCTCTTGAGAAACCTATATGCAGGCCAGGAAGCAACAGTTAGAACTGGACATGGAACAACAGACTGGTTCCAAAAAGGAAAAGGAGTACGTGAAGGCTGTATATTGTCATCCTGCTTATTTAACTTATATGAAGAGTACATCATGAGAAATTCTGGGCTGGATGAAGCACAAGCTGGAATCAAGATTGCCGGGAGAAATATCAATAACCTCAGATGCAGATGACACCATCCTTATGGCAGAAAGTGAAGAAGAACTAAAGGGCCTCTTGATGAAAGTGAAAGAAGAGAGTGAAAAAGTTGGCTTGAAGCTCAACATTCAGAAAACTAAGATCATGGCATCTGTCCCATCACTTCATGGGAAATAGATGGGGAAACAGTGGAAACAGTGTCAGACTTTATTTTTTTGAGCTCCAAAATCACTGCCCATGGTGACTGCAGCCACGAAATTAAAAGATGCTTACTCCTTGGAAGGAAAGTTATGACCAGCCTAGACAGCACGTTAAAAAACAGAGACATTACTTTGCCAACAAGGGTCCATTTGTCAAGGCTATGGTTTTTTAGCGGTCTTGTATGGATGCGAGAGTTGGACTATAAAGAAAGCTGAGAGCTGAAGAATTGATGCTTTTGAACTCTGGTGTTGGAGAAGACTCTTGAGAGTCCCTTAGACTGCAAGGAGATCCAACCAGTCCATCCTAAAGGAGATCAGTCCTGGATGTTCATTGGAGGACTGATGTTGAGGTTGAAACTCCAATACTTTAGCCACCTGATGTGAAGAGCTGACTCATTTGCAAAGACCCTGATGCTGAGAAAGATTGAAGACAGGAGGAGAAGGGGACAACAGAGAATAAAATGGTTGAATGGTATCACCAACTCGATGGACATGGGTTTGGGTGGACTCCAGGAGTTGGTGATATACAGGGAGGCCTGGAATGCTGCGGTTTATGGAGTTGCATAGTGTTGGACATGACTGACTAAACTGAACTGAACTGAAAATTTCTCAACTTTGTTTTCCCAAGCTGATTAGAATTCCACCACTTAAGGCCAACAGAACAATTCCTATTCTATGTTCTGCCTTGCTTTAAAATTAGCTCTGAGAATACTTCTCTTCTCTACTAAAGAAGGGACCATATCACCTTCTTTCAAAAAAAAACACAAACTTATTTTTAGTATAATTTTGTATTACAGAAAATTGCAAAGAGAGTAGAGAATTCTCATCTGCTGATACCCTTTTCTTCTGTTAGTAACATCTAACATGCCCATGGTCCATTGGTTACTATTAACGGGCCTGTAAGATGTTGGTTGTAAGTTTTTATAAATGTTTTATGTCAGGTTGAAGCAATTTCCCTTTATTGTTAGTTTTTTAAGAGTATTTATCACATATGGGTGTTGCATGTTTTCACATGCTTTTTCTGCAGCAATTGTTATGATAATATAATAATTTTCTTCTTTAACTTGTTGATATGATAGATTATACACTAGTTGATTATGGACATTAATTAATGGTTAGAAACATGAATTGATTTTTGAATGTAGAACAAGTCTTGCATACTTGAAACAGATCTTGCTTGGTTGTGGTATATAATTCTTTTTATACATTTGGGAATTT
>SJYQ01006824.1:749630-781004 GCA_006410935.1 Redunca redunca | reverse complement strand
TCTAGGTTGGTCATAACTTTCCTTCCAAGGAATAAGCGTCTTTTAATTTCATGGCTGCAATCACCATCTGCAGTAATTTTGGAGCCCCCCAAAATAAAGTCTGACACTGTTTCTACTGTTTCCCCATCTATTTGCCATAAAGTAATGGGACCAGATGTCATGATCTTAGTTTTCTAAATGCTGAGCTTTAGACCAACTTTTTCACTCTCCTCTTTCACTTTCATCAAGAGGCTCTTTAGTTCCTCTTCACTTTCTGCCATAAGGGTGGTGTCATCTGCATCTGAAGTTATTGATATTTCTCTGGGCAATCTTGATTCCAGCTTGTGCTTCATCCAGCCCAGCATTTCTCATGATGTACTCTGCATATAAGTTAAATAAGCAGGGTGACAATATACAGCCTTCACGTACTCCTTTTCCTTTTTGGAACTATCCTGTTGTTCCATGTCCAGTTCTAACTGTTGCTTCCTGACCTGCATACAGGTTTCTCAAGAGGCAGATCAGGTGGTCTGGTATTCCAATCTCTTTCAGAATTTTCCAGTTTTTTGTGATCCACACAGTCAAAGGCTTTGGCATAGTCAATAAAGCAGAAATAGATGTTTTTCTGGAACTCTCTTGCTTTTTCCATGATCCAGCGGATGTTGGCAAATTGATCTCTGGTTCCTCTGCCTTTTCTAAAACCAGCTTGAACATCTGAAAGTTCACGGTTCAAGTATTCCTGAAGCCTGGCTTGGAGAATTTTGAGCATTAGTAGCATGTGAGATGAGTGCAATTGTGCAGTAGTTTGAGCATTCTTTGGCATTGCCTTTCTTTGGGATTGAAATGAAAACTGACCTTTTCCAGTCCTGTGGCCACTGCTGAGTTTTCCAGATTTGCTGGCATATTGAGTGTAGCAGTTTCATAGTGTCATCTTTCATGATCTGAAATAGCTCAACTGGAATTCCATCACCTCCACTAGCTTTGTTTGTAGTGATGCTTTCTAAGGCCCACTTGACTTCACATTCCAGGATGTCTGGCTCTAGGTGAGTGATCACACCATCGTGATTATCTTGGTCATGAAGATCCTTTTTGTACAGTTCTTTTGTGTGTTTTTGGCACCTCTTCTTAATATCTTCTTCTTCTTGTAGGTCCATACCATATCTGTTCTTTATCGAGCCCATCTTTGCATGAAATGTTTCCTTGGTATCACTAATTTTTTTGACGAGATCTCTAGTCTTTCCCTTTATGTTGTTTTCCTCTATTTCTTTGCACTGATCACTGAGGAAGGCTTTCTTATCTTTCCTTGCTATTCTTTGGAACTCTGCATTCAAATGGGCATGTCTTTCCTTTTCTCTGCTTTTTGCTCTCTTCTTTTCACAGGTATTTGTAAGGCCTCCCCAGACAGCCATTTTGCTTTTTTCATTTCTTTCCTGTCGGGATGGTCTTGATCCCTTCTCCTGTACAATGTCACAAACCTCTGTCCATAGTTTATCAGGCACTCTGTCTAACAGATCTAGTCCCTTAAATCTATTTCTCACTTCCACTGTATAATCATAAGGGATTTGATTTAGGTTATACCTGAATGGTCTAGTGGTTTTCACTACTTTCTTCAATTTGAGTCTGAATTTGTCAATAAGGAGTTCATGATCTGAGCCACAGTCAGCTCCTGGTCTTGTTTTTGCTGACTGTATAGAGCTTCTCCTTCTTTGGCTGCAAAGAATATAATCAATCTGATTTTGATNTGGCTGCAAGGAATATAATCAATCTGATTTTGATATTGATCATCTGGTGATGTCCATGTGTGGAGTCTTCTCTTGTGTTGTTGGTAGTGAGTGTTTGCTCTGACCAGTGTGTTCTCTTGGCAAAACTCTTAACCTTTGCCCTGCCTCATTCCGTATTCCAAGGCCAAATTTGCCTGTTACCCCAGGTGTTTCTTGACTTCCTATTTTTGCACTGCAGTCCCCTGTAATGAAAAGGAGATCCTTTGGGGCTGTTAGTTCTAAAAGGTCTTGTAGGTTTTCATAGAACCATTCAACTTCAGCTTCTTCAGCATTACCGGTTGGGGCACAGGAGGGCCAAGAGTAACTACTCAATGGTCAAGGTCAGGAGGGGCGGCCATGAGGAGATACCCCTCATCCAAGGTAAGAGAAACCCAAGTAAGATGGTAGGTGTTGCAAGAGGGCATCAGGGGCAGACACAATGAAACCATAATCACAGGAAACTAGTCAATGTAATCACATGGACCACAGCCTTGTCTTACTCAATGAAACTAAGCCATGCCATGTGGGGCCACCTAGGATGGGCAGGTCATGGTGGAGATGTCTGACAGAATGTGGTCCACTGGAGAAGGGAATGGCAAACCACTTCAGTATTCTTGCTTTGAGAACCCCATGAACAGTATGAAAAGGAAAAATGATAGGAAACTGAAAGAGGAACTCCCCAGGTCGATAGGTGCCCAATATGCTACTGGAGATCAGTGGAGAAATAACCCCAGAAAGAATGAAGGGATGGAGCCAAAGCAAAAACAATACCAGTTGTGGATGTGACTGGTGATAGAAGCAAGGTCTGATGCTATAAAAAGCAATATTGCATAGGAACCTGGAATGTTAAGTCCATGAATCAAGGTAAATTGGAAGTGGTCAAACAAGAGATGGCAAGAGTGAACGTCAACATTCTAGGAATCAGTGAACTAAAATGGACTGGAATGGGTGAATTTAACTCAGATGACCATTATATCTACTACTGTGGGCAGGAATCCCTTAGAAGAAATGGAGTAGCTATCATGGTCAACAAAAGAGTCTGAAATGCAGTACTTGGATATAATCTCAAAAACGACAGAATGATCTCTGTTCGTTTCCAAGCCAAACCATTCAATATCACAATAATCCGAGTCTGTGCTCCAACCAGTAATGGGAGAAGAGTCTAGAGGTGGCATTTTGGGTCTCACAAGGTGGGATCCCTCCTAGAGAAATCCTGGAATACTGGAGCTAATGGGATTTGCTGGGGAAACAAAACAAGTGATTTATTTGTATCCAAATGCTGTCAGCTCATGTAGCAGTGGGAAACTGACCAACTGGTATCTGAGTTTTTTGGTAGTCTCTTAGCATATCTGATTCCCTTCTTAGACTTAACAGAGTAACTTGAAATTAAGAGCTATTTATTTTTTATTGCTCTTTTCCTAGCCTCTGGCAGACTCCAAAGAGTCTGGAGTAGAGAGCAGCTCATTCAACATTTGTTAAATTGAGAGAACATTCAACACCTTGTTCACACCTTTCTTGGAGCTCATCACTCATGATGCTGAGAAGACTGGACTATATTCTCCAGGGAGCCATTTTATGTTCTTAAGTAATGATATGCCAAGGTCAAGAATGACTGTTGAAGGCATTTGCTGTGCTCTTGGTAGTACTTGGCACTTAATACTTCTATTTTTTTTTTTCCTTTTTCTCAGATCAAATTTACTGCCTAACCAAGTATAATTTTAACTGTTTGCTTTAAAGAGATAGCCATACAATACTACTTTCAGTAATCCCAATAATACGATAAGTCAATTGTCAGATTTTACACTTACCATAAAGGATAACTATGAGGAAAATCCAATTACAAATCCCTGTCCTTGTGAAATATGGGCATTTGGTTCTGTTAATGAAATTTTCTTTCCTAGGATAATGTTACAGCCTAAAGAAGAAAAATTGTGTGTTAATTTCCTATTGCTCTGTTAATATCACAAAATTCATGGCTTAAAAGAACACAAATTTATTTTCTTCCAATTCTACAAGTCAGAAGTCCAGTATGGTCTCACTGGCCTAAAACCACAGTGTCAAAAATAAAGAAAAAAATCACAGTATCAGCAGACTGAATCGTTTTAGAGCCCCCAGGGGAGAATTTCTTGACTCGCCTAGTTTGTAGAGTCTGCAGTTGTGCCTGGGCTTGTGGCTGCATCTGACCATCCCCACGCTGCCTCCTCTTTTCTCTGGTTTCACGGCTTTCCCTTATAAAGATACCTGTGATTATTCTGGGCCCACTCAGATAACCCAGGATAATCTCTCAAGTCCCTTCACTTAATCATACCTGCAAAGTCCCTTTTTCCTTAGAAGGCTACATTCACATGTTCTGAGGAACAGTGAATTGACAACTTTGGGGACCATTATCCAGCTTACCATGATTTAAAATCTCTCGAGTTTGTCTAAACTCTCATTTATGGTAGAAGAAATTGAATATGGAGATGACAAGACTCCACTCAGATCACAAAACCAAGAAAAGAACTTGTTCCCTTGGTCTAAGTTCTGGTTCTTTCCAGAATACCACTGTGGCCTCACCCTAAATGTAACTAACATTCATCTGTGGATGAGAACCTTTCATAAGCACATTCATAGTCCACCAAGGAAATGTGACTTTTAAGAGAGAGTGAGCAATATTTTAAAGCCTGTTTTTCTAGCATGTTATATAATATTACACTTTAGTGCAATATCAGAATGCTCCCATAAATTAAAAAGAAAAAAAAAGCTTTTAAAAACTCAACAAACAAGCATGCAAATATCTTATAATGACTAATAATGCAACTCTAATGGTTCCAATTTTGGAATAAGGAGGAAGGCAAATATGTGCTTAAAACAGAATCACATGTGAATTAAGATAATGTTGGCAAGGCTGAGATGTCAACTCAGGTCATTCTAGATCATTTTCAGTGTCCTTGTGGCCTGTGAAACAGAGGTGGGACCTGCAGTCATTTCCCAATGACCTCTCTTCCTGTAGATCCCCATACCTTCATCCTTGAGCAACACAGGCAAATGGACTCAGAGGTCCAACTCCTCTCTTCAGATGGGATCACTCCAGACAGTCCAGGAACCAAGGTGGAAGGAGTTTACTTCATTCTGGAGTGTCTTTTCTCTTCTCTCCTCCAATCATGAAATTTGCTAGCCGTTGGGTCCTGCTCCACCCCCAATGGCCTCAAGTGCTCTTGTGTCTCACCAAAAGTAATGGCAGGGCTGCAGTAGAGACAACTTGTCCTATATCAGGAATCTTCCTACATTGTGTTCTCTCAAGTTGATTCCAAGTTCATAAACTAGAAGTTGAGACCTAGAAAGACTAAGCCACCCTACCCTGCTCCCTGCAGGGGATGCAGCTAGTAATAAGCAGATTAACCGTTTCCACTTCCAGTTACAGTCAGTGTAAGTTTCCTTATATTCCAAGACTAAGAAGTGCCCTTCAGTTTTTCAAAGCCAAGACTATAGAAGTGGTTTGGCTTGGAGCTGCCTACTCATGCTCTCGTGTCCAACCTGTTAGAACCTGGACCTGGATTTTAACCATGTCCTTAGTCTTTCTGATGCTGGCTCGCTACCCTGACTGCTCCGCTCCTCACTGCTCCAAACCTCATTGAGTTTGCTCCTCACTGTGTCCTGAGCTCTTCCAGCTTTCCTTTCTGGTTTGCTTTCTGTGTGTATTTAGATTTGCATTACTTTCTTCTTTTATTTTATTTAGCTTCTAGTCTATGCTGGCCCTTATGCTAGAGCTACAAAAATGCATATACTATAGTACTAGAACTCTGAGTCCTGGGTTAAAGTCCGGGTGGTAAGAATTCTCCAAGGGGTAGGTATTTTTTTTTCAGTTTTATTGAGAAATAATTAATATACATCACTGTGTAAGTTTAAGATGTGCAGCATGGTGGTTCGATTTACTTATATCATGAAGCGATTACCACAATAGATTTAGTTAAGAGCCATCATCTCATAGAGATAAAATGAAAAGAAAAATACTCTTGGTGATGAGAACTCTTAGGAGTTTTTAAAAACAAATATCCTATATATCATGCAGCAGTGTTAAGTTTGGTCATCACGTTTATGTTATATTCCTAGTACTTATTTATCTTGTGACTGTAAGTTTATACCTTTTGACCACCTTTCTCCAATTCCCTTTTCCCCCTTCACACTCATACTCCATCTCTGGTTTCCACAAAGCTGATCTCTTGTTCTATGTGTTTGTGGCTTTGTTTCTTTTTAGAGTCAACATATAGGTGAAATTATACAGTATTTGTCTTTCTCTGACTTTCACTTAGCATAATGCCTTCAGGCTCCAACTGTGTTATTGCAAATGGTAAGATTTCCTCATTTTTATGGCTGAATATTCCATTTTACATCTACACCACGACTTTATCCATTCATCCACTGATGGACACACATATTTATTATGGAATATTATTAATTTCCATGTTTTGGCTGTTGCAAATGATGCTGCCATGAACATGGGGGTACACTTGTATTTTCAAGTTAGTGTTTACATTTTTTGATATTTGCCCCAAAGCAAAATTGCTGGATCATACAGTCATTGTTTTTAAATTTTGAGAATTCTCCACATTATTTTACACAGCAGCTGAACTACTTTGCAGTCCCACCAACAGGGCACATGGGTCTTTTCTCCAATAAACCCTGCCTCCACAGGCCCAGCTGAGCACCTGGCCTTTCTGAATTCGTCCATCATGGATTGCAATGAGGTATGGGGGTTTCCTCGTGGTGGTTTTTACCTGTTCTTGAGCAAAATCACTGCAACTTTGCAGACTGCATCATCTTTCAGGGAGTTCCAGTACAAACAACATGTTAAAATTCCACATACCTCCTTAAGTTTGCTTTAGTGTTTTTTTTTTTTTTTTTTAACAAATGCTTATTGATCCCACAAACATGCTTGGAATCAGCCTATGGAAAGGTAAGCAGAGTACACTTCTCACCAGTAGCTGCACCTGAGTGTGCCTGGGCAAGACTTGGATAAGCAGACTCCTCAAAGGCTTGTTAGGTGGGAAGAAAGACTCAATCAGTGAGAAATAGTGTCTACATATCTTGGATTATTTAACAGATACACACATGGTGCTCACTGTGTACCAGGAAATGTTTTGACACATCAACCCCTGCAAGAAGGTATTTTATTACTATTACTATTATTCTTATTTATATCCCCATTTTCCAGATGAGAAAATGGAGGCATAATGTCAGCTCCTTTCCCCAGGCCTTACATTAGCACAGGTGTCAGTCTGCACTTATCTTGCTCTGAGCCCCAGCTGTTGGTGAGGTTCTGTTGCCCCTGTGCCTTTCTGAAATGAAACATGAGGCTTCTAGCACATTCTGGGTCTTACAGGGCTGTGTTGGCTGGTTGCGTGGGATCCCTGAGGCTGCCTAAACCCTTCTCAGTCTCTTGGTCCATTTAGGTGCTCAGGTCAGAGAATAGCTGATCCAGCACATCTCTCTTTGCGTCTCTCTACCCATCTGTCCCTCTTTAGGGTTAATTCTGCCCATCTGACTCCCCCCTTCCAAAGATTGAGCCTCCTAGGTGGCATAGTGGTAAAGAATATGCCTGCTAATGCAGGAGACACAACGGACTCAGATTTGATCCTTGGGTCAGGAAGATCCCTTAGAGTAAGAAATGTCAGTCCACTCCAGTATTCTTGCCTGGAAAATCCCATGGACAGAGGAGCCTGGTAGGCTACAGTCCATGGAGTCACAAAGAGTTGGTCATGACTGAGCACGCACGCATGTGCTCCAAAGATTGTGCAAACCCTGAGTGCAGGAACTGCATTGTGATTTTGTGACTTTTTTCCTTCCCCCATCAGCTCACAGGACACCAGTGCACTCATCTGCTTGCTCCCCTGGCCTGAGGGAATCCCACAGTCATCAGACAAGGCGCTTCCAAGCTGTGGATGATGGTGGGCCCTTCCTGTGGTTGTCAGACTTCTGGGTTTTGTGAGTTGAAGTGTTAGGTTACCCCAGTAGGCAGGGGTGAAATACTACTGACACACAGCTATTGGTCACCTTACTTTTTAAGGATCCATGACCACTTTGAATACATGGGACAAGATAAGACCACACAGGGTCCATGACAGTCCTGAGTCTGCGTCAGATGCATCAGGAGGTGCTCTGCCCAAGTTTGGCTGAGAGAGAAGGACTTTCATGAAGATTCTTCAGGCTGAGTTCATATATCATGACAGTCTTACACCCCGACTCCCACCTCTGTCTCAGCGGGTATTTCTGGTCTCTCCTCTCACCTGGTGTTCTCTGACTTTCTTCAAAGCCAGGTCAGCATGAGACAGGGATGTGCCACATCACACCATAGAGTGTATCCCTGGCTCCGTCAGGGAAATTAAGGTAATGTGGGCATTTTAGAGAGAAAGAACCCATTGGCAAGAGGAAGCCATTCTGCAAATGTGTGGCTGTTTACAATGATTTTGTTCTGAACACCTGGGCAGGATAGGAACCAGTAGAAAATTCTAGATTGTCCCTCTTTCTGAAAGGTGTCAGCCCCTCATGGTTGATTCCAGTCTAATGTGAGGGACCCTCGTGAGGCTCATCCCAGGAGTGGATATCGCTGTGAGCAGTTGCACTCAGGACAAGATAAAGGGGCAATTTCACCTTCATTCTGGGGGAGAAGGTGCAGGGCTTGGGAGTGGGGAGGGGGTGGGGGCTGAAGGAACTTGGCTGCCTCCTCCCTCCCACCCCTCCCCTGCGGTGGGCATCCTTTTCTTGCCCATGTGTCCTGTCTGCTCACTCCACCTGGGTCCTGGGGTGCCTTTGCCAAGGCTGAAAGGTCACAGGAAGGGCACACTTTTTCTGTCAGGACTCTCCTTAATGCAAGACACAAAAGCACTGCCTATCACCTCTCCTGTAACTCTGTCTGCTTTAGAAGCTCTAGGTGGCTCCTCCATACCTGCTCCCCTCCCCTCGTCTCCTCGTCTGCCTCCTCTCCCTTGAAACCTTCATCCTTCTATTTTCCTTTCTTGTTTTTCCTCTATCCTGCCTCCCTCTCCCCCTCCCACCCCTCCTGTCGCCCTTTTCCTCCCTCTTCCTACATTTTGCTCTAGGAGCTTCACACTAACAAACTGAGCTTATCTGAAGATTTAGCCTTGGATTCTTTTCTGCTTTGTGCAATAGTAATTATGCAGAGATAACAATATGGTTTGTGAATCTGCCTGGATTGCTTCTTCTACCCAATGTGTTGCCCTCCTTTTAGAATGACTTTTATTTTGCTGGTTTATGATCTTGAATAATGTTTTTAGAAAGGCTTTGTGTTTGGTAAGTTTCTTGAGACTCTATGTATGTCTTCCTTCCTCCCCCTCCCCCCTTCCCCTACTCCTCACTTCCCCCTCCCCCTTTGCCCCACCACAGATGAGCTCCAGTGAGGCTGTGTCAGGAGTATTAGGTTTGCAAACATTTTCCTCCAGAACACTCTGTGGCTGATGGCTGAGCCCACTTTATTCTCATCGTTCTGCAGATAATGTATTTTCCTGCCTGTTCTCAGAGGCTTTTAGAAGTCTCCCTTTATCCTTGACATGAGGAAATGTCCCTGCATCTGGCTGGATCCCCTAGAAGCAGAGGCTGATGGAAGGTGGGGTGTCAGGTGCTTCCCTGAACTTAGCGCTTGTGGGAAGAGGGGAGAAAGAGGATGGATCCTGACATCACCTGGGGCAGCCTGGGTAGCATCTATCAAGTCAGAGGGTTGGGAAAAGCAGCAGAAGCCTGCATCATTCCACACGTTCCATCCATTCTTGACTCTCCTGGACATGCCTATATTCTGCTGCCCTTTATCCATAACAGAAAAGCAGGCTCTAGCTTCAGCTCCTAAAACCTCCACACACACACACACACTCACACACACACTCCGCCAGCCCCTAGGCCCCTTCACAAGGCTCTCTGTTCCCTCACAGCCCAGCTTTATGGACTGGAATCTGGCTTCCTTTCTGTTTCCTGTGCTGCCCTCCACAAGGTCCCTGTGGAGCTGGTGGGCTGGCCTTCGGGGGACAACATGGCCAGGACCCAGGGTGCACACTGTGGCTGCTCTGACTTGCTTTGTCCTTGACTCTGCACTTGCAGCCACATCTTTTTATTTGGGAAAAAAATCATAAATCAGAGAAGCATCTTCTGAAATTTAAAATCAGAAATGCTACATGTCTATCTTCCATTTATTTAAGTGTGCTGGTGACCATAGGGTTTACGCCGCCTGCACTGACCCCGGGTGCACTGAGGCGAGTCCTGACAGCGCCTCCCATTCAAGTACCTCTCCGTGGAGGGGCCCATTCCACCCCACCCTGGAGTCCTCAGAGTCTTTACCGCTTCTCTAGAAGATGCCAAATAAAATTGCTAGTTGCTAAATACAGCCCAGGGCATGAGGTATTCTAGACGCCTTAGCGAGTGGAATCAGTGTTTGCAGCCTCCCTCTGAAGAGAGTCAAGATAACGTCTTTATTTATCTCCAGGATTTGCACAGCACGAAACTGCCTGGAGAGATGTCTTCCAACCTAAATTATTTTTGATTAAGTGTTCAGAAGAAAAAAAGAGCGAATGAGAGGATGATTCAGGACAGTGTTTGTACATTTTTCTTTTGATAGAAACCTTTCTTTTTTGAATTCTTGTTTTAGTTTAGTGTTTTTTTTCCTTGAAGTATGGTTGATTTACAATGTTATGTTAATTACTGCTGTACAGCAAAGTGATTCAGTTTTACACACACACACTAGTTTTTTTAAATAGTATTTTCCATAGAAATCTTTCATAAGCTACTACTACTCTGCAAGGCAGAATGTAGTATATTCAGAATTTGTTTTTGACCCTTCCAGGAACTCATGGTCAAGAGGGATGTGGGGCTTGTCTACGAGCTATGAAAATGGAATGCATGGATGACATACAGAAGGGGTAAGAAGTTAGAGAAGGACAGATGGGGGTATGAGACCTGGGTCAGATCAACCCTGCCTCCCCATCTCTTTCAGTGGTCCCCCAGGCCCTCGGTTTAACCCACCCTCCCCTGCCTCTCCTCCCTCCCTCTCTCCACCCCTGCCCATGGGCCTGACACCCACAGTTACCTTGATCAGCCGCAGTCTGGGCTCCCCATCTGCTCTGCCCTCTGCCCAGGCTCCTCCCCTGGGCTGATGCCCCCCTTGCACAGGTGTCCCCACATTTGAGACCCCCACTCCTTTCCCTCCTCAGCAGGATTCCCTGAATGTCTGTGTTTGCTGTCTGCTCCTCTGAAATGCGGGTGCCCCAGAATGGGACTTCCTACCTCCTGCTCACCCAGATTGTTATCTGGAAGCAAATGGAACTCTAGATTGTTACCCTTTCTGGGATCCTGGCCCTAATTTTGATTTCACCATTTGTGTCTGTTTCCTAAGGTCAGCCCCAAACCCCCAATTTATGTTGTGTATCCCACAGAAGCCATATTTGTGTCCCTGTATTCCCAACTCCAGAAACAGTGCTGGTGCTCCCAGGCTGCTTTCTAAATCCTACCCTTCTCCCCACCTTCTTGACCCAGTGCTTCCTCTGTCTCTCTCCTCCACCAGCTTCTTGGAAATGTGCAGGGGTCAGAGTACATGGAGCCTCCTCCTGGGGCACGCAGCCAGCAAGACTGCCATGGCTTATATGGGCCCCAAGCAGCCTTAGGAGCAGCAAACACAGGGTACAGCCCTTGCCCGAATGGCTCTGGGACAAGGCTGAGCCTTGCTCTTGGCAGAGCTCCAAGGACTGATGTGCAGGATCAAGCAGAGCTGAATCTAGTCTGCAGAACCCCAGGTGATTCCCTGAAAGTCTCTGGGGAAAGTCTCGCCGTTTCAGCAGAGCAGGAGCTGCTGGGGAGGAGCAGACAGTGCTGGGGAGGGATGTGTGATGCGCAGAGGAAGACACACTTGTGAAAAAGGCACAGATTACATTGGAAAATGGTCTTCTCAACCCCTCCCAGTGGATGGAAATTATGAACAGCACAGGGAGGCCAGTGCTTACGTGATGTCAGGACAAAGTTGGGAGAATATGAACCAGAAGGAAACCCTGGGGATGCCCTTTTCCCACCAGCTCATAGGACAGCTGAGGAAACTGTCTTGTTGCAGCCAAAGTTCGAGGAGGGCTGTATGGCTTTACTCTCCAGGGCTCAGCCCCCTGCTCACCCACCGTGGGAGTAGGATGGTAACTGTGGCCGTCGATGGTGTCCATTTACTTTATGGAGTGCTGCAAGTGAGAGTACTGACCAGGTGGGAACACATGACTGGAATGTAAAGTGTGCCTCCAGGAAGCCAGGCTCTTCCCAGGACACGAGAGACAGAGCTAGAGGTGGAGCTGGCTCTGCCTTCCATCCAAAGCACACTGACCTTACCCTCCTGGCTTCTCTCTTCCAGCCTTGAGATGTGGCCATGGTTCCCAGAACCCAAGTTGTACCCAAAGACAGAGGGCAATGAGTTCAGATGGAAGACCCTGCTCTTGTTCAAGGGAGCCAGGGTAATATCTCAGACAGGCTCAGATTAATTGTTGTGGAGGAGAGAGGTGGCCTGGGGCTTGGGGCCAGGCAGGGGTTGGGCCAGGTGAGATGGCCAGGTGGATGTGGGCAGTAGTGCCCAGGGGGAAGGCCAGCATTACAGGCCTGCTCTGTGCTCCCTGCACGCCCAGGCCTCACCTTGCCCCAGGTGGAGAAGCCACCACCGGGTAGGATGGTGACAGAAATCTACATTTGGGAACACATGCCTCCCCACATAGCTGTGACGTGGAACCAGCTGGAAGTCGACCATTTCTGGGTTTCCCATTACAAGCCCTGCTGGTGTCACTCCCTTTGTCACCAGCCAAGACTCTCAGGAGACAAACAACAGAGGAGCCAGACAGCCACAGGAGAGAAGCTGGTGGCAGAGGCCCAGGGCCAGGACTGAGGATGTTGGGAGTGGGAAACTGGGGAGGTGGGGAAGGCCATGAGGGGTCTGCCCCAAGGGAAGAGAAGTGAAAGCAGGAAATGGGCAGAGGCCTTGGGGGCACCCGGGCCTCCCCAGGCTGTCTGCACCCATCAACACCAGCAACAAAAGTCAGTGCTAGTCCAGAGACAGTGGGGTGGGGCTGGGGCTGAAGGGCTTTCTGTAGTCTTGACTATCATTACTAATGGCTCAGCAGTTAAAAGAATCCACCCACAAAGCAGGAGACACATGAGATGCAGGTCTGAATCCTGGGTTGGGAAGACCCCCCCCTGGAGGACCCACTCCAGTATTCTCACCTGGAGAAACCCATGCACAGAGGAGCCTGGACAACTAAAGTCCAAAGGGTCACAAAGGGTCGAACATGACAACGACCAACACACACATACACACCACTGATTTTATTCAGGTCTGGTGAGGGTGACCGATCAAGAGATAAGTGCCACAGAAAACAGAGACGCAAAGACTCACAGATCCCAAGACAAAGGGACAGGCCACAGCAGTAAGGGGCACACAGGGAAGCATCAAGGGCCAGTTGCAGGGGGAATGGAGGGAAGAGGGAAGAGGGCAACTGCCTTCCCTTCTGCTGGAAGGGGCGGGCAATGTAGACCAGCAGGCTCAGGACTGGCTGGTGTGAGTAATTTCCATGGCCTCTGGGGGCATCAGGATGTCCTGAATTGTCTGGCCCTGCAGTTTTAGGGCAGGGGGCAATGGACCAGAGTATGAGAATCTGATAGAAAAGGTGGCTGGGGGTGGGTTGCAGGCTCTGCATTGGCTGGTTTGCAAATATAAAAGCCACAATTGCTGGAGGGTTGTTCACTCTCTCTAGGAACTGATTAAACCTCAGAGGGGTATCCCTCCAGGGTCAACAAAGGCCCGAGATGTCAAAAGGGCTCAGAACACAGAGAATAAAAGTCATTGTTAATGCATTTTCAGGCCTCAGTAACCTCTGGTGATGCAGCTTCCAAGTCCAGGCAACAGGGGCGAAGATCCTCTTTGCTTCAGGAAAACTAAGCAAACAAAGCACAAATCAGCCCAAAAAAAGCTGGGCAGCAGTCGGGACGATGTCTACCCTGGTGAACGGGGTCACAAGGGCACATAGATGGCTGTCAATCAGGGCTGAGCAGACACTTGCATCCAGTGTGGTCACGAAGGGTCAGGTTTGAGATGTGGATGCACTGCTTACATCAGCACTGACACCGGAAGCAACCAAATGATGGGCTAGTTACCCTCAGGAACCAAATTCCACTGATCTTTTCTCCCAGTGGTTATCTGGCTACTCATAAACATCTAGGACAGGAAAGTAAACTAGGACAAGGTGATAGTGATCAGGATTGTTTCTTCCCATCTGCTGCCATCAGCACCAGGCAGCTCTCAACACTCTGGTGGATGAAGAACTGCACCCAAATGCATGGGGCCAGAGCAGCAAGACTGCTGGGCGGACCTCCTACAGCACATGCTCCAGAGGACAACACTGTGACCCTGAGGATGGAGCCCCTCCTCCTCCCAGTCCTGGGAGGTTGCCTGGCCTTGTGCTCCTGCCTCATGCTGCTTCTCTTCTATTGTCCTTGTTAGGAGATCTACTCTGAGGTACAACTCCGCCTTCTGTGCAGACCCCATCTCATCCTCCTTTTAGCTCCCTGAGCTCCCAGCCTGGGACCCCAGCACCAGACGCATCATTCCCTCAGCATCCCTCACTCCTGGCATGCAATCTCCTTCCCTGAGCCTGAGAGGGTTTCTCCTTTCATGCTGAGCTCCTCAGCAGGTTAGTTTGGTTTGGGGGTTCTGCCAATACTGCAAAGACTCTCCATATAGAAACTCACAGAGGTGTTCACAACTCTCCCTTTTCCTTATCTGATGATCATAAGTGTCCTGTGAACCACTGGCACACCCATTACATGAAAGAGGAAACTGAAGCTCAAAGATTAGGGATTTGCTGAGTTTCTTGATGGCAAGAAACTGGTGGCTTCACTGGTGGCTCAGTAAAGGATCTGCCTGTAATATAGGAGATCTGGGTTCGATCTCTGGGTTGGGAAGGTCCTCTGGAGAAGGGAATGGCTACCTAGTCCAGTATTCTTGCTTGGAGAATCCCATGGACAGAGGAACTGGAAGGCTACAGTTCATGGGGTCGCAAAAGAGTCGGACACGACTCAGCGACTGAACTGAACTGAATGACTAGCACACTTTTGATGCTGGTGTTGTGAAGATTGACATCTGCATTTTCCATCAAGCACTTTCTCCTTGGTCTGCATGGTCCACGGCTAACCCTTCCCAACAGACCCCCAATCCAGGACACCCCAGAGCTGTGATGACCATGCATTTGCTTCCAGAGGCTGGAGCAGGGATTCTTAGCCTTTGCTTAAGAAGAGATTCTAATGAATCTGCTAGAGAATCTTCTCCTGGGAGGAGAAACAGAGACAGGAACAAAGATAGAGCTCAAGACAGAGAGACAGGTTGAGACAGAGACCCTCTGAGATATGATCTTGGCCCCTCACGGTGGAGGAGTCCAGCACCCAGGCTGGAGTGGTGAGCATGACCCCCGGGGGCTCACTAAGGAGCAGAGGGGCTCTTATGAACAAGGGCCTGCTGGTCCTCAGGCAGAGAAAGGCTTTCTCAGCAAGGAGGAAGGATGTCGGAGCAGAACAACAGATTCTAGTGACCTTGAAACGTCTTCTTTGACAACTGAAGTTCTGGTGGGCCTGCCCTCTCTCATCGGAGGTCCTCTGCTGAGCGCCCTTGTTATCTGATCTTCCTGTGAAAGTCGGGGCCCCTGAGCCAGTGCAGAGGCTTACGTAATTGGGTTTTAGAACGGAAAGCTTTGTGCTGGGAGGTAATGAGGACTTACCCACAAGAAGGCAGGCCATCCCTCCTTTCCTTGTGGCTGAGGGATGAATGGGCCAGGGGACTGTGAGACAAAGGCCCATTCACAGCACAGTCTCCACCGTGCTTCTTGGATAACCAGGACACTGACCTCAGAGTTCTAGCACCATCGTCCTACCCTTGCTCCAAGACCCCGGGCCCAGCACCCACTGCCCTTCTGAGTTTAGGCTTCAGTGTGATGCTGCAGCCGGGGGCCAAGACTACTTTTCTCTGGTGGAAACATTTGTGTGGGTATGTGGCTGCTACTTTATTCAGAAATGATTCTACAGACAGGTCCTCTGTCATTGAATGACTGGCTTTGTCACTTAGCCCAGCAGCAACCTGTGGGGCTCTGGAACTTTCTACATCATCACCAGGTATACATTCTGCAGCAGGGCCAGGGCAGGACCAACAGTGTTCGGTTTTAAACTCTCACCCCTGAGCCTTTTCATCCCCACAGTGTTGCCTGGCCTTTCTCGCTCTTTTTTCATGAGAAACCCCATTCGCCATAGGCCCTCTATGCCAACAGCAGTCACTACCCACATTCTTCCAAATCAACCTGACTCTAGGTTCTTGTATTTGGCGCAGTGTTCCTGGTGAGTGAGAGTTTGTAACCTTCCAGGATGGCTGCGGTCTGGCCTTCAGTTGTTGGATCACGACTATAATATAGCAACCTTGTGTGATGTTTATAATAAGTATCTGGAGAAGTTAAAGGAGAATCTAGCCCACCTGCCCTGCCCACCTGGGACTCCTGAGGCTCACATTTATCCTCCTACTTTCTCTTGGGACATCGTTTCTCTGGAGTACCCATCCCCATCCTCACGTGCAAGCTCAGATCCTTGGAGACAGCGAGAAGAGCTCACTGTCTCCTTCTCACCCAGTGGCTTATGTGACCACGATCATTTCCATCCTCATAGCAAATGCTCACACTCTTCCCTTCTGTGCATGTGTGAAGTTACTTAGTCCTCATAGCAGCCCACACAGGGGAGGGTTGATACCATCCTACACGCTTTCCTTGGCGTGAGAACCAAGGAAACACCAGTTCATCAACCTTTGGGGCTGCCACATGCAGGGGGTGGAAGGCTGCCCTCCCCAGACACATCCTTAGTCCCATGCCCCTTCCCCCATGCAGAGGTGTTGCTAGTCCCCTCAGAGACAAGAGTAAAGTAGAAAAAGAGTTCTTAAACACTTTGAGAAAAGAAAACTTTGGAAATAAAGTAGCGGGAAATTAAAGGAAATCTCAGAAGGTAAGGAAAGGTGTCACATTGCTCCATCTAAGGGGTGAGCACATATTATGAAGCTTCAGGTCTGAGAAGTTGACTTCATTCTTTTTTTTCCCTTTTTTTGTACTAACTACTTTTATTTATTTATTGGAATATAATTGCTTTACTTTGTTGTGTTAATTTCTGCTGTATGACAAAGTGAATCAGACATATGCATACACATATTCCCTCCTTCTTAAGCTTCCCTGCCATCCGATCTCCATCCCATCCATGTAGGGCATCACAAGGCACCGAGCTGAGCTTCCTATGCTTTATAGCAGCCTTTGTTCTGATTGAGAGAAAGAGTCAAGACTTAGGCTTAGGGTGGAAAAAGCCTGCTGTTCCCCAGAAAGACAGCACTGAGTTGATCTGCCACCAGAGAAGCCTGTCATATCCAAGGCAGTCTGGCCCCACCTGACATCTTGGTTTTTTGTTTTATTGTTATTTTTATTGACTCATAGTTGACTTACAATGTTTTGTTCATTGTACAGAAAAGTGATTCAGTTATATATACATTCTTTTTTATGTTCTTTTCCATTATGGTTTATCATGCATGCCTTGGTAAGTCAGTTTAGTCATGTCCAACTCTTTGTGACCCCATGGACTGTAGCCCGCCAGGTTCCTCTGTCCATGGGATTCTCCAGGCAAGAATACTGGAGTGGGTTGCCATGCCCTTCTCCAGGGGATCTTCCTGACCCCAGGGATCGAACCTGTGTCTCTTACTTCTTCTGCATTGGCAAGTGGGTTCTTTACCACTAGTGCCACCATGGAATATGGTTCTCAGTAGGATTTTTTTGGTTACTTAATCCTGCATGAGGGATAATCTGGTATCTGGTTTTTTGGATTCAATTGAAAAGGCTCTTCAGCTGCTCCATCAATGGGTTCCATGACATGTGGAACCCATTGACTTGTGCTGAGTTCACGATTATCATAGTCCATCAACTCTGAATCATCCTATCTTCCTATTGTTCTCTCTCATTAGTATTGCCTGTGTATTTCACAAGAAAATGAATATTGTTCACTATACATCTTTGCTAAA
The DNA here is from genome assembly GCA_006410935.1 of Redunca redunca. NCBI lineage: Eukaryota > Metazoa > Chordata > Mammalia > Artiodactyla > Bovidae > Redunca > Redunca redunca. The sequence continues at coordinate 763,181 of SJYQ01006824.1, read as the reverse complement.
AATTGCATGTTTTTGCCGCTAAAGTTATGTATCCTTTTTTAATATTTTCCGTTATGATTTTTTATCTGACTTTAACATCTCAAGATTTCCATCTCTGTGGAAAACAATGGCTTTTCTGTCCTTAAATCCAGAGTTTTTCACTGTTCTCTGAGGAAGCTGCTCTTCTGTAATGACTGTGTCAACTTTTCCATTGCCTAATATTTAATGAACATGTTTCATTCATCTGTTGCAATTACAGGCTTTTCTTTCCCTAAAAAACAACTAGGTTTTAATATACAACAGTTATCCCACGATTATTAGAACCGTGTAGCACACTATTCTTGGAATATCCTTTCACAATTTTAGTGTCGTATAGATTATCTGGGTCTCCAGAAATGAATTTTGTTGTTACTACTGAATTAGTTGAAGCATAGCTCATAGAAAATACCTGATATGCCCCTTCCCTGAATCCCTGCACCACAGGGATTTCTTCATCCTCCAAGGTCGGTTGCTCCACCAGAGGGATATGATGGGAGATGGAGGGTGTGGTTCCCTCAGCCTTTCTGAAATGTCTCTTCCCAGTGCTGTTTGATCTCTTCCTCTCATTCTATACAGCTGGACAGTGATCCACTTCTTTTTTTCTGTCATTCAAAAAAAAAACAAAACCAGTTTGATGTTATGGGGCCTCTGAACACCAGGCAGTCCCTCAAGAGCACTAGGATATAAGCTGTGAGTTCCACCCATTAACTGGATGGATGCAGAGGAGGATGTTGCTGTGTTTATGAATAAGATCTCCCGCTCCTCCACACCGGAAATGCTGAGAGGAGTTGGGGAATCTCAGAGCAAGTGTTAAGAAAGGACTTGCCTCTTCTGCAAACTGCTGCTGCTGCTGCTAAGTCGCTTCAGTCATGTCCAACTCTCTGTGACCCCATAGACGGCAGCCCATGAGGCTCCCCCATCCCTGGGATTCTCCAGGCAAGAACAATGGAGTGGGTTGCCATTTCCTTCTCCAATGCATGTAAGTGAAAAGTGAAAGTGAAGTCGCTCAGTTGTGTCCAACATTTAGCGACCCCATGGAGCCCACCAGGCTCCTCCGTCCATGGGATTTTCCAGGCAAGAGTACTGGAGTGGGGTACCATTGCCTTCTCCATCTGCAAACTGAGAGGGGGACTAATGGGCCTCTGGGTTTGTGGAAGTCTCCCTTGAAGAGATGAGATTTCTCTGAATAGATATTTGCATGGCAGGGGCCTTGGAGGTGGGTACCTATCATTTAATGAAGATCATGGCATCTGGTCCCATCACTTCATGGGAAATAGATGGGGAAACAGTGGAAACAGTGTCAGACTTTATTTTTTTGGGCTCCAAAATCACTGCAGATGGTGACTGCAGCCATGAAATTAAAAGACACTTACTCCTTGGAAGAAAAGTTATGACCAACCTAGATAGCATATTCAAAAGCAGAGACATTACTTTGCCGACTAAGGTCCGTCTAGTCAAGGCTATGGTTTTTCCTGTGGTCATGTATGGATGTGAGAGTTGGACTGTGAAGAAGGCTGAGTGCCAAAGAATTGATGCTTTTGAACTGTGGTGTTGGAGAAGACTCTTGAGAGTCCCTTGGACTGCAAGGAGATCCAACCAGTCCATTCTGAAGGAGATCAGCCCTGGGATTTCTTTGGAAGGAATGATGCTAAGGCTGAAACTCTAGTACTTTGGCCACCTCATGCGAAGAGTTGACTTATTGGAAAAGACTCTGATGCTGGGAGGGATTGGGGGCAGGAGGAGAAGGGAACAGCAGAGGATGAGATGGCTGGATGGCATCAGTGACTTGATGGACGTGAGTCTGAGTGAACTCCGGGAGTTGGTGATGAACAGGGAGGCCTGGCGTGCTGCGACTCATGGTGTCGCAAAGAGTCGGACACGACTGAACGACTGAATTGAATAGTTTGCCAGGAACAGAGTTATAATTTCCCAGGTCATCATGCTTCTTGGCTCCATTTAAATGAGCTGAAAGCTTTCTGTTCATGTGCATCACTGATCATGTGACAAAGTGACTCTGACCAAGTCCCTCCTGGGCTGGGAAATGAGAATTGTTCTCAAAGTAGGAAGTAGAGCCAGGAGGACCTGTAGTCTCTGCAGCCACTGGTTGCCCCACTCCAAGGTCACGTCCCTCATCTTTTGTGGTGGTCCCCTCGGTCCTCTCAGGCTCTGCCTAGTCCCCACCAGGTCCCCTCTGCCCAAACTCTCCTGCTAACACGTGCCTGCCACCTCCACATTTCAGGGGGCTCTGTTCAGAGATGCCTTGTCCATCCACCCATCTATCACTAATCCTCACCCCTGCCAGGTGCTCACTCCCTTCCTAAATCTTCCTTCCTTCATGGGTTTCTTCCTTGAATCTACCTGGTCTCCTGTCCTCTATACATTTCAGATATTAACCTCATTTACTGTCTGTCTCACCTACTAGAATGTAAGCTTTAGGAAGGTGGGGATTGTAGTCTCTTGCTTTCTGAAGTGTCCTCAGCACTGATGACCTTGCTTGGCATGTAGAAGGTGAAAACAGGTGTTCACTGTAGCATCTGTGTGATGCTTCTGTCCCCCAGACCTATTTGTGACCCTGGAGTGCACCCTGACCCACCGTCCCAAATGTCCAACTCCTGTCCTTGTCGGCCTCAGGTGAAAGTGAACCAAAGTGTCACAGTCTGGCTCTTTCCCTTCCAACCAGGAGTAGCTGACTGTAAGCACAACGGCAGAAGGACCTCCATGACCTATTAGCTCGATTATGAGGCTGCCTGGACTTTACCTTAATCAAAAGTGTCTTGTTTTGCACCAGGAACCACACAGATCACAGTGGGTGTGCACTGACCCTAGTGATTGGACAGGCCCACTGATGTCTGAGCTGGCCAGTAGCCCTGAGGGCACTGCCCATGTACAGATGGCAGAAAGCAAGCCCATTGGCCTTCCCTCCCTCTTTCCCCTACCATTTCTTTAGTATCTGAGCTGCAAAGTTAGGAAAATCAGTAGGGTTTCTGTAGGAACCAAGCAAGCAGGAAGTGCCAAGGAAGAAATTGTGTCACTACTCATGATAATTTTCATGAAATTAGTTACTAAAGGGGCAAATGAGAACCTGGAGCCTGCTCAATCTGAGAGGTACAGCCCCTCCCTACTAGCTCTTCAGGCCTGGCTCCTGCCTGCCAGGTTCCCATGAGGTTGCTGTTAACCTTAGAGCAGGAGTACTCTTACCAGCACTTCTAACCCCCAGTCTGTGAGGTTGCCTGACTGCAGAAGATGAAGGAGCCATCCATGAAGTGGATGGAGAGAAGCGCACAGGGTGGGTGGAGGCAGAGCCATGGACATGGGCCTTGCAGGGAGATGAGGGGAGGGTGACAGTGGAAACTGCAGAGAAGCCATCATCTTAATCTTCCTGAAAAATACTGTTTCAGAATAAGGTGCACCAGTTGTGGTGCAAGCCTAAGACTCCAACCCCAGGGCCTAAAAGGAATAGAGGGGAAGGGTGGAAGGACAGCCACAGCCAGGGAGACCGATATGCTTGAGTCCAGTGTGAAAAGCTGACTATTCCATGTTAGACCTTTCCCACCTTCAGTGACAATTCCACAACCACCTTGCCAGGTGGGTACATGTGACCATTTTACAGATGAGGAAACTGAGGCACAAAGAGGATGACTGTGCTCAGGGTCACATAGATCCCAAGTGACTCCACAGGTGCAAAGCCCATTAGTCTGACAGCACTGATCTTTCTCTTCTTTCTTTGTACTTTCATGCAGCTCTGCAGAGCTGACAGAGCAAATTAATCAACACCTGTGCAAATGACTGAGCCCAGTGGGACTTGAGTGACAAAAGCGCTGTCCTGAGACACATAATTGGGAGTTGAACCCATTCCAAGAAGCAAAGACCTCCTCTGATGCCTTGAATCTGGGAAGATCATGTGGATGAGTTGACAATGAATGTGAGTCTCGAGGGTGCACTGGGAATGGATGAAAAAAGAAATGTCCAGTTCCAGAAACCCCATTATCCTTGATATTGTCAACTAAAACAAATGCACAACTTAAAAGTTGAGGATTATGTTTTATTCAGCAAATAAAACTAAGGAATTAAGCCCAGGATACAGCCTTTCAGATAGCTTTGAGGGACTGCTCCAAAGAAATAAGGGAAGAGTCAGGATATATAGAAATTTTTGCAAACAAACAAACAAACAAAAAAACAGGTTGTCAGAACATCAAACGATTCCTACTAAGTAATAAAACCAGACATCTCAAGTTAATGAATGTAGCATTCTTCTCTGTAGGGGAAAATCAAGTGTCTGGGCTTATAGAACTCATTCTTTTGATATGCACATCAGCTATCTGGAGCCAGTATCCTGTTTTCCCATCCTGAGGTGCCTACAGCAGCTGAGAGCTTGATGGTTGGCATCCTATTTCCATTCTGAGTTCCCTCAGGGCACACCCTCCAGGCAGGCTATAATGTGATGGCTTGACATCTGTAACAAGATATGGCAGGGGACATTTTTTCTTTCATTGACAATATTTAGTAGCATTTATTGATTGCAAGATTTCTCATATTTATTTTTTTCTCATGCATCTACATAGTGATTTTCATGGAGTGACACAGGCATATGGACAGAACTGGGAATATGTATGATGGGCAAGGAGGACAGCAAGACATCTGGAGAGAGGATAGAGCAAAGGATCTGCAAGTGCCTGGGGCTGGGCTGGCCTTGGAGCATGGAGGAGAGGAGATCTCATAACCTACCACTTGCAGTGAGAGCCCTCTAAGCCAGTGCTTTGAGAAGATGAATAAAAGTGAGAAATCTCTAGCTGGGAGGGAAGGAGACACAGAGAGAAGAAAAACAGCAATAGAAATGAAAAAGGGGCACCACTAGTGATCCAACAGACAGTAAAAAAGATATTCAGGGAATATCAGGAATAATTTACATCAGTAAATTTGACATGCAGTTGTCAAATGGAAGCATTCTTCAAATTTCACAAGATCCAAACTGGATTTTATTCTAGTAAGGGATGAGGAGTCATTGAAAGGTGTTATTTTGAGGCATGTTTATGTGCAGCCATCCAGGGAGCACAGAAAGAGGTTTTTACCAGGGAGCCTGGTGACCCAGAGGGTTCATTGTGGGAGGGGGTTAAAGGTGGGAGGTCTGGAGGGAGAGAGGAGACCCTGAGAACGTGTCAGCTGGAGAGTGGCTTTACTGCTGCAGGGGACCCAGGGGCAGGAGCTCATGTGAGACATTTAGAAAAACAACAGTTCAATGTTGGAGACAGGAGGGCTGACAGCTATTATCCAAATATGGAGAAATCAATCAGTTCAGTTCAGTTCAGTCACTCAGTTGTGTCCGCCGACTCTTTGCAACCCCATGAATCGCAGCACGCCAGGCCTCCCTGTTCATCACCAACTCCCGGAGTTCACTCAGACTCACGTCCATCGAGTCCGTGATGCCATCCAGCCATCTCATCCTGGGTCGTCCCCTTCTCCTCCTGCCCCCAATCCCCCCCAGCATCAGAGTCTTTTCCAATGAGTCAACTCTTCCCATCAGGTGGCCAAAGTACTGGAGTTTCAGCTTCAGCATCATTCTTTCCAAAGAAATCCCAGGGCTGATCTCCTTCAGAATGGACTGGTTGGATCTCCTTGCAGTCCAAGGGACTCTCAAGAGCCTTCTCCAACACCACAGTTCGAAAGCATCAATTCCTCGGTGCTCAGCCTTCTTCACAGTCCAACTCTCACGTCCATACATGACCACAGGAAAAACCATAGCCTTGACTAGACGAACCTTAGTCGGCAAAGTAATGTCTCTGCTTTTGAATATACTATCTAGGTTGGTCATAGCTTTTCTTCCAAGGAGTAAGCGAAATCAATAAGTTGTCTCCTTAACACAGAAGAAATGTTGGCAGGGATGCATCAATGCAGATGTTGTCAGCTCATCGGGCTGATGTTAGAGGAGTGAGTGTCCTTGGAGAATGAAAGGAGATTTGGGGAGACAGGTGCATGAGACACAAGAAAGCCAGGAGCCTATGGGGTCAGGCAAGTCAGGCAGAGGAAGTGTTTTGTTAAAAAGTGCTGCATCTACTGTGTCAATGGCTGTTGAAAGGCCTGGTATCCTAAAGATGAAAAATATCCCATTAGTTTAATAAAGTTGAATTTATTAGTGATCCTGACGAGTACACTTCCACTGGAAGAAAGAGAATCTAGCCTAATGGGATAAAGAATGAAAGGACAAAACTCTGAGACAGAGAACACAAAAAATTCTCACATGAATTTTCAATGTAAAGGAGAAAACAGTGGTGCAAAGGAAGAGAATATTTAGATCATGGTGCTACTCTGATGAGAGAGAAGAATTGTTTCAAAAGTGAGGGAGAATGTAGATCTTATGATGCTGTTTGCAACTGCTTATTAAATATTGATGGGATTGAATTGGTAATATTTTACAGAAATCAAATATACAGAAATGAAGTGTTTTTTTTTTGTGTGTGTGTGTGTGTTTTAGACCCTGGGATGCCCTACTTAATCGCTATATGGGGTGAATTCTGCAGAGTGAAACATCTCTTATGGAAAGACTAAGCCCTGTGTTGGCTTTCTCTTGGAGCCCACTTGTTCTCTGCCTGATAGAGCGTGGCCCACTGTGATGGCTACCCAGGTTGGCCCCTCTGGTTGGTAGCCAGATTGGCTTGCAGATGCTTCAATACATTCTCTCTATAGGAAACTTGAAACAAAAGGTCAGACAGGAACCTGAAGTTGTTCTTAGCATCAAGGAATGTCTGGATGAACACAGGCATTTTCCAAAAGCTCATTTTACAGTGATTAAGACATTTCTTGAGAGAAGGTCTAGAATTTAGAAATCTTTTGGCATTTCTGGCATAACGGAGCTTTTTCCATTCAGAAGTTCTTCCACTGCCTCATTATTTTTAAAATAAATGTTTATGGAAAGACATTGTTAAAGAAAACCAGAGCTTAGCAATTATTTCTATCCTGATTCTTTCCTCTTAATTCCTTAAGATTTTAGGTTGGACCTACTCACATATTTTCAATATTGATCAGCATTGCTTGTCAATGATTCTCATTTCCACTTAAAATCAATTTTAATCTGTATCAAGCATTCGAGGGACTTTGGTTGAAAGTGCTGGGAAAAGAATATAACTTACTCCTTACTCTCCTTCCATCTTCCTTTGTTAAATATTTACTGAAAGCAAGGAGAACTGTGCCACTTGATGGAGATTCAGAGATGACTCCAGTACAGGTGCTGCCCTTTAGGATTTTACAGCCCAAGTGGGGGACAGTCACAGAAAGAAATGATGATCACTACTAAGAACACTAGGAGTAATAATAAGCGCCTTCTATCAGTGAGTGCCAGGCTATCTGCAAGCACTGTACGTGGATTGTTTCCTCACCACCAAACGCGCTTATCATGATAACCGTGCTATATCTCAGATGGGGAAACTGGAACTCAGAGAAGTGACACTTCCAGGCTCTCACGGGGCTGATGATTGACAGATGTGTGGGCCACATTGTGCAGAATGACCCAGAGCTGAGCAGATGCGAGAGCCTGGTTGAGGTGACACCAGGGGAAGTCCTTCGGAGGCAATATGGAATAAGCCCAGAAAGCAAGGACTCAGCCAGGTATTCCAACTAGCAGGAACCAAGTGGCGGAAGGCCTGGTGGGGGGAACGTGGGTGGGGAGGGGACATCATGTGAGTTACTGCTGCGGCCGGGAAGCCAGAGAGGAATGGGGGTGACTGAGGAGAATGGAGAGGTGTCTAGGGCATAGGAGTTTGTCAGGAAGATGGGATGTAATCTCGTGGGCATTGGAGGATACCTGGGTCGGGGAGGGCATGCTGGTCAGATGTTCCTTTACACAGAGCATTATGGATGCTCCACAGAGCTCAGCCCCCAGGATGGGAAGGCAGGCTAGTGCAGGGTCTCTGTGGGCTGATGTACTAGGCTGGAAAGGGCAACAAGCAAACACTTGGAAACGAACAATGATGCAGCTTGGGGAAAGCTTGCTTCTGGAAGGTGAGGCGGGAATGAACCAGGAGTGCCTCTCAAATTTCCTGTTTGGGTTTTTGCTCTTTCTTTTTCTCTATTTATTTAATTTTCATGATAACTCCCTTTTACATGTGGAGGTCTAGTCAGAGGAAGTTTCTGCTCATGGAAAGAGGGGTCCTCTCTGAGCACACTCCAGCTTCAGTGTGACTCCATGGCAGTATGAGGGGGGGACCCCTGCCCAGGATGCCACATTGGGGTCCAGCTGACAGGTGTCACAGGCAGACCTTTTACAAGGTCTTTGGAGGCTGGACTCAATAATTTTTTTTATTTCATGGTGCACATGTTGCCTGAGAGCTTGCTCTCCTCTCTTTTGATCTTCTCTTTATGATACAAACCTAATTCTGTTTGTGCACAAGGACTCTTCAACACTTGAAAACAGTGACTTGGGTCTGTGCCTCTCTGCCAGGAACTTTCTCACCTCCACTACCACTCTCTTCCACTTGGGATTTCACTGGAAACCCACCTCCTTCACCCAGAGCCCATGCTTCCCCTGCTACAGACAGGGACACAAAGGTATCATTTTTTCTTCTTTGTTTCTTTGATTTTGGTTAGTACATATATATGGAATCTAGAAAGATAGTTTTGATGAACCTATGTGCAGGGCAGCAAAAAAGACTTAGACATGAAGAACAGACTTTTGGACATAGCCACAGAAGGAGAGGGTAGCATTGAAACATATACATTACTATATGTAAAATAGTCAATTTATGATGCAGGGAACCCAAAGCCAGTGCTCTGTGACAACCTAGAGGGATAGGGTTGGGAAGGAGGTGGAAGAGGGGATCAAGAGGGAAGGGACGCATGTATACCTATGGTTGATTCATGTTGATATATGCAAAAACCATCACGTATTGTAATTGCCCTTCAATTAAAAAAGTAAAAAAATATTTAAAAAAATGCTTCTTTCTACCCTTAAAATGTACTAACAATTTACCAACTTCCAAATCCAGCACACAGTGTTGATTTCAGTTGGTACTGATTGCAATGGCAGAAGGGACCTGGTGGGGATCTTTAATGGCCATCACATTTGGGAGAAATCTGCTGGTGGGTTTTCCCTTATGTAGTCAGAATTCTAGTGTAGACCCAGGCCTGGGAGAATTCCATCCCCAGGGGACTGTATGAGCTATAGAAGGAAATGAGCAGGTTTCATTCAACTCTGAATCCTCAGAGCCCATGTGGTACCCGGAGAAAAACTGGAATTCAACAGAAACATGCCTAATAAAAGGAAACAACAGTAACTTTACAGTGGGAATATCTGCAGACTCACCTTTAATCAGGTAATTGAGTTTACATCATAGTGACGACTTGTGTTGACATTACAGACCCCAATATGCTCTGATGGGAGGGGCATTGACACTGTCATTATCTCCAAATTCATATCTCAGTCTAATCATGAGAAAACACCAGACAGGCCCAAACTGGGGACATTCTACCACACGCCTGACTGGTACTCTTCAAGAGTGCTGGGTCAGAATACATGAGCAAAGGCAGAGGGCTGACCACAGGTGAGGGACAATGATGAGCTTCCCCTGAACCCCTGCTCCCAGAAACCCACTCGCCCACCCATGTATTCTGAGATAAGGCTCGGCTTCACCCTTCTGTGACGATTATGATTCTCTGTCCACCTGCCTCTAGAAGACCCCTGATTCCATTCCCTTTTAAGACAGACCTCCTTAATGCATGTTCTCTCATTGCCATTGCCAGGATAAAATCATGTTAATTATCTGGTGCATTTTTTTGTCTTTCAAAAGACTGAGGAGCCATGAGAATTCCCTGCTGTCCAGTGGTTAGGACTCCTTGCTTCCAGTGAAGCGGGCAAGGGTTCAATCCCTGGTTAGAGAACTAAGATCCTGCAATCTGTGTGTATGATGTGGCTGAAAAAAGAAAATGACCATGGGGTCATAACTACATAAAATGGGATGGGATATCCTAAACAGATGATGAGTTTCACGGGATGAGTGAGGAAATCTGAATAAAGTCTGTAGTTCAGTTAATTTTGTTTTATCACTGTTAATGTTTTACCATTTAGTGATGCTTTATTGTGATTATGTAAGATGTTGACGGAGAAGGCAATGGCACCCCGCTCCAGTACTCTTGCCTGGAAAATCCCATGGATGGAGGAGCCTGGGAGGCTGCAGTCCGTGGGGTCGCTGAGTTGGACATGACTGAGCGACTTCACTTTCACTTTTCACTTTAATGCATTGGAGAAGGAAATGGCAACCTACTCCAGTGTTCTTGCTTGGAGAATCCCAGGGATGGGGGAGCCTGGTGGGCTGCTGTCTATGGGGTCGCACAGAGTCGGACACGACTGCAGCGACTTAGCAGCAGTAGCAGCAAGATGTTGACAATAGGGAAAGCTGGGTGAAAGTAAACAAAACTCTCCTTAGTATCTTTATAGTATTTGGTGTGCCCAAAATTATTTGGAAAAGCATTTTTAGAGTTCTTATTAATGGCTAAATGTCTATTAGTATTTCTGTCTTAGCTGTAGCCTGCATGAATGCTTGGTTGCTTCAGTTGTGTCTGACTCTTTTATGTACATATATGTACACTCACACATACATCCTATATACAAAAAAAAAGAGAGAGAGAAAGAGATAGAGACAGAGATAAAGGGAGAAAAATGGGGGGTGGGTTGGTGGGGAATGAAATGAAGAGATACATATTTTAAGGAATTAGCTCACATGATTGGGGATAGCAAATCTGAATTCCGTGAAGCAGGCTGGGAGGCTAGAAATTCAGGGAAAAGGGATTGTTTGAGTCTGAAATCCACCAGGCTGGAAACTCAGAGAGGGTTTCTATGTTGTAGTCTTAACACAGAGTTTCTTCTTTGGGAAACAGTCTTTGCTCTTAATGTCTTCAACTGATCGGATGAGGCCCACTGACATTATTGAGGGTAATCTATGCTATTCAAACTTTATTGAATTTAAATGCTAATTATCTCTGAAAAATGCCTTCACAGCAACATCTAGACAGGTGTTGGAACAAATGACCGGACACTGGCCTGGTAAAATTGACACATACGTTTACTATTACCGTCCAGCTCACACTGCAAGCAATCACAGCTACCCTTGCCCATGACATGGGCTGGGCTGTGCTGTGCTGTGGTTAGTCGCTCAGTCATGTCCAACTCTTTGTGACTCCATGGATGGCGGCCTACCAGACTCCTCTGTCCAGGGGGATTCTCCAGGCTAGAATACTGGAGTGGGTTGACAAGCCCCTCTCCAGGGGATCTTTCCAACCCAGATATCAAACCCAGGTCTCCCACACTGCAGGCAGATTCTTTACCATCTGAACCACCAGGAAATCCCAAGAGTACTAGAATAGGTAGCCTTTCTCTTTTCTGGGAGATCTTCCCAAGCCAGGAACTGAACCAGGGTCTCCTGCTTTGATGCCAGATTCTTTATCAGCTGAGCTACTGGGAAGCCCATGACACAAGATAGGAAGGGCCAAGCTGTCCAGAGGAGTCTCAATCTCTGCTATGGAGACTAAAGATGTTGTCTTTGAGGTCAGGACTGAATCAGAAGGAGGGATGTGGCTTAAGGCTCCATTCCTATTTGACATCACTGGGCTGTATTAAATGCATGATTTTCTGAGTCCATACTTATTTAATTGAAGGGTATGAAAGGGGTTATGAATAGTAAGCTGGATAACATGACTTATGGAATGTCATCAAATGTCAATCTTACTTTTATCTATTACTGTCATTTTAGAAGTATTCAGTATGAGAAAATTTCCTCAAGCTGCTATATAAAAACTGAAGCCAGATCTAATCATTTTTTCCTGACTCCTTGAAAGTAGAGAATTTTATGTTAATTTTAATTTTCAAAAGAGATTCTCAAGTCAGAAATTATTCTCCAAGTCAAAAATAATTAGTAATACTTTAACCTTTAACCAAAGTTAAGATTTTTCTCCCCCACAAAGCATCCTGAGAAGGGCCAGTTAGTGAGTCATCACTAGCAAGTCTATAGGTTGGTAGCAGTAAATACGTTTATGTTCTAAAAATATCATTTGAAATATTTAATATAGAGCTGTGCACAAAACAGGCATTTATTCTCTGTAAGATTAGCATTGTCTCCTAGAAGCCAAACAAGAAAGTATTCTCATGAGGAGGGAATGATTGTGTGTCAAACATGGCCCATGAAATGAAAACTAGATTGGATTTAGCAATGTTACATCATTCGTGGCTTATGTAAGAGTAATTTTGGTGGCCTGTTGAGAATAACTGGACTGTAACAAAAAGTGAGAGGAGAGGCAATGCGTTTGGTGGAAGAGGCCTGGGGTGTCCTCTTAAAGGAAAAGCAGAGGAAATAGGGATACAGCCATCACAGAAAGTTGAATCGTGTATGCCCTGTGGGTGTGCACATTTATACGGGTTTGAAGATGTGAACCCCATAACTCAGTTGGTAAATAATCTGCCTGCAATGCAGGAGACCCTGGTTTGATTCCTGAGCCAGGAAGATCCGCTGGAGAAGGGAAAGTCTACCCACTTCAGTACTCTGGCCTGGAGAATTCCATGGACTATACAGTCCATGGGGTTGCAAGTGTCGGACACGACTGAGCGAGTTTCACTTTCAAAGATGTGAAAGATACTATGGTTTTATACTGATGATAATTACATAGAAGAGAGTGTGTGTAAAAAAAACTGTTCTTATAGAACAGAGGAGAGAATTGCTGGTAGGTGTCTAAGTGGGAGGAGGATGGGATGTGGTGCTGGTTGGAAGAGAGGGCAAGGATCTGTGGCCACAGGAAGGGGGCAGAGAATGTGGGTTCAAATGTGGTGCAGGAGACTGTGGATGTCCCCCTGGGAGTTCTCCTCTGATTGTTTAATTTATCAAATGATAGCCCAAGGTATTTGGAGAATTAATTAAGTGGGAAATCTTATGATGACGGGGCAGCAATAATTCATGGATCAACCCCCATCTCTATCTGAAGCAATAATTCATGTATCTTGTACAGCAGGCCCCTCCTCAACCCCAGGGTCAAATTAAGAGGACAGATCGACTTCCCTGCTTTTGTCTGGGACTTGGTCTCACGTCTCAGGAGACTCCTCAGCTCTGGCAAAATGGGATAACTGGTCACCGTATCAGAGTTCTGCTCGTCATCACCATTGAGACTGTCCTCTCCCTTGGTGGGGAGATGGTGAGCTGCTTCCAAAGCAATCCTCTGCATAAAGTTCTCCCCACCTGCACTCTCATTTATAGCATCAATATAAATTTCAAAAATTGAAAGTGTTAATTGCTCACGTGTCCAGCCCTTTGTGACACCATGAACTGTAGCTTGCCAGGCTCCTCTCTCCATGGAATTCTCCAGGCAAGAATACTGGAGTGGGTAGTCATTCCCTTCTCCAAGGTATCTTCCTGTCCCAGAGATGGAGCTTGGATCTTCTGCATTGCAGGCAGATTTTTTACCACTTGAGCCACCAGGCAAAAGTACATTTCCAAAAATGCATTGTTTAAAATTAAAAATATATATGATATGAGTATTTTAAAATATATTATTTTTAAGCTA
>SJYQ01006824.1:719374-749525 GCA_006410935.1 Redunca redunca | reverse complement strand
AAAGGCTAAAGGTGGTATTGGAGAAGACTCTTGAGAGCCCCTTGGACTGCAAGGAGATCCAACCAGTCCATTCTGAAGGAGATCAACCCTGGGATTTCTTTGGAAGGAATGATGCTAAAGCTGAAACTCCAATATTTTGGCCACCTCATGTGAAGAGTTAACTCACTGGAAAAGACCCTGATGCAGGGAAAGATTGGGGGCAGGAGGAGAAGGGGACAACAGAGGATGAGATGGCTGGATGGCATCACCGACTCGATGGACATGAGTTTGGGTGGACTCCGGGAGATGGTGATGGACAAGGAGGCCTGGTGTGCTGTGATTCATAGGGTCGCAAAGAGTCGGACACAACTGAGCGACTGAACTGAACTGAACTGAAAGGTTAAGAAAGTCTTTGATGCCTATGAGCCAGATGAAAATGTTCTATTGGATGACTTGAAAAACAATAAATATTCAAGGACACTGATTATGTAAAATTGTACACATTGCAATTTAGGACAAGATCCTTTGACATCCATTTAAGGTCACAATCAACAACTTAATTTTGATTTTTTTTCTTTTGCAAAGCTCCTATTTTTGTTCTAATTTTTTTTTCAAGAAGGGTGGAGAACACATATTATACATTACTCAAGGCCGAGCAAATTAGTGTTACATAATCTCAGCTTATCAGTTCAATTTATCTTGTATCAAGGAGGGTGTGTTCGGTTATTCAAATCATTATGAAAGTTCTTTTTCAAGCTGTTGCCAAACCACTGTTCAAGGAAAACACCTTTTCTTCATTTAATGTAGCTTTCATTTTCCTTTATGAGGAACTGAAATCATGTATACCGACTGCTCTTTTTTTTTTCCCAGCTGAATTATTATTTTCTTTGAAAGGAGTATCAGTGAACTGGCAGTCCAGGGGGGTTAATAAAAGAGTAACAACAGTGGGGATTGTGAAGGCACCTGCCTCCCAGGAGGATCACATCATCCACTCTAGATCAAGTCATTGTCATCCAAAAGCAAGGGAGAGAAATTCCAGCTTCTTCCATTGCTGTCTTCTTAGGATCTGATACTCCACTCTTGTGGTTACTCTCCTGAAAGTGGATAGGATGGCCTGGGAGCAGAATGGAGGGTTAGCCCAGTCCAGTAGGAAAACCACGGGTTTTTTAAGGAGTTCATTGGGCTTGATGCCATCACTTATTCAGTATATAAAATTGGTCTAATTCTCAGTGTCCAATTCTAAGAACTAGGAATAATAATTCCCTCATAAAATTGTGGCGGAAGGCTGTCTGCTCCATGAGGTCACTCACTGAAGGATAGCTGAACTTTGAAAGCTTAAGTACAACTCCTACATATTCCCTTAAATTATCGCCAGAATACAGCCCACTCACACCTTCTGCTCTGCAAAATGGAAAAGCGTTCCCATAATAAATTCCCCTATGTGACAGATAGCAGCCGTCCTGCTCATTTAATTGGAAATAGTGTTCCTTTTAAAAATGATTTTACTTTACAGACATCAGTTATGCTTTCAAACAAGATTTAATAATGATTTTATTTGGCGCATTTCTTTTGTTTTTATCATACCCATCATACCCTGCATTAACTGTTTATGGTTACCTCATTTGATTCAAAAGCAGAGACATTACTTTGCCGACTAAGGTCCTTCTAGTCAAGGCTATGGTTTTTCCTGTGGTCATGTATGGATGTGAGAGTTGGACTGTGAAGAAGTCTGAGGGCCGAAGAACTGATGCTTTTGAACTGTGGT
Source organism: Redunca redunca (assembly GCA_006410935.1). Lineage (NCBI taxonomy): Eukaryota > Metazoa > Chordata > Mammalia > Artiodactyla > Bovidae > Redunca > Redunca redunca. The sequence goes on along the minus strand of SJYQ01006824.1, from coordinate 747,781 downwards.
GTTGGAGAAGGCTCTTGAGAGTCCCTTGGACTGCAAGGAGATCCAACCAGTCCATTCTGAAGGAGATCAGCCCTGGGATTTCTTTGGAAGGAATGATGCTGAAGCTGAAACTCCAGTACTTTGGCCACCTGATGCAAAGAGTTGACTCATTGGAAAAGACGCTGATGCTGGGAGAGATTGGGGGCAGGAGAAGGGGACAACAGAGGATGAGATGGCTGGATGGCATCACGGACTTGATGGACGTGAGTCTGAGTGAACTCCGGGAGATGGTGATGAATAGGGAGGCCTGGCGTGCTGCGATTCATGGGGTCGCAAAGAGTCGGACACGTCTGAGCGACTGAACTGAACTGAACTGAACATCTGAACGTGGACGTGGCAGGACCTAGTCTGGGCCTCTACTGCTGCACAATGTTAATTCAGCCCCCATACTCACAGCCATATTCTGAATGATTAATAAGTTCCCTCTTTACATTCCCAATTATGGTCTATATATTTAATAATTTCCCTCTTTACATTCCCAATTATGGTCTATATATTGCTGCCCGAACCTGTATTGTCAGAGCAGACTGCCTTTTGAGCTCCCAATGTATCCCTCAGTTCAGTTCAGTTGCTCAGTTGTGTCTGACTCTTTGTGACCACATTGACTGCAGAAAGCCAGGCTTCCCTGTCCATCACCAACTCCTGGAGCTTACTCAAACTCATATCCATTGAGTTGGGGATTCCATCCAACCATCTCATACTCTGTTGTTCCCTTCTCCTCCTGCCTTCAATCTTTCCCAGCATCAGGGTCTTTTCAAATGAGTCAGTTCTTTGTGCAGGTGGTTAAAGTATTGGAGTTTCAGCTTCAACATCATTCCTTCCAATGAATATTCAGGACTTCCTTTAGGGTGGACTGGTTGGATCTCCTTGTAGTCCAAGGGACTCTCAAGAGTCTTCTCCAACACCACAGTTCAAAAGCATCATTTCTTTGGCACTCAGCTTTCTTTACACTCCAACTCTTACATACTTGACTACTGGAAAGACCATAGCTTTAATTAGATGGATTTTGTTGACAAAGTAATATCTCTGCTTTTTAATATGCTGTCTATGTTGGTCATAGCTTTTCTTTGAAGGAGCAACATCTTTTATTTTCATGGCTGCAGTGATTTCACTATCTGAAGTGATTTTGGAGCCCAAGAAAGTAAAGTCTCTCACTGTTTCCATTGTTTATCCATCTATTTGTCATGAAGAGATGGGACTGGATGCCATGACCTTAGTTTTCTGAATGTTGAGCTTTAAGTCAACTTTTTCACTCTCCTCTTTCACTTTCATCTAGAGGCTCTTTAGTTCTTCTTCAGTTTCTGCCATAAGGGTGGTGTCATCTGCTTATCTGAGGTTATTGATATTTCTCCCAGGAATCTTGATTCCAGCTTGTGTTTCATCCAGCCAGGCATTTCACATGATGTACTCTGCATAGAAGTTAAATAAGCAGGGTGACAATATACAGCCTTGATGTACTCCTTTCCTGATTTGGAACCAGTCTGTTGTTCTATGTCCAGTTCTAACTGTTGCTTCCTGACCTGCATACAGATTTCTCAGGAGGCAGGTCAGGTGGTCTGGTATTCCCATCTCTTTCAGAATTTTCCAGTTTGTTGTGGTCCACACAGTCAAAGGCTTTGGTGTAGTCAATAAAGCAGAAATAGATGTTTTTCTGGAACTCTCTTGCTTTTTGATGATCGAACAGATGTTGTCAATTGTTCTCTGGTTCCTCTGCCTTTTCTATTTCCAGCTTAAACATCTGGAAGTTTATAGTTCATGTACTGTTGAAGCCTGGCTTGGAAAATTTTGAGCATTACTCTGCTAGCAGTGTGTGAGATGAGTGCAGTTGTGTGGTAGTGTGAACATGCTTTAGCATTGCTTTTCTTTAGGATTGTAATAAAAACTGACCTTTTCCAGTCCTGTGGCCACTGCTGAGTTTTCCAAATTTGTTGGCATATTGAGTACAACACTTTCAAAGCATCATCTTTTAGGATTTGAAATAGCTCAATTGGAATTTCATCACCTCCACTAGCTTTGTTTGTAGTGATGCTTCCTAAGGCCCACTTGACTTTGCATTTCAGGATGTCTGCCTCTAGGTGAGTGATCACACTATCATGGCATTCCTACCGCCTCACGTTTGGCCTCTCCTCCTGATGTCTTGGTCTCCCTGGTAGTTCAGCTGGTAAAGAATCCTCCTGCAATGCAGAATACTCTGGTTTGATTCCTGGGTCAGGAAGATCCTCTGGAGGAGGCCATGGCAACCCACTTCAGTATTCTTGCCTGGAGAATCCCTCTGGACAGAGGAGCCGGTGGGTTATAGCTCATGCAATTGCAAAGAGTTGGACATGACTGAGTGACTAAGCACAGCACCAGATGTCTTATGAATATCACAGATCAACAAAGTTGTCCTTGTTGGTTGCCCTCCAACCTGTTTCTTCTAGCACAGTCAGACGGTTTCCCTCTTTAGGGAATAAAACCTAGTTTACTATGGGTGGAAATCTTCTTAGATTCTGTTTTATTCCTGTTGTCCCATCTGAGTGCTTTCTGTTATACCTGTGTCGTTATATATATATATATAATGACATATATATATTTATATATATATAAATTTTCCTTTTCAAAATTCATATTGAAGCATATCCAAATAGGAAAAAGAGTACATCAAGACTGTATATTGTCACCCTGCTTATTTAACTTATATGCAGAGTACATCATGAGAAACGCTGGGCTGGATGAAGCACAAACTGGAATCAAGATTGCCAGAAATATCGATAACCTCAGATATGCAGATGACACCACCCTTATGGCAGAAAGTGAAGAAGAACTAAAGAGCCTCTTGATGAAAGTGAAAGAGGAGAGTGAAAAAGTTGACTTAAAGCTCAACATCAGAAAACAAAGATCATAGCATCCGGTCTCATCACTTCATGACAAATAGATGGAGAAACAGTGGAAATAGTGTCAGACTTTATTTTTTAGGGCCTCCAAAATCACTGCAGATAGTGACTGCAGCCATGGAATAAAAAGACATTTACTCCTTGGGAGGAAAGTTATGACCAACCTAGACAGCATTTTAAAAAGTAGAGACATTACTTTGTCAACATAGGTCCATCTAGTCAAGGCTGTGGTTTTTTCAGTGTTCATGTATGGATGTAAGAGTTGGACTATAAAGAAAGCTGAGTGCCAACAAATTGATGCTTTTGAACTGTGGTGTTGGAGAACAATCTTGAGTGTCCCTTGGACTGCAAGGAGATCCAACCAGTCCATTCTGGAGGAAATTAGTCCTGAATGTTCATTGGAAGGACTGATGTTGAAGCTGAAACTCCAATACTTTGAGAACTTGATGCGAAGAGCTGACTCATTTGAAAAGATCCTGATGCTGGGAAAAATTGAAGGCAGGAGGAGAAGGGAATGACAGAGGGTGAGATAGTTGGATGGCATCACTGACTCAATGGACATGAGTTTGGGTAAACCCTTGGGAGTTGGTGATGGACAGGGAGACCTGGTCTGCTGCAGTCCATAGATTCACAAAAAGTTGGACACGACTGAGCGACTGATATAAACTGAACTGAAGACTAAGGAATGTAGAGGAAAAAAAGGCATTTGTCTTTTCCTCCTACTTGAGAACCCCAGGCCCCTCTCTCCTCTTTGGGAACTCCAGACTTTTGGTCAACCTGCCTAGGAATTGATTCTCTCAATATCGAGGAATGCTGGCAACATCAGAAGCTGGAAGATGCAAGACAAAAATCCCCTGGAACCTGCAGAAGGGCCCGGATATGTTGACCTTGACTTCCAGCTTTTGGCCTCTAGAAATGAGAAAAAACAACTTTCTGTTCTCCTAGCCACCTGGTTTGTGGTACTTTGTTACAACAATGTGAGAAACTAACAGAAAATTATTTAAAATTAAAGGATAGAGAAAAATACTGAGAAAAATTACTTGAACAGAGTTTCTGTGAACCAAGAGAAAGCTTCATGCAGTCAAATATATAGGTGACTGAAATATCCAGACTAAGGGTCTGGAAGGAAAACATTTGAGAAAATTAAGACCAAAATTTCCCCAAACCTATAAATCCCACAGATCCTGGAGATGCAAAGCTATCAAGCACAAGAAAAAATGCACCAGGCTCAATTATCAAATTGCTAAGAATAGGTGATAAAGAGAACGTCTTAATAGTAGACAGGAAAAAGAGGTAATTTAGATACAGAAGAACAAAGCTAAAGTTGACTCTTCTTTAGCTGTGTTGGGAATGGAGCTCCTAAGAATGATTTTTTATCAAAAACCATCCATGTTAGAAGTCTGTGAGAAATTATTTTTCAGATAATGAAAGAAAAAAAACAAATCCAGGAACATAGAATGCTTTAATTTACCCAGTGAAAATATCTTTCAGGAACAAAGGAGAAAAAGATGGGTCTTGAAACACTGGAGCAGAAGCCCACAATGTGCAGACTCACACTGCAAGAAAGAAATGCCTTCCTGCAGATGGAAGCTGGGCCTTCAAAATAATAAAATAAACTGAAAGTGAAGAGACATGAGTGAACGCAAAGATGTTTTCCTTCTTCTTTTATTCCTTTTCAAAAATAATTGATTGTTTGAGGCACAAGTAGTACAAACTTACTGTGCTTTATCACAAATGTAGAAATAAAATATATAACAATAGTAGTACCAAGGTTCTAATGGTACTCTACATAAAGAGTACTCTACATGAAGCAATATAATACCCCTTTAAATCATGATGAGTTGAAGATGTATAGTATAAACCCCACAGCCATCATAAAAATAGCAAAATAACACAACAGAGCTACTAAGTCCATGAAGATAATGTTAAAATAGAATTATAAAAATGTTGAAAATGTTTTCAGTTCCAACACAGAAAGAGTGCGAAAACTGACACACACATATTTAATACACACTCATATGGCTGTACAAACTGAGAAAAATGATTTTTACTGGGCCCACCAGGGAATTCAGGTTACAGGGTGAAACTTTACCCTGAAATTAGGAAAAATAGTTGAATACAGAGACCCAGAATCAATATTGGCTCATCTGGGGCAGAAGTCACTGGACCCTAAACTGGTCATTTGAGAAATTTCTGGAGGTGGACTGCAGATGAGAGTGGGAGTAAGGACTTCTTGGGAGCTTCAGACTTAGGCTTACACTTCCTTGGGTTTTACCTCCAAGAATCCCGGCAAATTTTCATTACGAAGAGCCAAGGAAACAGGCACCTCCTGTTTTTGTCAGGAAGATGGGACAAGTTACCATCCTGAGATTTCCCCAAAGTGTTCTCCATCCAGAGGCATATTCTGCAAGGGGAAGGGATCTATCCCAGCTTTATCAGGCTCAGGGAAAGTACAATGATCTAACTTCAGCCCCCTGTCTAAGAGGAAATAAAACTGAAGAAAATTTGGGAAGGTCATTTCCCAGGGGCACAGAAGCCATAAAAGACTGGGATTCATAAGATTATCAAATGCTTCCTGTCTCCCACACCCAATACCACATCCTCAGGGCTCTAATATAATATAATAACAGTGGGTTACCACTGAAAAAGCTGCAAGGCTCAGACCCTATTTAAGAAGAAAAATTAAAGGAGACACTGAAGCAGCAGGAATGATAAAAACAGGGACCCTGGAGAAAATGGATGCTTTGATTCCTGCAGGAACAGCAAATATTAAACTCAGCTGGACTCCTAGCCAGAGTAACTGAAATCCCACTCTAGAACTCTATTTGCTTCCATTCTTATTATGGGACATATCATGTCTAGGCTTCAACAACAACAACAAAATTCCAAACCAGGCTAAAAAGCAAGGGGGAAAAACAGTCTGAAGAGACAAAGCAAGCATCAGAATCAAATTCAGATGGACAGAGAGTTTGGAATTATCAGACAAGGAATTTAAAGTAACTATGACTATGTTGAGGGCTCTAGAGGAAAAAACTGGACAGCATGAAAAAGCAAATGAGTAATGTAAACAGAGAGATGGAAACTCTAAGAATCACAAGGACATGTTAAAAATCAAAAACAGCATAACATAAATGAAGAATGTCTTTGATGGACTCATCAGTAGACTGGACATGGAGGAGGAAAAAAATCAGTAAGCTTGAAGATATGTAAATGGAAACTCCCCAAACTTAAATTCAAAGAATTACAAAAGGAAACAGAACAAAACATCCAAGAATGGAAGGATAATTTCAAAAGGTTTAATATAAGTGTTACTGAAATGCCAGGAGAAGAGAAAAAGATACAGAAGACATATTTGAAGCAATAACAGGTAAAGATTTTCTAAAATTAATGATGGACATAAAATTGCAGATCTAGGTAGCTCAGAGAATACTCCACATAAATGACAGCAAAGACCTGCACATAAGTATCTCATAATCAAATGGTAGAAAAGCAAAGGCAAAGAGAAAATATTGAAATATGTGTGGGGGGGGGGACATTTTACATAGACATGAATAGACATAAGAATCACATGGTATTTTTTAACACATTGTTTAATTCTTAGAAATAAATTGTCTGAAGAGATACATGTGCATCAAAAACCACACCAGTGGGGTATTGAACATGCTAGAAAACAAACAAACAAGCAAAAACCTAGCAACCTAGAATTCTATATCCAGTGAAGTGTTCCTTCTAAAGTAATGTTGACCAAAAACTATTTACTACCTAAAAATTGAGAGCTATGTTTTGTTTGGCAGGAATTTTTAGGACTACAAGTCTTGGAGGCAGTATCTCAAGTAACCCTGAGAGAATTGCTCCAAAGAAGTGAGAGTGGAGCTAGGACATATAAGAACTTTGCAACAAAGGGCACGTAGTAGGCTCAGACAAACAAAAACTTGGGGAAATCATTGCCAGTAAGTGTTATCTACAAGAAATGTGAAAAGAAGTACTTTAGGGAGAATAAAAATGTTATCAATAGAAACTTGTATCTACAAAAAGGAAGGGAAGAATCAGAGGAGGATTAAATATATGTAAAATAAAATCTTGTATTTTTCTTATTCTTAATCCAGTAGGTAACTTTCTTCAGTGTAAAAGTATTATCAGTGCATTGGGTGATTGTAATCTGCTTAAGAGAAGTGGTTGACAAAACGTTAATGGAGACGAGGCAGTAACTGGGAACACACTAACAGAGGGTGCCTATGTTTTTCATGAAGTGCTCTACCACTATTTGAGAGCCGACCCAATGCAGTTGTAAATGTATACAGCAAACTCTGGGGCAACTGCTAAAAATGTTTATAATGATGCAGATATTCTCCAAGAAGATAGAGCAAAGAGAAAAACAGACAACATGTAGAACAGGCACCTACCACAGTGTCAAAATCCATGAGGCAAAACCGGCAGCACACAGTTACAGTTGGTGGTTTTACCACTTCTGTGTGTAACTGATAGATCCATCAGGCAGAAAGTCAAGAAGGGAATAACTTAATAGCAATGAACAGCATCAATCAATTTGATTTAATTGATATCTATAGAATACTCATCCAACAATAGCAGAATATGTACTCTCATCAAGATCTCATGGAATATTCATCAAGTTGAATCACATTCTAGGCCATAAAACATACTTAATGAAGAGTGCTGCTGCTGCTAAGTCACTTCAGTCATGTTCGACTCTGTGCAATCCTATAGACGGCAGCCCACCAGGCTCCCCCGTCCCGGGGATTCTCCAGGCAAGAACACTGGAGTGGGTTGCCATTTCCTTCTCCAATGCATGAAAGTGAAAAGGGAAAGTGAAGTTGCTCAGTTGTGTCCAACCCTCAGCGACCCCATGGACTGCAGCCTACCAAGTTCCTCCATCCATGGGATTTTCCAGGCAAGAGTACTGGAGTGGGGTGCCATTGCCTTTTCCAAGAATAGAAATACAAAATACTTGCTCAGAATGATCTTGAGTGGACTCAGTCTCAGGGGCTTGAAGCAGGGCTGGAGATTGAGGTTGGATTGTGGCAGTGAGAGCACTGAATCCTAGCTGCTAGACCCTGGCCTTCTGGCTTTGCAGAAAAGAATTCCTACAAAGACAGAAAATAGTGAAACAAGTAAGGTATTTATTAGGAGGGAAAAAGAGTACAATCTGTTGGGGTAGGCACATGGATGGACTCGGAGGGAGAGTCCCTGAGTTGCACCCTCACTGTACTTTGAGTTACTTTTATGGGGGCATTACTTCCAGGTTTCCTTTGGTCAATCATTTTGACTAGCCTGGTTCAGGGTCCATATTTGGTATATCTCAGGATCCTCACATGTGTGTGCATGCCTCTCTTAGCCAAGATGGGTATTAGTGAAGAAGCCAGTGGGTAGTTAGTATTGCCTAGTATCACTCTGCTTTTGACCTCCAAGGAGCCCTTCTACACATGTGTCATGAGGGAGTTCTCCTGACTTTGAGAATGAAAAATATGTGGTCTCTTATCTTCTATCTGAGTAGGACCTAGCCTTCTTTCTCAATTGTCCTGTTTTCTTGTCTGGAGAAGGAAATGGAAACCCACTCCAGTACCCTTGCCTGGAAAATCCCATGGACAGAGGAGTCTGGTAGGCTATACAGTCCATGGGGTCGCAAAGAGTCGGACATGATGGAGTGACTTCACTTATCTTGGACTATTGGTCCACAGGGCATGAATCTCCAGTTGCTTTACTTTGGGGAGCCCATCTACCTCCTTCCTCAAGATCACAGTAGAATTAATCTAAAAATCAGTAGTCAAAGCTAGAAAAACTTGAGTATGTTATTTGTTATTTTATGGGATGGTCAGCTAGGTCCAGTCACAAGAAGAGACAAAGGGAGTCTCAGGAAAACAAAATTTACTATTCTCCCAAGGCATGACACACAATGCAGGGTCACAGGGAAAGCACCAGGGTAGCCAGATGGCAGAAGACAAGAGTCAGGGGAATGCGGAAGTCAGAGCCTTGATTGGGGTCTCCTTGGGCACAGTAAGGCAAAGCAGAGTAAAAAGCTTAGGAGTGCCTTAGTTTGAAGACATTCAGAAGACTTTGAGCTACTGAGTGGTCCCTCAGTGCCTGGTACCTGGCCCTGGGATGCTTAAGGCAGATGAATATTGCCTCCTGGGGTGCACAGTCCAGAAAGAGGGTGTGTGGCTTTGGGTTGATTAGTTTGCATATCACTGGCATGGGAGGACCTTTGCTATCTCTAAGAACTGGAATTGGTTAACCCAGGATGGTCAGGGTCTTCCCAGCCAGAAAAGATTTTTTTGAAGATGTTAAAACATCATATTATATGGAAAATAAAACACATAAACAATAAAGAACAACACCAAAAAGTTAAAACAGTGTTGGATTAAAGCTTAAGATATAAAGTAAATATCTTTGTATCCATACAAGTATTAATATATGATTGAAACATAAATAAATGGGGCAAAGAGACAAATATCCAATGCAAAAGAATTTCAAATAGTTTAGGTAGATGAATCTTCACTGTTTAAGTGTGCACTCTGCAGAGTTAACTCCTTCCAACGAATACAGTATGGAAAAGTGGGGAGGGCAACTTAACAGAGGAGACACCTGACAAGCATGACCTCCCAATGCAAACACCTTTCGTCAAGATACCCAGAAGTGGTAGATGATGCTGACAGTATGCACGCTTGATTAATTGTGCTGAAAATTGCACTTTATGATCTTCTTCATATATTATCATCCATAACTGGAGCAGAGAAAACCATCAGACTAATTCCAATAGAGAGGCTTTCTACAACCTATTCCTCAAAACTGTCAAGGTCATCAACAACAGAAATTTTGAGAAACTGTCATATCCTGAAAGAGCCTAAGGACACGCACAGGGTAGCAAAAATGTAATTCTGTATCCTAAGTGGGATCTTAGAAAAGAAAAAAAGGCATTAGGTAAAAACTTGTAAACTCAAAATAAACTATGAGCTTAGTTGATGCTGTGCTTAGCCGCTCAGTCATGTCCAACTCTCTGTGACCCCACAGACTGTAACCTAACAGGCTCCTTTGTCCATGGGGATTCTCTAGGCAAGAATACCACAGTGGGTTGCCATTCCCTCCTCCAGGGTCTCTTCCCAATCCAGGGATCGAACCCAGGTCTCCCACATTGCAGGCAGACTATTGTCTGAGCCAAAAGGGAAGCCTGGGATTAGTTGATAATAATCTATTAATATTGATTCATTAATTGTTACAAATGTATCATCCCAATGTAAGATTTAATGGAGGAGGTGAGTACAGACTACAGAGGAACTCTCTGGACAGTCTTTTCAGTTTTTCTGTCTCTCTAAAGCCATTCTAGAATGGCCAATTACAAATTTTAAATTTATTTAAAATAAGTTAGAAAAAGAAAAAAGAACACATGAGATAAACAGAAAGCAAGTAACAAAACTGTAGCTTTAACTGAAGGGTGTCAACAATGTCAGATGTAAAATTAAGAGGCAGGACTTGGGATTTCTGTCTCTGGATAGGTGTAAGAGATATGCCTTTTCTGATTCTTCCTATAAATATAATGGCTTCTCAGATGGCGCAGGAGTAAAGAATCTGCCTGCCGATGCAGGAGATACCAGAAACACAGGTTCTATCCCTGGGTCGGGAAGATTCCCTGGAGAAGGAAATGGCAACCCTCTCCAGTATTCTTGCCTGGAAAATCCCATGAGGGAGGAGCCTGGCGGGCTACAAAGAGCCTGGCAGGTCACAAAGAGTCAGACAGGACTGAGTGGCTGAGTAGGCCTGATTTCAGTACATGTGCACAGTGGGTTCTGATCCATTCTTTCCCCCAGTTTTCAACCTGGACTTTCCTTTGTGTGTCCTCAGTCACTCAATCGTGTCTGACTTTTTGCAACCCCATGGACTCTAGCCCGCCAAGCTCTTGTGTCCATGAGATTTTCCAGGCAAGAATAATTAATTGTGTTGCCATTTCCTTCCCCAGGGAATCTTCCTGACCCAGGGATTGAACTTGGGTCTCCTGAGTCTCCTGAGTTGACAGGTGGATTCTTTACCACTGTACCACCTAGAAAGCCCTAGGAGTGACTGAGCATGCCTATTGAAGACAATAAGCAATCTAGCATTATATGTCAAACATAAGAAGACTGTGGAATATGAGTAGGCAGACTGCCCTGGGGCCTCCAGATTCTAGGAAGAACATGCTGGCAGGGCCCTGAGCTTTCTTATGCCTCATCTATTCTGGACTTGGAACCAAAGAAGCCAGGGCCCCTGAAATACCAATGGGTGCAGATAAGATGCCAAAAAAGCCTGCTCTCTCTGGCCACAGGCCCAGGAAAGGACAATCCAGCATACGGAAGACTTTTCGACTCCAGCTGTCTTCCCCACAACCATCATAGCTCCACCACCTCTGATCCCAGAAGCTCCACACAGGAATCCTGGGTGTCCACTCTCACCAGGCTGTAAGGAGACACTCTGGTCCTCCTGGGGTGGGGGGAGCTGGGGGGCGTGTCAAAGGAGGCCAAGCAGGTGCTAGGGTGCTCATTTCTCCCGGTGGCCACTAGCTCATGTTCCCAGGTGTGCATGGAGGCCATGCCAGACCCGGATGTGCTCCCGGCCCCTCTGAGATGCAGCACCGCTTCCCCTCCTCACTGGACAGTGTCATAAAGGCCCGACAGAGAGTCAGGACTCTCACCACTGAAAAGCTCTGACTAGGACACCCATCCAATAGCATCATCAGGGGTCGTGTGTGGTGAGGTGATAAGGTATCCCACTGCAGCCAGTGAGGAACCCATGGTGACTCCAGGCCTTTTGAGAAGCCAGAATTCCCACATCCACCCAGAAGGAAAAAGGAGTGCCCCTCACCTTGAGTGCCAATGGAGGGTAGGGGAAGATAGAATCCTTACTTCAGAATAAATCAGTGAAATGGAAGACAGAAAAACAACAGAGAAAATTAAGAAAGAGGTGGTTCTTTAAAAACATCAACAAAACTGACAAACGTCTAGTAAGACTGACAGAGAACTAATGAGCTAAGACACAAATTGTATTAATATGTATTAGGGATGAATCAAGCAGATGTCACCACAGATGTTGCAGATTCAATAATAAGGGGCTACTACAAATAACTTCATACATATACAAATTTGACAGCTTAGAAGAATTGAACCAATTCCTCCAGAAGCACAAACTGGCACAACTGACCCCAATATGAAACTGATAATTTGAATAGCCCTGTAACCATTAAATTGAATTTCCATTTAGAAAACTAGCTGCCCCGCCCCAATCTCTAGGCCCAGATGATGTCATTGAAGCATTTTACCAAATGGTCAAATAAGAACAAATATTCATTATTCACAATAGGAATGAATATTCATTCTTCACAATCTATTCTAGAAAAAGAAAAGGAGGGAAACTTCCTAAATCTTTTTATGAAGTTAATATTAATTACTCTTTTATCAGAACTAAGCAAGGACAGTACACATGCCTATAAAAGAAAACTATAGACTTAACATCTCATATAAATACAAATGCAAGAATTCCTAATGAAATACTAGCAATTAGAATTCATCCATATATAAAAGGAATTATGGACTATGATTAAGTGGGATTCATTCCAGGTATGAAAGTCTGGTTCAATATTCATGCATCAGTTATTGCAATGCACTACATTATTCATTAAAAGAAAAATCACAGGATCATATCAATGATGCAGGAAAGTGTCAAAATTGAAGACATATTCATGAAAATAACTTAGTAAGTTAGGAATGAAAGTGAATTTTCTCAACCTGATAAAGAACATATATGAACGAATGCACCAGGCAAGCGAGCAACATGGCCCGGATGCAGCAGGCGGACCAGGTGGGGTCGCCTATTCCACAGCCCTTTCCTTAAACTGTTGTAGCCACGCTTTCTGGGAAACACTCACTCAGGACAATGCAGATAGTGAAGTGCAGTTTATTACACTGGCAGGCCCAAGGCAGAGTCTCCTCTTAGCCAAGGACCCTGACCAGCATTTGTGAGAATCTTTTATACCCCATGTGTACGTGTCTGAACCCACCACTCCAAATTCCTTGAGACTTACATAAACCAAGGAAAATACAATCCCAATAACCCCCTCATTCACGTGCTATGTGCTCATGTGCTCAGACAGTCAAACAATTAGCCAATAATCAATAAATCCGAGGTTACACTCCCATAGACAGAAAAATTTATGGCCTGTCTGGAGGAAGGGGTGATTAGTGTATGTTTTCTCTTAGGCGATGAATAACCTAGATACGATCTTCAAGGTTCCCCTGTCTGGAGGGGGTCTTATCCTTCTGTTGTTGTTTTCATAGGCACTAAACAGAGTTCAGAGCCCATTGGAAAGGTGGCCGAGCATGATCAGCATGAACAGGCCTAAGGTGGAGTCCAGGCCCTATGAATTCCTTCTTCATTCCCTCCTCTTGATGCTCTTAACTCATATTATGAGCATCATTCATAGGGATATATTGCACCCTGGCTCTCCGACCGCCAATTTAGGAGAATGACATCAACCTTCGGGTTACAGAGTTCATAATACATTGTAAAATTCAGGGTCCACAAAGCAGAACTATCAAGAAAACTACAACAGTGGTAAATATAGTTTTCCACCAATCGCCCTTCACCCAAGATAGGACTGAAGTCCAGAAAGGAATGTTTTCATTTGACATTGCTTTTACCTGGTTTTTCATGTCATCTAAAGCAGTCAATACATTGCCAGATAAGTCAGGAATGTATGCACAACATTCAACCTTAATTATAGCACAGGTTCCTCCTTGAGCAGCTCTATGTCCAAAGCCATTCTATTATGAATTACTGCCTTTCTCATTTGGATTTGCTCTTCATTTAAGGCTTGGATGGCTTTTGTTCTATCTAGGAGGGCCTGTTTTGTGAAATTAGTCAAGGCTTCTACTTTAATCATGATATCTGTTGTCCCTATAGAGGATACAAATAAGGCAGCAATATACTCATATCATTGAAACACGGATCTTGTCCACCTAGCATGTAAATAAGGTAGATTTACTGGGGCTACCGGGGTAGATTTACAAGTAGGTTAGGCTTTTGTTACACTGGCATTTATATCAAATGTAACCCCATGACCTGAATCTATTGACTGTAAGTCTTACACCAAGAGAGCAAGGAGAGGTTCTGATTGACAAGAGAGAGGAAAGTCTCTTTTTGTCATCCCAGAAAAGAGGAGTGGTTTAAAATCTGCTTGGCAGAGCGGTGACCCCCACCAAGGAAGTCCATCCGTCACTGACAGAGGCGCAGCCCCACACACCCAGCAGCTGGGAGTGCTGTGGAAGTCTGCGTAGGAAGGTGCCCATGAGATGAAAGCATTGTCCTGAGTTGAAACGGAAGTTAAATTCAAAATCACGTTAGTGAGGCCAAGCAGCAGAAGTTGATTGTGCGGCTACCTGAAGGGGCTCCTCCAGGATCTTCTTCTCTTCCTTCTTAAGGATGGTCTTAGTCTCTCGAGGGTCAGCAGCGTCCCTCTGTGCAGTCAACTCAGTGTTTTCTGGGTCTGCGTGGTATGTTCTCTTCACCCTCATATGATGGATCCAAGGGACAATACCTACAACTTTAACTGCAGTATGGGTAGTTAGAATAACATAAGGGCCCTTTCACTAAGGGGCTAGCAAATCATGTTTCCAATCTTTGACCCATACTTGGTCACCAAGCATAAACTCGTGAATCTGTTCCCCAAGGGGAAACAGCACCCTTTTCTTGTACAAACTTAGTTACCTGATTTATTACCTTACCCAGTTCCATCTGCTGTGAAATCCTATTCCCCCTTACCTGAGACAAATTTGTGGACACCTGTTTTATTATGGGAGGGAGCCTCCCATTCACAATTTCATATGGAGAATAGTCTTGGGACTGTGGGGTCATCCTGAATCTGAGCAGAGCCACCGGAAGCAAGTCCACCCAGGAGCAGTCAATCTCTATGACCCACTTGGAAAGTCTCTTTAATGTCTGGTTGGTTCATTCCACCATCTCAGAACTCTGGGCCTATATGCAGTGTGCAGTTTCCATTTGATGTTTAAAGTTTTGCTTACTTGTTTTACTAAATCAACTACAAAAGCTGGGTCATTGTCTGAACCAATGCTGGTAGGAAGTCCAAATCTGGGAACTATTTCCCTAAGCAGGCACCGGGCTACTTTTGATGCTCTTTCAGTCCAGGTAGGAAAAGCTTCTACCCATCCTGAGAACGTACATACCATGATCAGCAGGTAACAGTAGTGTTGGTGAGGTTTCATTTCAGTGAAGTCCACTCCCAGGTGTTCAAGGGGCAGTGTGCCTTTCAGCTGAATACCTGGAGGTTATTGTCTGAATACCCGAGAGGCAGCATTAACCTGTGAGCAGGCAGCCTGGCCTAGGTGGGTTGCTTGGTGTGTTTGGCTTACCAGATTGTGTACCAGCTCCTCTGTTACCAATAATTTGCCACTTGGCAATTCCCACCATCCCTTTTCAGTCTTGATGGCCCCTTCCGCTTTGGCTAACCTGACAGCCATTGTCCTTGATTTATCAGGCTAGTGCCATCAGTATATAGGACCCAACTAGGGTCTGGAACATTGTGTCCTCCTTTAAAACAAACCCCAGATACCTTACCTCCTCCTTGCAGATCTGTGCCTTCTTCTTCGACACCCAGTAACCTGCTTCCATCAGCAGCTGGAGCAGTGCTTTTGTCCCTTCCCAGCATTTTTCCTTGGTCTCGGCAGCCAGCAGCAGGTCATCCCCATATTGTAGGAGCCAACATCCATACTCTTCTGGATGGAGTGAGTTCAGGTCAGAAGCCAAGGCTTCCTCAAAGATGGCTGGGGAGTTCTTAAACCCTTGTCGGGGAGTCCAGATGAGCTGTTGCTTGGTGCCCCCGACTGGATCTTCCCATTCAAAGGCAAAGATGGGCTGTGACGCTGGGGTGAAGCATACGCAGAAGGCATCCTTGAGATCTAGGCGAGTATAAACTTCAGTCCTTGGCGGGAGGAAGCTAAGTAAGGTATAGGGGTTTGGAACAGTGGGGTGTAAAGTCACAGTAGCCTGGTTGACTAGCTTGAGATCCTGTACAGGCCTATAGTCCTGTCCTCCTTCCTTTTTGACTGGCAGGATCGGTGTATTCCAAACCGACTGGTACTCTACTAGAATGCCTGTTTGATTCAGTCTATTGATGTGGGGCAGTATGCCAGCCCAGGCCTCTTTCGGTTGCGGGTACTGATGCTTTCTAACAGGGATGGTGCCTGGTTTGAGTTCTGTTATCAATGGGGCTTGATGTCTAGCCAGCCTGGGAGTGGGGGAGAGGGGTTTGTCTTTTGCCCAGACCTCAGGGGATAATTGAGTTAGCTCTGTCTCATGCTCTTCTGGCCCACCTGGTTCTTCCTTTGGAGGCTCATGCAACCTCCACTCATCTTGGGGTGGTATTGAGAGAGCAAATAAGTCATAGCGTCCATCCGGAAGGTGGGCCTCTCTTCAGGGGACAAAGTCACTTGAGCTCCTAGTTTGGAGAGCAAATCTCTTCCCAACAGGGGTACTGGGCACTCAGGACTGCAGAGGAATTTTTGAATCACTTGGTGCCCCCCCGCCCGTCTGACATTTTCTGGGCTGGCAAAACGATTTAATCATGCCTTCTCCCAATACCCCAGTTATACAAGTAGTCTTTTTGGACAGTGGTGCCACAGGTTTTGTTACTACCAACAGTTCTGCTCCTGTATCCACCATGAAGTCAATGTTTTGGTCCCCCACTTTTTTTTTTTTTTTTACCGATTTTATTTATTTATTTATTTTTTTTATCAGAATTAGCTTTTTATTTCAGTACTTTATAGTTTTTACCATAAAATACCACTGAATTAATTTGNATTGGCTCCAGTTCCATCCATCTCCTTAGAACTGATTCAAATGTATTCTTTTTAATGGCTGGGTAATACTCCATTGTGTATATGTACCACAGCTTTCTTATCCATTCATCTGCTGATGGACATCTAGGTTGTTTCCATGTTCTGGCTATTATAAACAGTGCTGCGACGAACAAGGTTACCATGGGCTCTCGGGGACCTGATATCTCTGAGCCCTGGCAGCCCTATTTAATTTCCAAGTCAGCAAGCCCCACAACTGCGGGAGCGTCCTCTTCCTTCCTTGACTTGGGGCATTCATTCTTCCAGTGGCCAACAGCTCAGCACCGGGCACACTGGTTTGGCTGTAACAGGGCCCGGGGCCTCCGTTGGGATCGGCCGAAGGACTGTCCTGTCCCTGGGGCAGAGGAGGTTTTCTGGAGGGCCCGAGATAGACTTTCCCGGAGCAGCAGCTAGCATTGCAAATCTCTTGTCTGTTCTCTTTCATTCCCTCCGGCTCTCTGGCAGAGCGCAGTCTCTGCTTAATTCCAACGTCTCCCTCCCTTCTTGTTAGTACTCACCGGGAGAGATGGTATAGCTTAGGCGGTTCGGCTGGAGCCGGATCCTACCAGTGCTGGCCAGAGGCTTCTGTCACTGGGATCGGAGCCTGCTGAGGTGGTGGCTCTACGACCTTGGGAAGAGCTGGCGGAGGAGCAGCGGCTGCCGCAGGACTTCACCTGGCCCTGGCTTGGGCATTAAGGCAGCCTCCGATCCTGGTGAAGCACTGAGGCAGGAGCATCATTATCCAGTATGGAGGAGGGGTCAGGTCGACCCGTCCAGATCCTGTAGAATTTCCTTTTTTATCATCAGTCAATTTTTGTGCCATTAATATTTTTTCCCTTTCCCTTCTGGATACAGAACCTTGTCCAAGTAGGAGGGTCTTGAGCTAACCCTAGCCATGAGTCAATATATGGATATTGATCCAGGTGTCCCAGCTCTCCTACTGTATAGACTGCTTCCACTATTTTTAAGTTCATGGTGTTCTCTGGTGGCCATCCTACTCCCATAGGGGGCCATTCGACCTCACAGAGTATGTGCAAGTTGTTAGGCTTCATCTTCACCCCATAGTCTCCTCCTAATCCCTTCTTAAAATGTTTAATCATGCACTCCAATACAGTTGCCTTAGATTCACTTCCTCCCATCTTGCTTACCTTCTCAGACCTTCTTCTACTTTTCCTTTTCGTTCTGTCTGTCAACGAAGTTCTCAGTACTCTGTGTACTTCTGACATTTCTGCTCAATGACACTTAAATTGCCATTCTGCCTCCTTCCTAATTGGGGTGAGAAGAGCCTTACCTGCCAGATCCCAGAGGGAGAAGGGAGATCGCTGTGCCTTCATCTGCCAGTCAGCACATCCGAACCAGAAACCACGTGGTCCAAGACTGTTTCTCCCTTAAAGTCCGTTCTGCCTTGGTGGGCTTGATCAGGTGTGGATGAAAACACAGATGGGTTAAATATACCATGTCCCAGGCCATCTCCGGGAAAGCCAATTCATACTCATTTATGTATCCCCTTCCTTCTAGCCTAACAATTCCAAGGGGGTCAAGAATTTCACAGCAGATGGGACACCTCCTGGGGGAGGGCAGAATACGAGCATACAAGGACCAGTTTCCTATCCTATCCTGGCAATCGCTGGTAATAATTTCCCCTGAGATGGCGTGGACACATCTCCTAAATGACCTTCACAAATTTCCTTCCTAAACAGTAGCACGCTCGTCGATCTGTGTACCAAGCAATAGCTGCTGCCTGCCTATTCCAGGCCGCTGTGGGTCCATGCCCTTTCTAGTCCCTCCCAGGGGGCTGATCAGGCCCCCTCTTCCACCCTACCGGGTGGGTTCCTCCCCACCTGAGCACTCAGTTCCCTTGCTGCCATAAGAAGGGAAACCTGCTAAGCGAAGAAACCTGGAGTTGAAAGGCTGAATTCTTCCAGAGAGGCGGGGCGCCTTCCCCCCTCTAGAAGATTCAAGCCACAAAGCCTCAGGGTGGCCTCAAATGAGACCTGTCTCCTCAAAGTGAGGAGTTTCCCAGCCCATGCACCGATAAAGTGATAAAGTTCATTTTAATTAAAAAAATGCATTTCTGTGGAAAAAAATGTCAACCAATTTTTCAACTATTAATATTACCACTGCACTCTTACACATCAACATAAACGTCCAGCAAATATTTTAGTCTAACATAAACCGTGCAGATTGCCAGTCACCGGCTATTCCACACATACATGTTCTGCTTGGACACCAGCGGCACAAGTCACGTGGGACCTGTGTGAAGAGTTCAAGAGGCACAAGAACCCTCTTGTTGTTATGCCCAGAGTCCGAGTCCCCAAAACTGAGAGAATAAGATGTCCACAGCAATGCAAAAACATAAAGGGGTTTTATTACTAGCCCAGGCTAGGGCTCCCGTCTCATCCAGCACAGTGGAGTCTTGATGAGAGCCCTGAGCTCTGAATTACAGCTGCTTATATACAGGTGGTCTTTTGTCTGAGCAATAGTTTAGTTGGTGTGTGGTGACTGACTCAACCTTGGGTCATCATGGTGTTTGACTTAACCTTGATTGTCTCAACCTTGGGTCATCGGGGACCTTGGTGTCATCGGGGACCTTGATGTCTTCGGGGGCTTCCTAGAATTATGACTCATGCTTACAAGAACCTGAGGCTTAGGCCTAGTGTGGCCTGTTGAGCCTGTCATGGCTCAGGTCAGGTCCCAACCTTCCCCCCTGTCTTTAGATCATATAGAGGAATCTTCCTCTTTGTTTTGGGACACAGCCTGATATTGCTGTCTGAGCATGAATAGCTGGACTGTGTTAATACGTTTTTTTATAAAAGCCATAAGCCTGTTTAGGACACATGGGCCAAAAGTGAGTATTAGCAAAAGCACCATAAGAGGTCCTATCAGGGTAGAGATCAATGTTGTCAACCATGGGGATTGTTGGAACCAAGATTTGAACCACCCTTGCTGGGCTTCATGTTCCTTTTTTTCATTGAGCAAGACCCTCTCTCACTTTTGCCATAGATTTTTTTACTATCCCAGTGTGGTCTGTGTAAAAACAACATTTTTTTTTTTTCCAGAGCTGTGCAGATCCCCCTTGTTCTCACCCTCATGGATTTTTTTGATCAGAACTGCCACAATGTAGGAGGTGGCTGGATTTTTTTCTCAAGGATGGGACATACTGGAGGGGGACCCCCATAAACAATTTCAAAGGGGGTCAGATATTACGTGCACGGAAGAGAGCAAAGGGAAGGAGAGTCACCTAGTTCCCGCCAGTCTCTATTGCCAGTTTTGCCAAAGTTTTTTTAGAGTCCGATTTATTATTATTATTTTTTACCTGCCTTGAGCTCTGGGGATTGTATTTGCAATGTAGCTTTTATTTGGTCCCCAGAGCTAAGGCCAGTCCCTGAACAATTTGACTCACAAAGGCAGGCCCATTGTCAGAGCCAATGGTTACCGGCAGCCCAAACCTAGGCACTATCTCTTCCAGGAGCTTTTTAGCCACCATTACTGCTGTTTCCCTTTAGTGGGGTATGCCTCTACCCACCCAGAGAAAGTCGTCAACCAGAACTAACAGATAATGGTACCCATACTTGTCTGGCCTTACCTCCGTAAAATCTATCTCCCAATGTTGTCCTAGCTTTTTTTCCCCGGCACATTATACCCGTATGTTGTCCTTTTTCGGTTTCATCATCTGGCACGCCTCGCAGGCATGGACTGTGTCTTGTGTAGTTGCTTTTTGTCAGGGAAACTGCAGACGTGCTGTCTGTAGGAGTGTTAGAGTCTTTTTTTTTTTCCCAGATGGGTAGTCCGATGTAGGTGCGTGTAGAGGTGTCGACCCGTCAGCTGGAATCAACAGGTTGTCGTTTTGGTCCTGATACCATCTGTCTTTGCTCACAGGATGGTTGGTATTTTTTTTTTTAATCCAATTTAGATCAGATGAGGAGTACTCGGGGGTAGGGGGCAAGGTTCCCATTCCCGGGGGTGGCAATCTCACAGTCAGTATGGGGGCTTTGCAGTCCCCGATGGCTGAGCTGGGCATTCTGGTATCACAAGAAATGAGTGGGACACTTGTTGGGCCCCCAAGTCCACTTGACGTTTAGTAGTCCATCCATATCATTTAGTCCCGGTGGCCCCCTGTACCCAGCTGGTCTTCTTGGACATCGATCCATCTTTCTGGTTAAGGACTGAGTATTGGGCTCCCGTGTCCACCATGAAGCCGACCGGTTTCCCCTCCACCTGTGTAGTTACCCAGGACTCGGGGACAGGTGCCGGGCCCTGACCCCCCTAATTGCTATCTTTTTCTGCATATAAAATGTGGGCCCCCGGGGAGGGTGCTTCTTTCCTGGTGGGTTTTCCCCCTAGGTTTTTTTTTTGGTGGGGGGGGGCACTCACTTTTCCAGTGCCTTAGCTCTTTGCACTATGCACATTGGTCCTTCTTTAGTCTCTGCCTGACTGGTTTTCCTTCATCTTTTGACCTGACTTCCCTAGTTTCTCAAGAATTAGCTCCCTGTCTCATCCCTGTAAAGAATATTTGAGCTAATTCTTTTTGATTTTTGTGGCTTTCCTCAGTCCTGAACTCTCTCTCTTTCCATCTAACACGTTCCTCTCTTTCCTCTGGAGTCTCCCTATGGTTAAAAACCCTTTCTGCTGCCCTCACCAGGTTTTTTTGCAGTTTTCTCTTGATATCCAGGGCTGCCTGATTCACAAATGCTAGCATAATTGCCGCGCGTGACTCATCGACCTGTGGGTCTATGGGGGTATATTGCCTAAAAGCTCTTATTAATCTCTCAAGGAAGGCTGCCGGGCTCTCTTTTGGCTCCTGTCTAACCAGATTTACCTTAGCCAAATTTGTTGGTTTTCTGGTGGCTGTTCGGAGACTAGCCATAAGAGTCTGGCGGTACACTTGGAGACGCTCCCTACCTTTAGTGCGCTCGAAGTCCCATCGGGCCGCGTCAGGGGGAATCCCTCATCAGTCAGATTAGGTTGCGTTGTAGGTCTCCCATCCACCCCTGGAACATTTTTTTGCACTTCTGACAAAATCCATTCGTGTTCCTCTGTGGTAAAAAGCAGCTGTGGAGGTGGGGGCTTCCGGATTGTCTTCGTCTGTCACACCAAGGGCTCCCCTTGTCTTTTCGCGAGTCCCCTGGGCAGGGCCCCCTTCCTGGATTGGGGCCGAAGGTTTGGTGTCCTTAGTGCTCTTCCGGGAGAAATCTGAGGTACCTGAGGGGGCAAAGACAGGTGTACATAGAGGGGTGGGGAGAGATCGGTTTCCAGGTCAATTAGGTTAGGCAGGCTGAAGGTTTCCTCTCGCAGCCAGCCAACATTAAAGGCAGGCCACTCGGCGGAACAAAAAGTCATTTGTTGTTGTTTTTTTTTTCACCAACACTGATAGATTTTGTGCTCTAGACTTAAAATCAGAAAAGTGGTCAGTCATAAGGGACAAAGGAGTAGAAGTTGCTTGCCCCATGATTACAGAGAAGAACACAGGAGACAAAATGAACACACAAAGAGCAGACAATGCCGGCACTCACACAGACACAACAAACAGATAACAAATACACATTGGCTGAGAACACTGAACTAGGTCTTCTTACCAGATTTTTTTTTTTTTTTTTCCTGCAGAGCTAGCTGCCTTCCAGCAAGATGCTGGGCCTCGGCCTTATGCGAGCTAGCAACTATGTATCTACTTGCCAGCTGCCTTTTCTAGCCCGATGCCAGAAACTCGGTCTCACGCTGGACTTGATACCTGGCACCAGCCGCCTTTTCTAGCCCGATGCCAGAAACTAGGTCTCACGCTGGACTTATCCAAGCCTGTCACTGGTGTTCAGGTACCTCTTCCTCCTAGTGAGGAAACCCCTTCTACCGGGAAAGTGTTATTCTTCCCAGTTAAAGGGATCCCGGACGAGCCCCCAAATGTTATGCCCAGAGTCCGAGTCTCCAAAACTGAGAGAATAAGATGTCCACAGCAATGCAAAAACATAAAGGGGTTTTATTACTAGCCCAGGCTAGGGCTCCCGTCTCATCCAGCGCAGTGGAGTCTTGACGAGAGCCCTGAGCTCTGAATTACAGCTGCTTATATACAGGTGGTCTTTTGTCTGAGCAATAGTTTAGTTGGTGTGTGGTGATTGACTCAACCTTGGGTCATCATGGTGTTTGACTTAACCTTGATTGTCTCAACCTTGGGTCATCAGGGACCTTGGTGTCATCGGGGACCCTGATGTCTTCGGGGGCTTCCTAGAATTATGACTCATGCTTACAAGAACCTGAGGCTTAGGCCTAGTGTGGCCTGTTGAGCCTGTCATGGCTCAGGTCAGGTCCCAACATTGTGCCTTCTAAGGGCCTTTTCTGTACATTGTTCTAGCAAATCCATTTTTAAAAATTAATTTTTTTTAACTGAAGGATAACTGCTTTACAGAATTTTGTTGTTTTCTGTCATGAGACTCTGGAGAGAGACAGGATAAGCTTCCTCTCCAAGCTGCGGGCTTCTTTTTGTCCAGCATCCTGGGGGACCCTCCCCCCTTCCTTGCAGCCACTGTCCCCTCACCCCCACCAACCACCAGCCTCAGCCTGGCTCCAGGGGGCCGCACACACACAAGCTGAACTGTTGAGAGCTTTGGATTGAAATCATCATTCCTCATCTTTCCAATTGCCAGAGCAGCCTTCTAAAATATAGCCGCCTGAAAAGGGAACAAGTAGAAATTTAGCTGTTTATAACCCAGGTTTCCTTTTTCTCCAACCAGCTCCCCCGACCCACTCCGTGCCTTTTTATTTTAAAAAACAAACCACTAAATCCTCTCTGGAACTGACAGGAAAAAAAATGAGGTTGGAAACCTGAGCTTGCAGCGTCTGCCTCTGCAAGCAGTGGTACGTGTTTCCTCTGTGAGAAAACTCCCTGAAACTTCTCAAGCCAGGATGTCCTAGCTGGCAGCTGTGAGGAAGGCGTGGGGACTGGACTCAGGGAGTGGGGGAGGGGAAGCACTCTCTGGGCAGCCCCGAGAGGTCTTACTGGGGAAATTCCTTCAGGGCTCTTCTGCTGCCCCCCAGCCCTTGTTTCTCATGCACACACTTGCTTATTCCATTCTCCTTGTTTTCATTTTCTATTCCAAGGCAATTCAGCAAATAGTGAAGTGTTCCTGCTACTTGTCGACATCTTACTCAGCGTTGGGAACCTGCCTCTGGTAGGGGGACCCACAGAGAAATACTGAGTGCTATTTTCTAGAGAAAGGGGGTGCTCAGTGTGTAACCCTCAGAGCTGTGGGTGGGTGCGGAGAGTCAGGAAGAGATTCCCAGAGATGGCGATGTGAACTGAATAAGGAGGAAGATTTAGGGGGGGTCACACTTGAAGAAGGGAGATAGGCATGCCCAATAAACAGGATGAAACACATACATGTCACATAACACCCAGCTCCTGTGCACCTGGAGGGTTGCTAGACTGGTCACAGGGCCCCACCTCCCCTCTCTCCTCTGAGGTACACCTGCCATTCCCTCCCTCCTCAGCACTCCCCCCATCCCCTTCACTGCATCACCAGGACCCTTCCTGGCATCTCATTCTTCAAATCTCTGGCTCACCCAGACCTCCCTGTAAGCACCAGACTACAGCAGCCAGCCATGCCCGGGGCCTACTCTGACACCACCAACAAGCTCTTTCACATTCTCAGAGACCTTTTTCCCCTTAAAACCTTACTCTGTGGCCCATTCTCCTGTTTTAGCAACTAACAAATCTGGAGGGCCCTGATCTGGGCACAAAACCCCACTGTACCAGGCACTGCAGGCTCTGCCCACCAAAAGCCACGTCTGCTCACAGCTCGGAAACTCCTGCTTTGAGGGGCACAGTTTTAAATAATATTTTTGAAAATTGGAATAAAGTACAAGGAGGACGATAAAACAAATTTTTTTTCTTAGTATTCAATAATTAATTTCATTGTATTTGCATATTTGAAAGCAAACGTTTTACTTGTTCATTCTTTTCTTTAAATTTTGAAACTTATTTGTAATAGTTTCATCATAGTCCCTACCAACTAATTCCATTGATGCTGGCATTTATGTTTTAATTATGATATCCAATAACTGATTTTTTTTTTTTCAGGTTATGGCCCACAATTTCCTGATTTATCACATGTCTGTTAAGCTTTATTTGAATACTGGAAATTGTGAATGTTGCATTCTTGAGTGACTGGATGTTTCTTTCTTTAAAGTATGTTGAATTTGTTTTGACAGACACTGAATTACTTGGAGATTATCAGCTTTGTTAGAGTGGATCTAATTTAGCATTAGTACTGAAGCGTGACTATTCTGGCATCTCTAGTAAAAGCCTGAGCCTGGGATGTGTAATAAGCAAAAGCATGGTAGGTAGACACATGAGTAAAGATTCTGTCTGTATTTTTCAACTGCTACTCTTTTCACCAAGGTCGTGAAGGTTCTTGTGGCTGCTGAATTTATACATTTATGTTCTTTACCTTTCATGTGTCTCTGCTGCATTTGATTATTGACTTTTCCCTCCTGGAAATGCTTTCCTTCCTCAGCCTCCATAAATTCACTTTATCTGCTCTTCTACTTCTTCATCTTTTCTGGTTGTTGCATTCCTCTTAGAACAACCTTATACCTATACTTCCAATACTAAGTTATTTTTTGTATTATTTGTGCCACTTCATAAAATTCAAACTTTATTATGTCACTTGCTTGATTAACACTTTTCAAAAGCTATTTTTATTCTTTAAGATGAAGCACAAATCTTGAAGTTTGACCGCATCCATTCAGTTCAGTCGCTCAATCGTGTCTGACTCTTTGTGACCCCGTGAACCGCAGCCCGCCAGGCCTCCCTGTCCATCACCAACTCCCGGAGTTCACCCAAACCCATGTCCATTGAGTTGGTGATGCCACCCAACCATCTCAACCTCTGTTGTCCCCTTCTTCTCCTGCCCTCAATCTTTCCCAGCATCAGGGTCTTTCCCAGTGAGTCAGCTCTTCACATAAGGTGGCCAAAGTATTGGAGTTTCAGCTTCAGCATCAGTTCCTCCAATGAACACCCAGGACTGATCTCCTTTAGGATGGACTGGTTGGATCTCCTTGTAGTCCAAGGGACTCTCAAGAGTATTCTCCAACACCACAGTTCAAAAGCATCAATTCTTCGGCTCTCAGCCTTCTTCACAGTCCAACACTCGCATCCATACATGACCACTAGAAAAACCATAGCCTTGACTAGACATACCTTTGTTGGCAAAGTAATGTCTCTGCTTTTGAATATGCTGCCTAGGCTGGTTATAACTTTCCTTCCAAGGAGTAAGCGTCTTTTAATTTCATGGCTGCAATCACCATCTGCAGTGATTTTGGAGCCCAGAAAAATAAAGTTAGCCACTGTTTCCCCATCTATTTGCCATGAAGTGATGGGACTGGATGCCATGATCTTAGTTTTCTGAATCGTAAGGTATGTAATCGTATGATAATTTAATCATAAGGTATGGCTTTAGTCTCTTCAAGCATGCTATTAAAAAAATTCAGTGTTCTAATTTGTGCTATGAATTTGAAATTCTGAGAGTTCCTTTAGTGAGACTAAAGCAGCCTTGACTGGGTAGATACAAGTTGCGTCTCTGGTTCTGTTCAGGTTCTCACCTTCCTAGGAATGTTATAGACAGACACTGAGGACACATACACTATGTACAAGGACAAGAAAACAGCCTCTGTCCTCATAGAGCTTTCAATATAACTCAGAAAAAAAGCATGTCAATTCATAAATCACAGTGCTGTTCTATATAAAGTTGACAATATTTACTTAACAGAGATTTTTCTGACTGCCTTCAATATGCCAGTCACTTTCTATACACCTGGAATTAATAAGTGAACTAATAAATAATCAGTTTCAGTTCAGTTCAGTTCAGTCAGTCGGTCAAGTCTGACTCTTTGAGGCCTCATGGACTGCAGCATGCCAGGCTTCTCAGGCTGATTCTGAGAAAGATTGAAGGCAGGAGGAGAAGGGGATGACAGAAGATGAGATGGTTGGATGGCATCACTGGCTCAATGGACATGAGTTTGAGCAATCTTTAGTAATATATTTGTTTGTCCTCGTTTCATTTCTTTCTGTATTTATGCAGAGACTCCACTATTCCACATATCCTGGTTGACTTTTAAGTCTTTGAATATTCTAAATTTTCTTTTTCCCTCTGTCTTACCACTGATTCGTGAGTTTCTCATCTTCTCTTTGTGTGTCTCTCCCTCACATTCACCACGAGCCAGATCAGGGATTATCATGTCTAGGCTGCATGTCTGTAACTCATGCAGCAGACTTCCCTGTGTCCTCTTTAAGGTCTCTCACACTGTATTCTGCACAATCACTGAACTCTGATGATGAATCATAAGTACCTTTTTGATTGTCTATATCTCCTACTACACCATAGGTGTTTTGAAGACAGAATCTGGCTCCAAACAAACATCAGTAAAGATCATTTGAAATGCCCCCTAGAGAGGAAGAATGAGGAAAGTCTATTATTAGGAGAAATATCAAATTTATATATAGTTGTAAGAAACTGATTCATTTGTACTTGGTTCAGAGTAGGTATTGTCAGGCAATGAAACAAAATATGTATGAATAGGAAAATAATGGTCAGATTGGAGAAAGTGTTGATGTCAGACAAGGGATGTTGGATTCAAAGGAGACTTTACAGGATTAAAAAAAATTAGCAATCAGAATTGAGTTTTGTAAAGAATTATGTTGAGAAGAAAAGCAGGACAAAGTCATCCTAGGAAATAAGAATGAGAGGAAGATCCAGAGGAGGGCTGAGTACATTAGGTCCAGCTCAACCATAACCCTTCCTTAATATTTTTCAAATACATCAGTTCAGTTCAGTCGCTATGTCGTGTCCAACTCTTTGCGACCCCATGAATCACAGCATGCCAGGCCTCCCTGTCCATCACCAACTCCCCGAGTTCACTCAGACTCACGTTCATCGAGTCTGTGATGCCATCCAGCCATCTCATCCTGGGTCGTCCCCTTCTCCTCCTGCCCTCAATCACTCCCAGCATCAGAGTCTTTTCCAGTGAGTCAACTCTTCACATGAGGTGGCCAAAGTACTGGAGTTGCAGCTTTAGCATCATTCCTTCCAAAGAAATCCCAGGGCTGATCTCCTTCAGAATGGACTGGTTGGATGTCCTTGCAGTCCAAGGGACTCTCAGGAGTCTTCTTCAACACCACAGTTCAAAAGCATCAATTCTTCGGTGCTCAGCCTTCTTCACAGTCCAACTCTCACATCCATACATGACCATAGGGAAAACCATAGCCTTGACTAGATGGACCTTAGTCGGCAAAGTAATGTCTCTGCTTTTGAATATACTATCTAGGTTGGTCATAACTTTTCTTCCAAGGAGTAAGTGTCTTTTAATTTCATGGCTGCAGTCAACATCTGCAGTGATTTTGGAGCCCCCAAGAATAAAGTCTGACACTGTTTCTACTGTTTCCCCATCTATTTCCCATGAAGTGATGGGACTGGATGCCATGATCTTCATTTTCTGAATTTTGAGTTTTAAGCCAACTTTTTAACTCTCCTCTTTCACCTTCATCAAGAGGCTTTTTAGCTCCTCTTCACTTTCTGCCATAAGGGTGGTGTCATCTGCATATCTGAGGTTATTGATAT
>SJYQ01006824.1:682287-719164 GCA_006410935.1 Redunca redunca | reverse complement strand
CCAAACATCCAATTAAGAATTAACACTAGTTTTACATAATATCTTTCAAAAAATAGAGAAGGAAAAGTACTTTTCAACTATTCTATATGAACAATATTACTCTAATTATAGCTAGTACCCTAATAATACTCAAAAAATTCCAAGGAAATACCAAAAATTCAAAACTCTCATGAACTTATATGTAAAATTCCTCCAGAAAATATTAGCAAATTGAATCACAATAAATATAAAAATTATACACTGTGACTATGGGATTTATTTCAGGTATGCAAGGATAGTTTAACATTCTAAAATCAATCAATATAATCCACTATATCAACAGGCTGAAGAATAAAATATTGATAATTACATCAATGAGCTTTCCAGGTGGCTCAGTGGTAAAGAATCTGCCTGCCAATGCAAGAGACACAGGTTCTAACCCTGGGTAGGGAAGGTCCTTTGGAGAAGGAAAGGGCCACCCGCTCCAGTATCTTTGGTCCAGGGAGGCTTGTGGGTTACAGTCCATGGAACCATAAATAGTCCGACATGGCTTAGCAATTAAACAACAGCAACAACAATCACATCAACTGGCAACAAAAGTAAGTCAACGAAACCCAATATCCATTTAAAGAGGAAGTTAGGAATTGAGAGGAACTAAGGTCAGTCTAGTCAAGGCTATGGTTTTTCCTGTGGTCATGTATGGATGTGAGAGTTGGACTGTGCAGAAGGCTGAGTGCCAAAGAATTGATGCTTTTGAACTGTGGTGTTGGAGAAGACTCTTGAGAGTCCCTTGGACTGCAAGGAGATCCAACCAGTTCATTCTGAAGGAGATCAGTCCTGGGATTTCTTTGGAAGGAATGATGCTAAACCTGAAGCTCCAGTACTTTGGCCACCTCATGTGAAGAGTTGACTCATTGGAAAAGACTCTGATGCTGGGAGGGATTGGGGGCAGGAGGAGAAGGGGATGACAGAGGATGAGATGGCTGGATGGGATCACGGACTCGATGGACATGAATCTGAGTGAACTCCGGAAGTTGGTGATGGACAGGTGTGCTGTGATTCATGGGGTTGCAAAGAGTCAGACACGACTGAGAGACTGAGCTGAACTGAACTGAACAGTGAAGAACTGAATGGTGTCCCCTTAAAATCAGAAACAAAGCAAGGTGGTTTTCTCTCATCACTTTTATTTCTGAGCATAGCCCCGTAGATTATAGACCCTAAAGTAAAGCAAGAAAAAAAAAAAGACATAAAGATTTTAAAGAAAAAAGTAAAACCATTCTTGTTTGAAGATGACTTCATTGAGTTCATGAAACATAGGCAAAAGAACTATAGAAAAACCTTCCTAAATTTACAAGTAGGTTTAACAAGGCCCCAGGATACAAAGTCCACACACATTTTTATATACTCACAATAAACATGTGAAAAATCAAATTCAAATTCAATCGTACTTAAAATTTCTAAGAAAGTTAAATACTTGTATGTAAGCATAACGAAACAAGGCATGTAGATTCTATATGATGAAAATTAGCAAATACAAATGAAAGAAATTAAAGACTGCCAAAATAAATGTAGAAGTATACTATGTTCATAAATTGAAAAATTAACATAGTAAAAATGTCAGTTATCCCAAACTCATCTATGCTGCTTCTAAGTCGCTTCAGTTGTGTCCAACTCTGTGCGACCCCATAGATGGCAGCCCACCAGGCTCCCCTGTCCCTGGGATTCTCCAGGCAAGAACACTGGAGTGGGTTGCCATTTCCTTCTCCAATGCATGAAAGTGAAAAGTGAAAGTGAAGTCGCTCAGTCATGTCTGACCCTCAGTGACCCCATGGTCTGCAGCCTTTCAAGCTCCTTCCATGGAATTTTCCAGGCAAGAGTACTGGAGTGGGGTGCTATTGCCTTCTCTGGGGTAAATCTATGGGTTTAATTAAATTCCTATCAAAATCTCAGTTATGCTTTTGTAGACTTAGAGAATGTTTTCCCTGATAGCTTTGTTGGTAAAGAATCTGCCTACAATGCAGGAGACCCTGGTTTGATCCCTGGGTTGGGAAGATCCTCTGGAGAAGGGAAAGGCTACAACACATGGGGTCACAAACAGTCAGACACGAGTGAGAGACTTTCACTTCACTTTCAGACAAGGTTATTCTAATATTTGTATAGAAAAGTAGAGCCCTTACAGTAATTGTGCTGTGCTTAGTCGCTTTGTTGTGTCCGACTCTTTGCAACCCCATGGACTGTAGCCCACCAGGATCCTCTATACATGGGCATTCTCCAGGCAACAATACTAGAGTGGGTAACCTATCCCTTCTCCAGGGGAACTTCCCAACCCAGGAACTGAACTGGGGTCTCCTGCATTGCAGGCAGATTCTTTACCAGCTGATTATTTAAAAAACAGAAGAATAGTTAGGAAACTCCCTCTACCCAATATTTTGTTGTTGTTGTTTAGTCACTAAGTCATTTCTCATTCTTTTGCGAGCCCATGGACTGTGACCCACCTGGATCCTCTGTCTATGGGATTTCCCAGGCAAGAATACTGGAGTGGGTTGCATTTCCTTCTCCAGGGCAATCTTCCCAAGCCAGGCATCAAACCTACGTCTCCTACTTGTCAGGCAGATTCCTTACCACTGAGTCACCTGGGATTATTTCCTATTATCAATCAGCAGTAATAGACACAGATGGCTATTAGTAGAAGGTCAGATGCATAGACCAATTGAACAGAATCTAGAGCCCAGAAATAGACTTCGTAAATGGATCTGAATGGTTTTTGACAAAGGTGAAAAAGGAATCCAATGTAAGGAAGGTGAGTGCATGCTGAGTGTATCTGATTCTGTGACAGCCCATGGACTGTGGCCTGCCAGACTTGTCAGTACCTGGAATTTTCCAGGCAAGAATACTGGAGTGGGTTTCCATTTCCTATTCCAGGGAATCTTTCTGACCCAAGGATCAAATCCACATCTCTTGCATCTCCTGCACTGGCAGGCAGAGTCTTTACCACTGCACCACCTGGGAAGCCAATCTTTTCAAAAAAGGCTACTGGCCATCAGAAGGAAAAAAACAAAAAAGGAGTCTCAACTGAGTCTCACACTTTATGCAAATTTATTTCTAGGTGGATCACAGACTGAAGTTTAAACCCAACACAATAACAGTTCCAGAAAAAAAATAAAATAAGAGAAAATCCTCAGGATTCAAGGCTAAGTAAAGAATTCATAGATTTGACACAAAAAATGAAATGAATAGAAGAAAATTTGACTAATTGGACCTCATCAAAATGAAAATCTTTTGTTCTATGAAACATCAACTTATGAAAATGAAGAGACAAACACAGATTAGAAAAAGCATTTGCAAACAACATATCTGATAAAGGACTAGCATCTTGAATACATAGTGAACTCTCAAAATGAAACAGAAAGAAATAGTCCAATTAGAAATGGCAAAAGACATGAAGAGACATGTCACCAAAGAAGATGTGCAGATGACAAATAAGTCCATGAAAAGAAGGCTGAACAACACGCTGCTGAATAACCAACAAATCACAGAAAAAATAAAAAAAGAAATAAAAATATGCATAGAAATGAATGAAAATGAAAGCAAAACAACCCAAAACCTGTGAGACACTGTAAAAGCAGTGCTAAGGGGAAGGTTCATAGCAATACAGGCATACCTCAATAAACAAGAAAAAAGTCAAATAAATAACCTAACCCTATACCTAAAGCAACTAGAACAGGAAGAAATGAAGAACCCCAGGGTTAGTAGAAGGAAAGAAATCTTAAAAATTAGGGTAGAATTAAATGTAAAAGAAACAAAAGAGACCATAGAAAAAATCAACAAAGCCAAAAGCTGGTTCTTTGAAAGGATAAATAAAATTGACAAACCATTAGCCAGACTCATCAAGAAACAAAGGGAGAAAAACCAAATCAATAAAATTAGAAATGAAAATGAAAAGATCACAATAGACAACACAGAAATGCAAAGGATCATAAGAGACTACTATCAGCAATTATATGCCAATAAAATGGACAACTTGGAAGAAATGGACAAATTCTTAGAAAAATACAACTTTCTAAAACTGAACCAGGAAGAAATAGAAAATGTTAACAGACCCATCACAAGCACGGAAATTGAAACTGTAATCAGAAATCTTCCAGCAAACAAAAGCCCAGGTCCAGATGGCTTCACAGCTGAATTCTACCAAAAATTTTGAGAAGAGCTAACACCTATCCTACTCAAACTCTTCCAGAAAACTGCAGAGGGAGGTAAACTTCCAAACTCATTTTATGAGGCCACCATCACCCTAATACCAAAACCTGACAAAGATGCCACAAAAAAAGAAAACTACAGGCCAATATCACTGATGAACATAGGTGCAAAAATTCTTAACAAAATTCTAGCAACCAGAATCCAACAACACATTAAAAAGATCGTACACCATGACCAAGTGGGCTTTATCCCAGGGATGCAAGGATTCTTCAATATCTGCAAATAAATCAATGTAATACACCACATTAACAAATTGAAAAATAAAAGCCATATGATTATCTCAATAGATGCAGAGAAAGCCTTTGACAAAATTCAACATCCATTTATGATAAAAACTCTCCAGAAACCAGGAACAGAAGGAACATACCTCAACACAATAAAAGCCATATATGACAAACCCACAGCAAACATTATCCTCAATGGTGAAAAATTGAAAGCATTTCCCCTAAAGTCAGGAACAAGACAAGGGTGCCCACTTTCACCTTTACTATTCAGCATAGTTTTGGAAGTTTTGGCCACAGCAATAAGAGTAGAAAAAGAAATAAAAGGAATCCACATTGGAAAAGAAGTAAAACTCTCACTGTTTGCAGATGACATGATCCTCTACATAGAAAACCCTAAAGACTCCACCAGAAAATTACTAGAGCTAATCAATGAATATAGTAAAGTTACAGGATACAAAATCAACACACAGAAATCCCTTGCATTCCTATACACTAATAAGGAGAAAATAGAGAAATTAAGGAAACAATTCCATTCACCATTGCAATGAAAAGAATAAAATACTTAGGAATATATCTACCTAAAGAAACTAAAGACTATATATAGAAAACTATAAAACACTGATGAAAGAAATCAAAAAAGACACTAATAGATGGAGAAATATTCCATGTTCATGGATCTGAAGAATCAATATATTGAAAATGAGTATACTACCCAAAGCAATCTATAGATACAATGCAATCCCTATCAAGCTACCAACGGTATTTTTCACAGAGCTAGAACAAATAATTTCACAATTTGTATGGAAATACAAAAAACCTCGAATAGCCAAAGCAATCTTGAGAAAGGAGAATGGAACTGGAGGAATCAACCTGCCTGACTTCAGGCTCTGCTACAAAGCCACAGTCATCAAAACAGTATGGTACTGGCACAAAGACAGAAATATAGATCAATGTAACAAAATAGAAAGCCCAGAGATAAATCCACACACCTATGGACACCTTATCTTCAACAAAGGAGGCAAGAATATACAATGGATTAAAGACAATCTCTTTAACAAGTGGTGCTGGGAAAATTGGTCAACCACTTGTAAAAGAATGAAACTAGAACACTTTCTAACATCATACACAAAAATAAACTTAAAATGGATTAAAGATCTAAACGTAAGACTGGAAACTATAAAACTCCTAGAGGAGAACATAGGCAAAACACTCTCTGACGTAAATCACAACAGGATCCTCTATGACCCACCTCCCAGAATATTGGAAATAAAAACAAAAATAAACAAATGGGACCTAATTAAAATTAAAAGCTTCTGCACAACAAAGAAAACTCTAAGCAAGGTGAAAAGACAACATTCAGAATGGGAGAAAATAATAGCAAATGGAGCAACTGACAAAGAATTAATCTAAAAAATATACAAGCAACTCCTCCAGCTCAATTCCAGAAAAATAAATGACCCAATCAAAAAATGGGCCAAAGAACTAAATAGACATTCCTCCAAAGAAGACATACAGATGGCTAACAAACACATGAAAAGATGCTCAACATCACTCATTATCAGAGAAATGGAAATCAAAACCACGATGAGGTACCACTTCACACCAGTCAGAACGGCTGCGACCCAAAAGTCTACAAGCTATAAATGCTGGAGAGGGTGTGGAGAAAAGGGAACCCTCTTACACTGTTGGTGGGAATGCAAACTAGTACAGCCACTATGGAGAACAGTGTGAAGAGTCCTTAAAAACTGGAAAGAGAACTGCTGTATGACCCAGCAATCCCAGTGCTGTGCATACACACCGAGGAAACCAGAATCGAAAGACACGTATACCCCAATGTTCATCACAGCACTGTTTATAATAGCTAGGACATGGAAACAACCTAGATGTCCATCAGCAGATGAATGGATAAGAAAGCTGTGGTACATATACACAATGCAGTATTACTCAGCCATTGAAAATAATACATTTGAATCAGTTCTAATGAGGTGGATGGAACTGGAGCCTATTACACAGAGTGAAGTAAGCCAGAAAGAAAAACACCAATGCAGTATACTAACACATATATATGGAATTTAGAAAGATGGTAACGATAACCCTGTATGCGAGACAGCAAAAGAGACATAGATGTATAGAACAGTCTTTTGGACTCTGTGGGAGAGGGAGAAGGTGGGATGATGTGGGAGAATGGCATTGAAACATGTATAATATCATATATGAAATGAATCGCCAGTCCAGGTTTGATGCATAATACAGGATGCTTGGGGCTGGTGCACTGGGATGACCCAGAGGGATGGTATGGGGAGGGAGGTGGGAGGGGGCTTCAGGATGGGGAACACGGGTACGCTTGTGGTGGATTCAAGTTGATATAGCAAAACCAATACAATATTGTAAAGTAACTAGCCTCCAATTAAAATAAATAAATTGATATTAAAAAAACACAAAAGAAAAGACATTTAACACTAGGAGCCTATAGGGAAATGTAAATTAAAAACACATGAACAATTATTACACCCTTTTAAGAATGGCTAAGATAAATAGCAAAAATATCAAGCATAGGTGAGAATGTGGAAAAGTGGATTAATCATACACTGCTGGTGGGAATGTAAAACATTACAGTCACTCTGAAAAGCAGTCTGATTGTATTTATAAAATTATCCATGCAACTGGATAAAAGGTATATATGATCTCAGTATTTTCCTTACATCTTACAATGATTATCTCAATAAAAATTTAATGAAAAATATTAGCTACAAGTTATCCTCATCTTTTCATACTGTTATTGGGGTTCTCAAGGCAGGAATACTGACCATGACCCGTCCATCTTGGGTGGCCCTACACAGCATGGTTCATAGTTTCATTGAGTTAGACAAGGCTGTGGTCCATGTGATTAGATTGATTAATTTTCTGTGATGGTGGTTTTCAGTTTGTCTGCCCCTGATGGAGAAGGATAAGAGGCTTATGAAAGCCTCTTATCTCTGATGGGATAGACTGACTGAGGGGGACAGTGTAATCACTCACCTAGAACCAGACATCCTGGAATGTGAAGTCAAGTGGGCCTTAGGAAGCATCACTACGAATAAAGCTAGTGGAGGTGATGGAATTCCAGTTGAGCTATTTCAAATCCTGAAAGATGACGCTGTGAAGTGCTGCATTTAATATTTCAGCCAATTTGGAGAACTCAGTAGTGTCTACAGGACTGGAAACGGTGTTTTTATTCCAATCCCTAAGAAAGGCAATGCCAAAGAATGCTCAAACTACGCACAATTGGACTAATCTCACATGTTAGCAAAGTAATGCTCAAAATTCTCCAAGCCAGGCTTCAATAATACGTGAACCGTGAATTTCCAGATGTATAAGCTGGTTTTAGGAAAGGCAGAGAACCAAGAGATCAAATTGCCAACATCTGTTGGATCATTGAAAAAGCAAGAGAGTTCCAGAGAAACATCTATTTCTGCTTTATTGACTATGCCAAAGCCTTTGACTGTGTGGATCACAACAAACTGTGGAAAATTCTTCAAGAGACAGGAACACCAGACCACCTGACCCACCTCTTGAGAAACCCGTATGCAGGTCAGGAAGCAACAGTTAGAACTGGGCATGGAACAAGAGACTGGTTCCAAATAGGAAAAGGAGTATGTCAAGACTGTATATTGTCACTCTGCTTATTTAACTTCTATGCAGAGTACATCATGAGGAATGCTGGGCTGGATGAAGCACAAGCTGGAATCAAGATTGCCAGAAGAAATATCAATAACCTCAGATATGCAGATGATACCACCCTTTGGCAGAAACTGAAGAAGAACTAAAGAGCCTCTTGATGAAAGTGAAAGAGGAGAGTGAAAAAGTTGGCCTAAAGCTCAACATTCAGAAAACTAAGATCAAGGCATCCGGTGCCATCACTTCATGGCAAATAGATGGGGATACAGTGGAAATAGTGGCAGATTTTATATTTTTGGGCTCCAAAATCACTGGAGATGTTGACTGAAGCCATGAAATAAAAAGATGCTTACTTCTTGTAAGGAAAGTTATGACCAACCTAGATAGCATATTAAAAAGCAGAGACATTACTTTGCCAACAAAGGTCCGTCTAGGCAAGGCTATGGTTTTTCCATTAGTCACGTACAGATGTGAGTTGGACTGTAAAGAAAGCTGAGCACCAAAGAATTGATCCTTTTGAACTGTGGTGTTGGAGAAGACTCTTGTGAGTCCCTTGGACTCCAAGGAGATCCAACAAGTCAATCCTGAAGGAAATCAGTCCTGAATATTCATTGGAAGGACTGATGTTGAAGCTGAAACTCCAATACTTTGACCACCTAATGGGAAGAGCTGACTCATTTGAAAAGACCCTGATGCTGGGAAAGATTGAAGGCAGGAGGAGAAGGGGAGGACAGAGGATGAGATGGTTGGATGGTGTCATGGACTGAATGGATATGAGTTTGGGTAAACTCCGGGAGTTGGTGATGGACAGGGAGCCCCAGCATACTGTAGTCCATGGGCTTGCAAAGAGTCGGACATGACTGAGTGACTGAACTGAACTGAACTGATCCTCATCTTTCTCCCTCCTATATCAGAAAAGTCAGGCTTGGGACAACTTGGAAGTTCCTGGATCATATTTCCCACATTTAGGTAATGATTACCCAACATTTTCAACTTGCATTTCACTTCTCTATCAACATACAAAGAATAATTCTACCCACCTGGCCCATCTGAATGATTAATAATGTATATTGTGAAGGTAGATTAGTCTTTTCCTTGCACCTCTTGCCTGCAGCCTTCGTTCCCCACTTTCTATAGCTTGACAGTTCTCTCCATTACACCCTGGGTGCTCCCTCTGTTTTCTTTGTTTTTTCCATGCAGTCCTCTCCTGATTAGCATTATATTTCAACCTGAGAAGGACTTTATTTCCCAGGATATCATGTGTTATTTTTTGAATTTGGGGATATTTGCCTAGCTCAATGGATGACTGTATGGGATACTAAAATTGGG
The DNA here is from genome assembly GCA_006410935.1 of Redunca redunca. Lineage (NCBI taxonomy): Eukaryota > Metazoa > Chordata > Mammalia > Artiodactyla > Bovidae > Redunca > Redunca redunca. Next base: position 709,718 of record SJYQ01006824.1, on the reverse strand, counting down.
TCTTTGTCCATGGAAAGGTCAACTTTGGAACATCCGCTCTTAGCCATTTACTTTGCTAACCTACACATGAGGACCCTGCACTGTGATCTCTTTCTTGATTATATTTCCCACCTTGCCTCCTTAGTTCCCTCTCTCTCATTTTTCTCTTTACCCACACTTTGTCCTCACTTTTATCTGGGGTCACTTTGCCTGTCTCACTCTCTACTTTTCATGCTATCCTCCTGCTAATATATACTTCTTCTTTGCACATGCCTATTTTTGCCACCAGCTTAAATGTTAGTTGTTTGGTGAGAATCTTCCCCAGCTATTTCCTCTGAAATGCCTAGTCTTAGCTATGCCTATCTTATGGCCTTGCTGCTCTCTTGGAATGGCACCTCTAATTAGTATTAAAATTTTTGGATTTTCTGCCAAGTGGCCCCATTTCCTAGCAGAATGCCTATGATACATGCATCAGCAATACATATCTTCTCTCTGAATGATGATAAAAATTAGTTTTATTTAAAAAAAAACACAAACAACTAAGAATTCTCTAGTGAGCAAGTGGTTAAGACTTGGCACACACTTTCACTGCTGGGGCCTGGGTTGTTTGGGGAACTAGGATCCCACCAGCTGTACAGCATGGTCAAAACAAAAGAAAACAGAACAACAAAACAACAAGAAAGTAATAAGTAGTAATTGCAATTACAGTGGTAATTATAATAAGCAGTTCTAATTTTCAGAGTTGTGACAAGGTAATGAAATAAAAAGGAATTCTAAATTTTCCCACTTTGGTTAAAAGATTAAGCACAGTAACCTTTAAGAAATTTAATATATTATGGCTTAAAAAGAACAACATATAATTTAATTAACACTTTTCTGGTACATTTAATGAGCCAGTATTAGTATATTGTCATGAACTAATATCCATAGCTTATGCATCTTTNTTAAGAAATTTAATATATTATGGCTTAAAAAGAACAACATATAATTTTATTAACACTTTTCTGGTACATTTAATGAGCCAGTATTAGTATATTGTCATGAACTAATATCCATAGCTTATGCATCTTTCCTCAGTTTTCTCCTAACGAGCTTTTTCTGTTCCAGGATCTCTCACACAGGGCATCACATGACCCCCGGTCATCATGTCTCCTCAGAATCCTCTAGGCTGTGACGATTTCTCAGACTTTTCATGTCTTTGATGACCCAGATAGTTTTGAGGAGGACTGATGAGGTATTTTGTGGAATGACTCTCAAGTGGAATTTGTTTGATGTTTTTCTTATCATTAGACTGATAGATAGAAAGGAGAGCACAGAGCCCTTTTCATCAAGTCAAGAGCACATCCTGTAGATATGATTCATGACTGTTAATGCTGACTTTGACCTCCTGGCTGAGGACATGTTTGCCAGGTTCCTCTGTCTTTTAAAAAAATTATTATCTTAAATATTGAGGAGTTTCTTTGTGAGTTTACAGATTTAAAATGACTATTTAGAGGGGAAGTTAAGTTTGAGATTCCTGAGGTACTGGTCTTTGTTTCACTTCCTTTGCTATTCTTACTATTCTTGGGCCAATTCAGTCACAGTTGTAGCCCTCTCAAACACATCTATGTAGAAGAACTTAAAGTATAGTTCTCACAGCAACATCCATTAGAAGTTTTAAGACTGCAGTTTTTGAATACCATGTATTTTTCATTGGTACCTCACATTTATCATATATAAAAAATTATACTTTTTGTTATTTTTCACACACAATATATATGCACACACACACACACATATATTTTCTTCTCCTTGGTCTGTTTCTTAATTTTATAATCTTATTACCCACCATGTCTATCTCACTATATACTTTAATTCATTATTAAAAACACAGATGTATAGAATAGTCTTTTTAACTCTGTGGGAGAGGGTGAGGGTGGGATGATTTGGGAGAATGGCATTGAAACATGTATAATATCATATATGAAATGAATCACCAGTCCAGGTTCGATGCAGGATACAGGATGCTTGGGACTGGTGCACTGGGACGACCCAGAGGGATGGTATGGGGAGGGGGCTTCAGGATGGGGAACACGTGTACACCCGTGGTGGATTCATGTTGATGTATGGCAAAACCAATACAATAGTGTAAAGTAATTAGCCGCCAATTAAAATAAATAAATTTATAATAAAAAATAAAAACATCTAAAACACACATTTAAATACTTATATTAATTTATCTTAATTAGTTTAGAGAAAATAAATTTTTACTGATTAAAGATATAGCAAAGTTCTGCTTTTGTAATTATGTTCTGCCAATTTCCACGAAAACATAGAAAAATCTGAATTCATTTTTACATATATTATTCTATAAAGAATCAAGCCAGTTCAGAAAATTAATAAGAAAACATTGACCTTAAATGACAAATTAGATCAGATAGACTTAACAGATATATATGAAGCATTCTGTCCAAAAGCAACAGAATACACATTCTTCTCAAGTGCACAGGGAACATTTTACAGGATAGATCATATGTTAGACCACAAAACGTGTCTTAATACACTTAAGGAGACTGAAATAATATGAAGCATATTTTCTGACCACAATGGTATGAAACTAAAAGTTAATTACATGAAAAAAAACTGGAAAACTCACAAATATGTGGAGATGAAACAACGTGCTATTGAACAATCAATGGGTCAAAAAAGAATTTAAAAAAATACCTGGAGACAGATGGAAATAGAAATATAACATCCAGAGTTTTGTGGGAAGCAGTTCTAAGAAGGAAGTCCATGAAGATAAACGCCTACCTCAAGAAACAAGAAAAATCCCTGGTAAATGATCTAACTTTACATGTCACGGAACTGGGATAAGAAGACCAAATGAAGCCCACAGTTAGTAAAAGGAAGAGTATAACACAGAATTGAGTGGAAATAAATAAAATGGAAACTAAAATGACAATAGAAAGATCAATGAAACTTAGAGTTGATTCTATGAAAAGATAAACAAAACTGACAAATCTTTACGTAGACTTACCAATAAAAAAGAGAGAGAACAAAAAATCAGAAATGAGAGAGGAGATGTTACAATCAATATCACAAAAATACAAAGAACTGTAAGAGGCTGCTATGAGCAATTTTAAATGAACAAATCTGACAATACAAAACAAATGAATGACTTTCTAAAAACAAAAAGCCTACAGAGAATGAATCATGCTGAAATAGAAAATCTGAACAGACTATTTACTTGTAAGAAGATTGAATTAATAATTAAAAACTCTCAACAAACAAAAGCTCAGGACAAGACAAATTACTTGGTGAAGTCGACCAAATAGTCAAAGAAGAATTTGTACAAATCTTTCTCAAACTACCAAATAAAGAAAAGAAAAGAATACCTTACCAGCATAACTCTGATACCACAGTCAGACAAGAATACCATGAGAAAAGAAAATTATCAATAAGAACATTCATTGCTATTGTGAGTTCAAAATTATGTAGTCATTTAAAAAATCATCTGGGAATTTACTTATAAACTTTGATAGAAGTTCTCCACAAAGTGGGAATAAATGAAATGAACCTCAGCATCTCAAAGGCCATATATAACAAACCCACAGTTAACATCATACTGAATGGTGAGAAGCTGAAAGCATTTCCTCTTAGATCAGGGACAACAGAAGGATAGTCACTATTGCCATTTATTCAATATAGTATTTGAATTCTTCAGTTCAGTTCAGTCACTCAGTTGTGTCTGACTCCATGAGACCCTATGGACTGCAGCACACCAGGCCTCCCTGTCCATCACCAACTCCCGGAGCTTACTCAAACTTATGTCTATCAAGTCAGTGATGCTATCCAACCATCTCATCCTCTGTCCCCTTCTCCTCCAGCCTTCAATCTTTCCCAGCATCAGGGTCTTTTCAAATGAGTCAGCTCTTCCCATTAGGTGGTCAAAGTATTGGAGTTTCAGCTTCAACATCAGTCCTTCCAATGAATATTCAGGACTGATCCCTTCAGGATGGACTGGTTGGATCTCCTTGGAGTCCAAGGGACTCACAAGAGTCTTCTCCAACACCACAGTTCAAAAGGATCAGTTCTTCAGCGCTCAGCCTTCTTGATAGTCCAACTTTCACATCAATACATGACTACTGGAGAAACCATAGCTTTGACTAGACGGACCTTTGTTGGCAAAATAATGTCTCTGCTTTTTAATATGCTGTCTAGGCTGGTCATACGTTTTCTGCCAAGGAGCAAGCATCTTTTATTTTCATGGCTGCAGTCACCATCTGCAGTGATTTTGGAGCTCCCAAAAATAAAGCCTGTCACTGTTTCCCCTGTTTCTCCATCTATTTCCCATGAAGTAATGGGACCAGATGCTGTGATCTTACTTTTCTGAATGTTGAGTTTAAGCCAAATTTTTCATTCTCTTTCACTTTAATCAAAAGGCTCTTTAGTTCTTCTTCACTTTCTGCCATAGGGTGGTGTCATCTGCATATCTGAGGTTATTGACATTTCTCCTGGCAACCTTGATTCCAGCTTGTGCTTCTTCCAGCCCAGTGTTTCTCATGATGTACTCTGCATATAAGTTAAATAAGCAAGGTGACAATATACAGCCTTGATGTACTCCTTTTCCTATTTGAAACCAGTCTGTTTTTTCATGTCCAGTTCTAACTGTTGCTTCCTGACCTGCATACAGATTTCTCAAGAGGCAGGTCAGGTGGTCTGTCTGGTATTCCCATGTCTTTCAGAATTTTCCACAGTTTGTTGTGATCCACACAGTCAAAGGCTTTGGCGTAGTCAATAAGACAGAAATAGATGTTTCTCTGGAACTCTCTTGCTTTTTCTATGATCTAGCGGATGTTGGCAGTTTGATCTCCGGTTCCTCTGCCTTTTCTAAATCCAACTTGAGCATCTGGAACTCATGGTTCACATACTGTTGAAGCCTGGCTTGGAGAATTTTGTGCATTACTTTACTAGTGTATAAGATGAGTGCAGTTGTGCAGTAGTTTGAACATTCTTTGGCACTGGCTTTCTTTGGGAATGGAATGAAAACTGACCTTTTCCAGTCCCGTGGCCACTACTGAGTTTTCCAAATTTGCTAGCGTATTGAGTGTAGCACTTACACAGCATCATTTTTTAAGATTTGAAATAACTCAACTGGAATTCCATGACCTCCGCTAGCTTTGTTTGTAGTGATGCTTCCTAAGGCCCACTTGACTTCACATTCCAGGATGTCTGGCTCTAGGTGAGTAATCATACCATCATGATTATCTAGGTCACAAAGATCTTTTTTGTACAGTTTTTCTGTATATTCTTACCACCTCTTCTTAATATCTTCTGCTTCTGTTAGATTCATATCATTTCTGTCTTTTATTGTGCCCATCTTTGCATGAAATGTTCCTTGGTATCTCTAATTTTCTTGAAGAGATCTCTAGTCTTGCTCATTCTATTGTTTTCCTCTATTTCTTTGCATTGATTACTAAGGAAGGCTTTCTTATCTCTTCTTACTATTCTTTGGAACTCTGCATTCAAACGGGTATATCTTTCCTTTTCTCCTTTGCCTTTCACTTCTCTTCTTTTCTTAGCTATTTGTAAGGCCTCCTCAGACAGCCATTTTCCCTTTTTGCATCTTTTTCTTGGGGATGGTCTTGATCTCTGTCTCCACTACAATGTCATGGACTACATCCATAGTTCTTCAGACACCCTGTCTATCAGATCTAATCCCTTGAATCTATTTGCCACTTCCACTGTATAATTGAAAGGAATTCGATTTAGGTCATGCCTGAATGGTCTAGTGGTTTTCCCTACTTTCTTCAATCTAAGTCTGAATTTGGCAATAAGGAGTTCACGGTCTGTGCCAGAGTCAGCTCCTGGTCTTGTTTTTGCTGACTGTATAGAACTTTTCCATTTTTGGCTGCAAGGATTATAATCAATCTGATTTTGCTATTGACCATCTGGTGATGTCCATGTGTAGAGTCTTCTCTTGTGTTGTTGGAAGAGCGTGTTTCCTATGACCAGTGTATTCTCTTGGCAAAACTCTATTAGCCTTTGTCCTGCTTCAGGACTCCAAGGCCAAATTTGCCTGTTATTTCCGCTATCTCTTGAATTCTGACTTTTTCATTCCTGTCCCCTATAATGAAAAGGACATCTTTTTTAGGTGTTCTAGAAGGTATTGTAGATCTTTGTAGCACCCTTCAACTACAGCTTCCTCATTGCTGGTCGGGTCATAGACTTTGATTACTGTGATACTGAATGGCTTGCCTTGGAAACGAACAGAGATCATTTTGTCGTTTTTGAGATTGCATCCAAGTATTGCATTTCAGATATTTTGTTGACTATGATGGCCACTCCATTTCTTCTAAGGGATTCTTGCCCACAGTAGTAGATACAATGGTCATCTGAGTTAGGCAAATAAAAGAGACAGATGCATCCAAATTAGAAAGTAAAATCATTGCAAGGTTAGCTTCAATGTGAAATACAAATTCTTCCCTCGATATGTTACAAGTGACACCATACATCCCCATCTGACACTCCCTATGTATTGTGATCATATTGTGTTCTAATTGACCCTGAGGACATGGTGATGCCTTTCTCGGTAACCCAAGGAGTAACACCTGGATTTCAGATGGAACATGCCTGAATGACTTGGCCTTCTATTAGTTGCTTGGATATAGTTTATCAACATCCTGTTTTTTTTGCCACAAACTTTCCTATGGAACTGATCAACATTTTCCCCAACTCCATCCTCTACCTAATGTCTACTCATTCCTTGGATCTTGACTTGAAAAGAAGACTTCTTCACGCTCTAGACTGGATCAGGCCCTCTGTTGAATATTCTCAGAGTAAACTCCACCATTCCTTTGTGGAACTTCCACATTGCAGTTTCATATGTTTTGATCTCATAATTTGGTTTATGTCTATGTTGTGAAGGTTGCAAGGTACAATAGGGCAGAGAATATCTCTTTTTGTGCCCTCAAATACAATCTCTATTAAAATGAATTAAGACACCCATCCAACAAGTGGATGCTAAGCTCTCTGTCAGGTACTGAGGATACAAACATGAGCAAAAGAGAACCATTTAGATAATGGGTCCTACCAGACTCAGAATTGTGGAAGCAGAGAGGGGGATAGTTGTCATGTGAGCCCAGGTTGGTGAGAAAGGCCTCTCTTGTGGAGAAAGGTCACATTTTCAAAGGCTGAGAAATGGATCAGTGTTCAGGAGGATGGAAGAAGGATTTCCCGGCATGGAAATTTGAAAAAGTCTGGCACAGTTGGTTGAATGTCTTCTTAGAAGCTCTCAGTGACTCCTCACCCCATAAAAAGAAGAAGATTCAGGTACCTGAAAGGCTCAAGGCTGCAGCACCAACCAGGAAAAGAGAAGGGAGAAAGACCAGTTTCCTGGGCAGGAGGGGTGGCAGGACACACAGACCAGGCTCCCTGCAGGCTCCACAGCCAGGCACTTTAGACCTTTCTACAAAAGTTCTCAGGATGTAGTCTGGGCCCTTCTGAAGCACATGCTTTGGGAGAGGTGTTCTGTAGGCATCATGTGAGTTTCGAAGGGACTGGAGTCTGCTCTTCCTGATACTAGTAGGGTGGTTTTGGAGATGGGAACTCAGGCATATTTGCCTCCCTCATGTATTAGACTCCTAGGGCCAACTAGGAACCACCCTAACTCATTGTGATGGCCTTATGATTTGATGTGCCAATTCTGAGCGTGGAGTCATTATTCTTATTTCAGAAATGGGGAAAACTGATGCTCATAGAGTGAGTGATTTACATGAGGATGCAAGGGTGAGCAGAACTAGAACTCAGAGTTATTGTAATTCTTCCTTTTTGTAGGAAAAAAGGTGTTTGTGATAATTTTGTTTAATTTTTATAGGAAAAATGCATTTTATTAGAAATTTAAGCTTAATTTCTAAAAGACTAATAAAATTATCTATAGGGAGTAGGGATGAGTAGAAATAGGAAGTTTTACNATAAAGGATATTGGATGTATTATTTCTAAATAAGAATAGAAGACAACTTGAGAATCTAGTGAAAGTTAAGGAAGAAATAAATACATAAACTACCAGGAATAAATAAAACAAGAGAAGGAAGACACCAGAGATATCTAAACAAATGGAAAACTTTACAATGCTCATGAATAGGGAAATTCAATATTCTGAGGAGGTCAATTCTATTTAAGTTGACCTATAAATTCAATATAATTATAACCACAGTCTCAATGCACATTTTTGTTGTATGACTTTTGTATATGAGTATGTAACTGTGATGTTAATTCTAATATATATGCAACAGCAAAGGGACGAAAATAGTCAAAACATTTCAGAAGGTAAAAACAGTGGAGGCGATCAGGGAACTGATTATCCACATCGGAAAAGTACAACTGATACAGGAGTGAACACACCTGTGGTGTGGATGGTGGTAAGTGGTGGAGGCCATGGAAACTCCACATCCACCTGTCCCTCCACCACTGTGTCCCAGGTGGGAACTCGCCTCCACCCTGGGCTGGGCTCCTTCAGGGCATCCTGGCCCCTTGTCCGGTGTTTGTTTACAAGGCCTCAATGAGTAATTGCAAATGGACAGGTGACTCAACTCAGGACAAATCAATTTTGAAACAAGTGGAAGTTTGCTGAGTCATTGAGGCGTTCACTTTCTGCTAAAGCTGAACTACATCTGCTCCTACAATGGGCTGGTAGAGAGGGCATGGAATCCTGTCTGATGCTGTCAGGGCCACCAGAAAGGCTGGCCTTGGGGGAGAACCGACATCTTTTTTTTGATGGAGTAAAAGACAAAAATATTTGGTTTGTAGCATCAGAACTTAATCTCTAGATCAGTGATGCCCAGTGGAACATAAATTGCTGTATTTGAATTTTCTACTAGCCACATTTAAAAAAGAAACAAGAGACATAAATTGTCATACTATGTTCTAATATATTCATATAACATAATATATTTAACATATTATAATTTCAGCATAAGATCAGTATTAAAAATACCAAAATATGTCACTTTTTTTAGTACCAGATTGTGAAATCCGTCATGCAACTTACACTTCTGTGTAGCCTGCCTCACCTTTGATTCAGTTATGACAACAAACTGCCAATATGCAGCTAAGTCTTCTTAGCCAGTAGGCAGCATAAATAAAGCTAAAGACAAATGAAAGAATGAGATGAAATATTTTTAGCATTTGTAACCGCAAAGATTTCTTTTACATCAATAAGAAAACAAAGAACTCAGTGAAATAAGGATGCAGGGAACAGATATAAATACTTCTTCAAATACACACATCCTATAAAATAAGACAGTATGTTCAACCTCAGTGGTAAGTAGAGAAATGTTAAGTAAGATGATATTGAGGAACTTCCCTGGTGGCTCCAGATTCCTACTTTAGGGGGCATGGGTTCTATCCCTGGCCAGGAACTGAGATCCCACATGTACGTGGCATGGCCAGGAAAAAAAAAAAAAGACAGACAATATCAAGATACATCTTTGCTGCTGTATAGGGAATGTTAAAACATATCCATGGTTTGCATGTGGGAAGAAGTTTTGAGGAAGAAGAGTAATCGAGTGCCTTCCATCCTTGCTGGTGATGCTAAGGTTGTACCTTCCCATCTCCCAAACAGCCAGGTGCTGGCCTAGTATTCAGCTTCTGCTGATGAAATGCCCCAGGCACGATGCTAAGGAGCAGGGCTAGCATGGACCCCTTCTTGGGGCCACTGCCACTTTCTAAGGATAGTGTCTGTAAGAAATCCAGGAGAAATAACCCCTCTCCATCTGTGCACCCACATGACTTATCAATGCATTTACTGGTATACAACCACCACCCATGATGCAAACAATCTGGCATTTATTTTGTTTATCTCTGTATCTTTTGCGCCTAGCCAAGGACAGTTCATGTGGTCAGCTGCTGGGAATAGTTTCTAATGAATGAATAAGAACTGAATGAATGAGAAAAATGTGTGAATGGTGGATATAAACCCAAGGAATCTTTATTTTATATTGATTCTGTTTGGGTAATTTAAAAAATCCTTTTCTCAGTGTGCCTGGAAGTGATGGCATTTCTTTTTTTTTAATTTCTGTTTATTTATTTATTTTAACCATTTATCATTTATTTATTATTATTATGTTACTTTACACTATTGTATCGGTTTTGCCATACATCAACATGAATCCGCCACGGGTGTACACATGTTCCCCATCCTGAAGCCCCCTCCCCCTCCCTCTCCATCCCATCCCTCTGGGTCATCCCAGTGCACCAGCCCTGAGCATCCTGTACCCTGCATCTAACGTGGACTGGTGATTCATTACTTATGTGATATTATACATGTTTCAATGCCATTCTCCCAAATCATCCCACCCTCTCCCTCTCCCACAGAGTCCAAAAGAGCAAAAGAGACACAGATATACAGAACAGTCTTTTGGACTCTGTGATGGCATTTCTTTAAGTTCTGGCTTCTTCAACAGCTCTGAGGTTCATGTGTGTGGCAATGTAAGGACCCTAAAGCAGGAAGTCAAGTACAGGATCTTTGATCTCCAAGGCACCCTGCCCTTGGCTATTTCTGAGTTCTTTGTAGACAGTACCTCTACAGCTGTGGTAGCAGCAGGTCAGTCTTCTGCACAGCTGCATGGCTCAAAGGATACATCATTTCTCTTCTGTGTCCTTCAGTAAAAATTGGAGTAGTTACATTTATACAGAAACCCCTTCTTGCTCATTTTAAATGAAAATAATTGGAAGAAAAGTTATGACCAACCTAGATAGCATATTCAAAAGCAGAGATATTACTTTGCCAACTAAGGTCCATCTAGTCAAGGCTATGGTTTTTCCTGTGGTCATGTATGAATGTGAGAGTTGGACTGTGAAGAAGGCTGAGCGCCGTAGAATTGATGCTTTTGAACTGTGGTGTTGGAGAAGACTCTTGAGAGTCCCTTGGACTGCAAGGAGATCCAACCAGTCCATTCTGAGGAGATCAGCCCTGGGATTTCTTTGGAAGGAATGATGCTGAAGCTGCAACTCTAGTACTTTGGCCACCTCATGTGAAGAGTTGACTCATTGGAAAAGATGCTGGGAGGGATTGGGGGCAGGAGGAGAAGGGGACGACAGAGGATGAGATGGCTGGATGGCATCACAGACTTGATGGACGTGAGTCTGAGTGAACTCCGGGAGTTGGTGATGGACAGGGAGGCCTGGCGTGCTGCGATTCATGAGGTCGCAAAGAGTCGGATACAACTGAGTGACTGAAATGAACTGAACTGAATCCTATTTAGTGGGCTTCCCTGGTGGCTCAAATGGTAAAAAATCCTCCTGCAATGCAGGAAACCTGGATTCACTCCCTGAGTCTAGAAGATCCCTGGAGAAGGGAATGGCAACCCACTCTGCTGTTCTTCCCTAGAGAATTCCATGGACAGAGGAGCTTGACTAGAGTCCATGGGGTGGCAAAGAGCTGGCCACAACTGAGAGACTAACACTTTCACTTTCAATTCTGTTTAGCAGTTTGTACTATAAACTGGAGTGGATATAGCCGTAAAGAAAATTGTCAGTTTATTTCAGGTCTGAAGGTGTTGATTTCTTCACACTAGACAAACCTTTTCTTGTGAAACCACTGGAAATTGAGCCCTCTAAACAGCAATCACAATGAATCCCCTAAATCTGAGGATGTTGAGAACAGTCCTGCCATCGTCAGCAATGGCAGGGAGTACAAATTTATTACATTTTCCTTTGTCTGTGCTCCATATTTTAACTGAATGTCTGCTCTGAGAAGTATGCTGTGAATGTTAACAAGAAGGGCTGACAGCCCTGGAAAGAGTTGACCCAGCAGTGCCTCCCGTTTCCTGCGGGCCTCCGCTTTCCTCCTCTGCTTTGATGTGGGTTTTGGCATCCAGAGCTAGTGCTAGAATGATTTGGAAATGGTGAGACCAAAAGCAAGTGGAAGAATTTGCATTCTGGGTTGATCTTAAATGAAGGAACTTATCTAGCAAAAAATTCTGTAGGTGTTTCTATTTTTTAAAAATAGTTTCAACAGTTACAAAACAATGTCACTTGCATTTTAATTTCCATGCTGAGAAGGAACAGCCACACTGATACCCATTTCTGTGTTGGGGAGCATTTTATCTGTATTGATCTCTGAACAAGATGGGTCCTGTGAGTCACTTGGTGCATAATAAGAATAATGCTGGTAATGGTGAGAAGACAAGGCTGCTGCTGATGTTAGTGACATTCAGAGACACAAGCTAACCCTAATACATGTGTTAGGTCACCAAATCCTCATAACCTACAAGACCTGTGCTGTTCCTGGTTTCATAGAAGATGGACAGAAGCTCAGAGAGATTCAGTAACTCACGTCACATTTTACAACTCATAAAAGGCCCCAAATTCCAACCAAGTCATACAATTAAATCTGGTTGACTAAGATTCTGTTGCATGTTTATAAAAGACACAGGTATTCTGTCCATGAATTAATGTTGGCCTTTCCATTTCTGAGATGTTACTTCCAAAAGTGTATTTGTTGTCATCCTTTTATTTATCAGATTCACAATTATTGACTACCTACAACATAGCTAGTGCTATAACAACCCCTTAGCCTTTCTGCTTTTAAAATGTGCTCGTTCAGATGTTCATCAATGCTCCATTCAAATATTCTTATTCAAGATTGCTTTCCTTTCTCAGTGAGCACAGCTTAGTCTAAACCTATGACACCTGAAGTTTTTGAGATTGTCCCACACTGAATTTATCCAACTTTTGTACTTTTTCTAAACTATCATTTTGTACAGCCCTGGGCAAAATAATATTCAATGCTTCTTTCTCCCTTAAGTTATAAAACATAAAATATCTTCCCTGTACCCATAGCTCCAAATAATTTATTGTTGAATTATAGCCTGCATAATCTTGAGGACATGTACATATTAAAAAGCTGACAATTTTGAAATTAAAATGACTGGAATCTGTATTTGTTCCAGGTATCTGTTCAAGTCCTTCTTGCAGAAAGGCTTTGAAGGGCAGACATTTGATCAGGAGCTTTCTTTTGCTCAACTTCTTTCCTGAGAGTTGAGTGAGAACCTCTGTAATAACCAAGCATGTTCCCCTCTTTCTAGCTGGAGTTCTTTGGTAAACAAAAGTGCCTGTGATCAGGATGACCAAATGGATTTCTCCTCATTTGATGCATGACATCTTTGGAGTGTGCGGATTTGCTCTGAGCTTTTGGACATTAGGGTGTAGCCTCTGTGGTCTTAAAGATGTTCAGGTGCTGATCTATATCCATGTTGGTGACCCCCAAATGGCGCCACTGTCTCAGGAACCCCTCCTCTCCATGTCCTCTCCCTAGTGAAGCCCTGCTCCTCTTATTACCATGCAAACAGTTTGTAACTCTGCTTTGATGACACTCAGGAAAGATATGGGAAGGAAGTTCTAACAGGAATGCCAAGATCAGACCCCACCCCTTTCAACTTCACAGTGTTCTCATAGGGAACAGGTGCAAGTTCAGCATCTACCTGCTTTCAGAGGTAAGAGGAACCATCATCTCTTCCTCTGAAGAAACACCTGGGATCCTTCTCCCCCAGCTCAACATTTAGGACCCTGAGAACTTGAGGTCCAGGCAAAGAAGGCGTTTCCCCCCCTTAGTTTAGTTTTTTTCCCACTCAGACCTACTCTCAGTCCCATCTCCTGCCCTGGAATCTCCCGGTGTGACTCACAACGTGAACATCTCACCCCTTCAGAGGAAGACCTCCCTCCACCCACAGTGGGCATGTTTTTGCTTCAGATTTGGAAGTATGTTAGCACCAGACATATTCATGGGATTCTGAATGTTTCCCAGTCTAGGCTGTTCCAGATGCAAGTTAGCAAAGGCCCATTCTCAGCTGGTCCTGAGAAACCCCTCTGACCTGATGTGCTTTATTTATCTTCCCATTGTCCTATCACTGCCCCCCATCACTATGAACAAGGGCACATACATACACACTCAGACCCATGGCTACTGTTATAGACTGAATGTTTATCCCCTACAATTCAAAAGCTCTAATTCCCAGTGTGATAATGTTTGGAAGTGGGACCTCTGGAAGGCAATTAGGTTTAGATAAATGAGGTCATGAGGGTAGGTTATGGGATTAGTGCCCTCCTAAAGCTGGCTTAAAACTCAACATTCAAACAACTAAGATCATGGCATCTGGTCCCATCATTTCATGGCAAATAAAAGGGGGAAAAGTGGAAGCAGTGACAGATTTTATTTTCTTGGGTTCCAAAATCACTGTGGATGGTGACTGTAGCCATGAAATTAAAAGACACTTGCTCATTGGAAGGAAAACCACAACAAACCTAGACAGTGTATTAAAAAGCAGAGACATCACTTTGCCAACAAAGATCCATATAGTCAAAGCTATGGCTTTTCTGGTAGTCATGTACATATGTGAGAGATGGACCATAAAGAAGGCTGAGTGCCAAAGAACTGATGCTTTTGAATTGTGGGGCTGGGGAAGACTCTTGAGAATCCCTTGGACAGCAAGGAGATCAAGCCAGTCAATCCTAAAAGAAATCAGGTCTGAATATTCATTGGAAGGACTGATGCTGAAGCTGAAGCTCCAACACTTTAGCCACTTGATGCAAAGAGCTGACTCACTGGAAAAGACCCTGATGCTGGGAAAGATGGAGTGCAAAAGGAGATGATGGTGGCAGAGGATGAGATGTTTAGACAGCATCACAGACTCAATGGACATTAATTTGAACTATCTTTGGGAGATGGTGAAGGACAGGGAAGCCTCGTGTGCTGCAGTCCCATGGGGTCACAAAAAGTCCGACACGACTGAGAGACTGAGCAACAACTCAGATTGGTTCTCTCTTTCTGTCTCTCCTTCTCCCTCTCTTTCTCTCCCTCTACCCTATGTGAGGACACAGCCAGCAGGCTGCTGTCTGTAAGCCAGGAAGAGCGCCCTCACCAGGAATCCAATCTGTCAGTACCTAGACCTGGGACTTCTGGCCTCCAGACAGGGTCTGCTGTTTAAGCCTCCTTATCAGTGGTACTTTGTTATGGCAGCCTGAGCTGAGTGAGATAACTCCATCTCAGGAGGTATATTCTTCTGGGACTTTTCAGTTTGATTGAACTGTTAATCTGATTTGAAAGTTTGTACATACATTATAATAAAACAGCTTTTTTTTAAAAAAAAAAAAAAGTGTATGGCAAAACCAATACAGTATTGTAAAGTAAGAAAAAAAAATGTGCTGAGAAAGGCAACCTTTCTGATGAAAAACAAACTGGCTAGAAACTTCCTGGCTAGGAAGTCACTATTTATCTCCACATATCTGAGAGGCTGTCTGTCCTATCTAGTTCTATTTGTAGACTTTTCATCAATTTGTGGGTCTGTTCACATGTGAATGACAACCTGTTTAAATGATCACCTTTTCATTATGTTTTGCTGCCTGATAAAACTGGTACCTCTTTAGCTCTCTTTCTTGTTTTCAGAGTTCTCCCCACTCTGGCTTTATTTTTCGAAATGAATTTTAACATGAACTTCTTGCTTTTTGTTATTAAGACTGTGTAATTACCATTAAGTTGGGTAGAACTCTCCTTTTTATGAAGCCCCTTATTTTGGAATACCACACGTCTTTTCATTGCAGGAAGTGTACTTTTGGATCAGCAGGCTTCACACATTTCTTTTTAATACCTAGGTATTTCATCTTTTTTATGACTTTTAAATGGATCGTTCTTTCTCATGAATATATCACTTGCATTCTTTAGAATGAAGGTGTGCAAATGGCACTAGTGGTAAAGAACCCGCCTACCAATGCAGGAAACAAAAGAGGCAAAGGTTTGATCTCTGGGTTGGGAAGATTTCCTGGAAGAGGAGATGGCAACCCACTCCAGTATTCTTTCCTGGAAAATCCCAGGGACAGAAGAACCTGGCAGCCTATAGTTCCTAGGGTTGCAAAGAGCTGGACATGACTGAAGCAATTTATCATGCAGTTGAAAACTGAAGTATCAGTTTTCAGTGTAATTAGCTTTAGAAAAAGCTGTCTCATAGCACATGTACTTCTACATTGTTGAGGAGAGTATTTGAATAACAATCCAGTTTATTTTATTAACAAACATTTTTAAAGGTTTACTGTATCTTGGATACTGTTCTCAGTAATTAAAAAAGCATTGAGACACTTCAGCTTAATGGCAGCCTTGTGAGATCAGTACTACTATTTTTCTTTTTATGAAGGGGACACCACTGAGTTGTAGCCACTTGGGGAGCCACTTGGGGAGCTTCAAGCTGAGGCCAGGATCGAGGCTTCAGTCTATGCCTGTGATGACAGTGCAGTCAAGGTGTCCAATTTAAAGTAAAATTACATTGAAAATAATTTCTTTTCTGTTGTACAGAAAGAATGAATGTGAAACTTTATGTGCTAGTATTTAAATGTTGATGAAACTTAGAGAACACTGAGCTTTGTCTAGTTTAAACACCAGAGGGTCCAGTACGCACCAGACCCAGCAGGTCATAGACACTGCAGTGCAGATTGCAGCAGCCCACATGGCAGACTATCTGTCCACCGAGTCAGCTGAAACCTACAGCTGTTAATCAATGTCAAGGAATAACCTATTTCCAGTAACCATGTGATAAAAAAATAGAAAGTCTGAAATGAAAAGTCTTACTGTTTCTCTAAACAATGTTCCAAATACGGTTTATTCAGGGATACCAATTTTTATTGTTGTGCTGCACAGAAAAACTGACTTCATTAATGGCTGATGACGTGGGACTCCTTTGATCACATTTTTGATTTTGCCTTTTAGTTAATTTATTCTATTTATTTATATTTAACAGGGGAGGGGCTGAAGGTGAATTAAGGCAAGTCTATTTTTGTTTAGTCTACTTGGACCTGGGGCAACAACGCTTTACTACTTTCCACTCCCGGTCTTACCTCCTCTCAAACCCACGCCCTCTCCAGAAGAGGTTCAGCATCTGCAAAGAAGTAGTCTTAAAAGAAAGAGTATTAAATAGTTTAAACAAAGGGAGGAGGTAAGAGAATTGAGGTTGAAAATACTGGCTGACTTGCACTGGCTCCCAACTCAAAAGTCACTGGGCAGGACCTAAGTCTTTCTGTTTATCATTACGTGATACTCCCTTCCAGGCTTGTTGTGACAATGCCTGACATTGCTTACGATCTTCTACGTGTGAAGAACATGCACAGTCTGAATTTTATGCTTTGTTTTCTCATGCTTCAGTAAGCAGTGGCAGAAATATCTCACTGTGGAAACCATGCAGTTTACATCCTTATACAAAAAATATTCTTTGAGATTTCTAAAATCTTTAAGTACATTATTAAATTAGGTGATAATGCTTTGCATCTCTTTTTTGTCTATTTTTGGTATGTTTTCCTCAGTGATACTTTGTCTCTTTGTCAGTGGCTTTAAATTTTAGTTTTTCCCTATGTCTGTCTAAGATAAAGGCATTATTATCCTCATTCTGAACTGTGGAAGGGGTGGCGAGAGGAGTGAAATAATGAGCTCCTGGTCACAGAGTTTGCAAGAATCCATAGATGTTTAACTCCAAGTATGTGCACTTCTTACTCTCTTATGTTCACTCAGTGTGATTTTCATCCCCAAATTTTAAAACCAGAGCCCACTTATACATGCTGTGAAATCTTGTATAGCCATGATTTCAGTTTTGCAGGGGAGCAAAACTTACTAAACCAAAACGTGTTTCTTTGTCATGAGGGGTGACTTAAGTTGATCATTTTTAAGAAACAGAAGACATAGGAAGTCTTTCTATTTACCTATCCCTTAGCTGTGTGAAGAATTTAGAAAAAGGCCTGGTTCCTGGAACAGTGCTATCATCTGAGATACTCGCAAAGAATATGGGTGAGGTGTGCTGGGGGAGACTTGCTAGGGCCTGGAGATCAGAGTCCATTTTCTGTCTCATTGTCTCTGTACAGCTCAGCACACGTTTGTTTACCAAACCTTTGGTTTTTTTCATCTCCATGCCAATTGCCTTTTTCCCCTCTGAAGTCCCAAACCACTACCCCAACATCTTCTTTTTTCATTAGCAGAACCTGATATTTAAAGTGAGAACTTCGGCCATTTTGGCAAGTTACTTTGTTTTCCTGGGTCTCTCCCACTTATACATGTCACTAAAATTCGTTTGACTTTTTCCCTGCTGTCAATCTGACTCATGTTAATTTAATTCTTAGACCAGCCAGAAGAACCTAGAAGTGTAAAGGAAAACTTCCTCCCTGAACTAACCTTTTCTATTGCCATGTCCAATACCAGCTAGTACATTTTCCACCTTCAACGCTGGAGTGATCATCTCTAGAAGTTTTATTTGTGTCTTTTTACATATTTTCCATGTCTGTACTTAACATACTCATCTTTCTTCTAGTCTTTCAAGTATGTGGAATACAGTTATAATAACAGTTTTAATTTCCTTTTCTGCTATTTTATCATCTGTCATTCCTGGGCTGGTTTCATCGTTACAGACTGTGTTACTTCTTTACATACCAGGTAATTTTCTTATTAGATGCCAAACACTGTGAATTTTACATAATGGGGTACTGGGTATGTTTTGCTATTATATTGGTTTTGAGCATTGTAATGGAATGTAGTAAATTATTGAAAAGGATTTGGTTCTCTCAGATTCTACTTCAAAGATTTGTTATGTAGACCCAGACACAGGCCTGGGACTAATTCTGGACCACTAGGGATGTTTTTGGGTGCTGTGACCAATATCCTGTGGATGATAAGATTTTCTACACTGGTTAGTGGGCAATAAAATTATCGTTGCCAGTCCTGCTCCCTCCCATGAAAGCTGCAGGCCTGTTCCTTCCCTGGCCTTAACTTTGCCCACACCCACATGTAGACCTGTGCTCACCTGAAGCTGTGAGATCCCTGGTGATCTCTCCAATCAATCTTTCTGCCCTGGGACTCTGCATGTGACCAGGTGGCCTCCTAACTCCCAGCCCTTCTATCATTTCATAGAAATTTCTGGTGACCTATTTCCCATTTCACAGTTTTTCTACTTATGTTAAATGTATAATTCAGTCTACATTTTCTGAAGAACAACATACATTTTAAACTGTGTCACCTCCAGACTCATAGAAACAATTTAGCCTTTGGCTTTTTAAGTGCATAAAAATCTTTAGTGTTCCAAGGAACATTTCTATGAAACTTCACAGAATTTGAAAACAACCAGAATTTATTTCTTTTCCTAGAACTAAGTGTATCAAATACAGCAAACACAAAACAAACCTATAAAAATAAAAATAGATGGTGTGGATGAATATGTTGCAGGGATAACATGAAAGGTGTGACTTCATTTAGGAGAAAGAAGAGATCTAAATGGCTAAACTGTAAACAGCAACATGCCCAGGAGGGTGTTACATATGCCAGGGAGACCAGGCATCCCCAGGAATCATTGTCATCTCATCACACGAGTCAGACTCACCATCATCCCAGAGTGCATGGGAAAGTGGGGACCTCAGGGAGCGCATGCTGTAGTAGCACGCTTTTGCCCATTGTAGCTTCCCATAGATGTTGTCCCTGTAAGTCATGCTTTGAAGACTGATGTCTAAGTCAGTCAGGGTGAGACTTCTTCCCCATGATTTCTTCTGAACTGAACTTCTGCCAAAGTACTTAAATAACCTTCCATTTCCAAGAAAAGCTCCTCTTCCCTCCCTGACCCTCAAAACATACCTACATAAGGAGTCATGCCCTCTCTCCTGTAGACTCACCAGGTCTTTGGAATTCTAGGGCTAGAACATGCTAAGGAGCAATCTACTCAATGAAGTTGAGCTAGTGCTGGATTAGCTCATAGTAAACAGGCTATTTTTTTTTTCAGAAGGATTTTCAGAGCATTTAATGTGCTCTGACATACAGTAGAATATTCCGAAGTGGGATATATAGAACACGAGCATCACTGACTCAATGGACATGAACCTGAGGAAACTTTGGGAGATAGTGAAGGACAAGGAAGCCTGGTGTGCTGCAGTCCACAGAGTCACAAAGAGTCGGACTTGACTTAGTGACTGCAAACAACTCCTGGTGGCCACTATGGGCCTCACTGTGTGAGTCAGACTCATATTTGACATCATCATTTGTTTCCAAGCTTAGTGATCCACGTGATGATCACTGAATTTGATGTCATATTTTTCATATATTTTAATATAACTTTTCATACATTGATGTAAANTAATCATCCAGTTATTTAAGTGACACAAATATGGCTCAGATATTCCATCCATGGTTCTTCATCCCTCACACAACCTCATCTCAGCCACAAGTAACCAGACAGATGAGAAAATGCTGTAGGAGCGAATATTTCACAGAAGTAGAAATACAGTTGTTTCAAATAAGTAAATGCTTAAAGAGCAAAATTTTCCTTATTTCAACTCTGAAATTTGAAAAATTTTTTAATTTTGAGATAATTTTGGACCTCTGGTGAGAGTGAAAGTCGCTTAGTCGTGTCTGACTCTTTGTGAGCCTATGGACTATACAGTCCTTGGGATTCTCTAGGCCAGAATTCAGGATTGGGTTAGCCTTTCCCTTCTCCAGGGGATCTTCCCAAACCAGGGATTGAACCCAGGTCTCCCACACCGCAGGTGGATTCTTTACCAGCTGAGCCACAAGGGAAGCCCAAAAATACTGGAGTGGGTAGCCTATCCCTTTTCCAGGGGATCTCCTTGACCCAGGAACTGAACCGGGGTCTCCTGCATTGCAGGTGGATTCTTTACCAACTGAGCTATCAGAGAAGTCCTTGGACCTTGAGAGGAGTTGCCAAACCAGTACAGAGAGTTTCCACATAGAATGACAGTTTCCACTGTCATTCAGCTTCCTCTAATATAACCAGCTCACCTAACTAGGGAATCTTTATCAAAATGAAGAATTCATATTGGTACAATATTGAATTTCAGATTTTATTCTGGTTTCATCAGCTTTCCCACTATTGCTGTTCCTCTGATTCAGTACCTAAGCCAGGATCTCTCACTGCACTCAGGCTTTCAACCTCCTGAGTCTCCTTCGTCCACAATAGGTCACCCCTCTCTGCTCATCTCTCTTGACTTCAGCACTGCTGAAGAATACCAGTCTGGGGTGCTGTAGACTGCCTCTCAGTTTGGGTTGGTCTGGTGTTTTTCTCATGATCCAGCTAGGATATGGATTTGGGGCTGAAGGACACAGAGGTGATGTGCTCCTCCCATCACATCCTATGAGCGCCTGTGATATGAACGCAACTTAAAGAGCGTGATGTTGGCTTGGTCACCTGGTTAAGGATGTGTCTACAGGTGTCTTCACCTAATGTCACTGCTATTCCCTTTCTGTTCTCTGGTCACTGGTCACTGAGTCCATCTCCACCTCCCAGGAGGTCACTGAAGTCCATCTCTGCCTCCTAGGAGGATGGAGGAGTTCTGAGAATTTGTTAAATTATCAAAATAGATTAAATGACAGTAATTATACATATTTGGGGGGAGATAGTGTGAGGTTATTCAAATATTCTTAAAGTCCCATCCATTACTTTTGGCATCATCAGTGGAGTTTGATTACAGCCATTATTGTGATGCTTTAATGTTGATCACTTATTTCCCTCATTCCTCCTGTATGTTAATTGTGATTCTTTTGTCAGCAAGATTTCTTTTCTCTTCTCTTCTTTCTCTCTCCCTCACTTCCACTCTCCTTTCCTCCATTCTTCCGTCCCTCCCTCCCTCTTTCTTATGAGAGGGATTGTTGGGCAGTAGGTAAGTATATGTTTGCTTCTATAAGTAACTCTCTAGTCTTTCCCATTCTACTGTTTTCCTCTATTTCTTTGCATTGATCATTGAGGAAGGCTTTCTGATCTCTCTTTGCTACTCTTTGGAACTCTGCATTCAAATGGTTATATCTTTCCTTTTCTCCTTTGCTTTTTGCTTCTCTTCTTTCCACAGCTATTTTTAAGGCCTCCTCAGACAACCATTTTGCCTTTTTGCATTTCTTTTTCTTGAGGATGGTCTTGATCACTGCCTCCTGTACAATGTCACGAACCTCTCTCCATAGTTCTTCAGGCATTCTGTCTATTAGATCTAATCCCTTGAATCTATTTGTCACTTCCACTGTATAATAGTAAGAAATTTGATTTAGGTCATACCTGAATGGTCTAGTGGTTTTCCCTACTTTCTTCAATTTAAGTCTGAATTTGGCAATAAAGAGTTCATGATCTGAGCCACAGTCAGCTCCTGGTCTTGTTTTTGCTGACTGTATAGAGCTTCTCCATCTTTGGCTGCAAGGATTATAATCAATCTGATTTCAGTGTTGACCATCTGGTGATATGCATATGTAGTGTCTTCTCTTATATTGTTGGAAAAGGGTGCTTGCTATGACCAGTGCATTCTCTTGGCAAAACTCTGTTAGCCTTTGCCCTGCTTCATTTTGTACTCCAAGGCCAAATTTGCCTGTTACTCCAGGTATCTCTTGAGTTCCTACTTTTGCATTCTAGTCCCCTATAATGAAAAGGACATCTTTTTTTTTTTTTTTTGTATTAGTTCTATATGGTCTTGTAGGTCTTCAAAGTGGTATTAGTTCTATGAGGTCTTGTAGGTCTTCAAAGAACTGTTCAACTTCAGCTTCTTCAGCACCACTCGTCAGGGGATAGACTTGGATTACTGTGATGTTGAATGGTTTGTCTTGGAAATGAACAGAGATCATTCTGTCATTTTTGAGCTTGCACCTAAGACTGCATTTCAGTCTCTTTTGTTGACTATGAGGGCTACTCGATTTCTTCTAAGGGCTAGACCATTCTTGCCCACAGTAGTAGATATAATGGTCACCTGAGTTAAATTCACCCATTCCAGTCCATTTTAGTTCACTGATTCCTAAAGTGAAGATGTTCACTCTTGCCATCTCCTGTCTGACCACTTCTAATTTACGTTGATTCATGCACCTAACATTCCAGGTTCCTATCCAATATTGCTCTTTCCAGCATTGGACTTTACTTCCATCACCAGTCACATCCACTATGAGGCACGGTTTTTGCTTTGGCTCCGTCTCTTCATTCTTTCTGGAGTTATTTCTCCATTCTTCTCCAGTAGCATATTGGGCACTGAGTTCACCTTTCAGTGTCATGTCTTCTTGCCTTTTCATACTGTTCATGGGTTCTTAAAGCAAGAATACTGAAGTGGTTTGCTATTCCCTTCTCCAGTGGACCATGTTTTGTCAGAACTCTTCACCATGACCATCTGTCTTAGTGGCCCTACAAGGCATGGCTCATAGTTTCACTGAGTTAGACAAGGCTGTGGTCCATGTGATCAGTTTGATTAGTTTTCTGTGATTGTGATTTTCATTCCGTCTGCCTTCTGACAAATAAGGATAAGAAACTTATGGAAACTTCCTGATGAGAGAGACTGACTGTGAGGGAAACTGGGTCTTGTTCTGATGGGCAGGACCATGCTCAGTAAATCTTTAATCTAATTATCTTCTGATGGGCNGATGAGAGAGACTGACTGTGAGGGAAACTGGGTCTTGTTCTGATGGGCAGGACCATGCTCAGTAAATCTTTAATCCAATTATCTTCTGATGGGCAGGGCAATAGCATGGGAAAGACTAGAGATCTCTTCTAGAAAATTAGACATACCAAGGGAACATTTCATGAAAAGATGGGCAAAATAAAGGACAAAAATGACATGAGCCTAATAGAAGCAGAAGATATTAAGAAGAGGTGCAAGATTACACAGAAGAACTATACAAAAAAGATCTTTATGACCCAGATAACCATGATGGTGTGATCACTCACCTAGAGCCAGACATCCTGGAATATGAAGTCAAGTGGGCCTTAGGAAGTATCGAACTTAAGGCCTTAGGAAGGATCACTACAAACAAAGCTAGTGGAGGTGTTAGAATTCCAGGGGAATTATCTTAAGTCCTAAAAGATGATGCTGTTAAAGTGCTGCACTCAATATACCAGCAAATTTGGAAAACTCAGCAGTGGCCACAGGACTGGAAAAGTTCAGTTTTCATTCCAATCCCAAAGAAGTGCAATGCCAAAATATGTTCAAACTATCACACAATTGCACTCATCGCACATGCTATAATGTGCAAAATTCTCCAAGCCAGGCTTCAACAGTATGTGAACTGTGAACTTTCAGATGTTCAAGCTGGATTTAGAAAAGGCAGAGAAACCAGAGATTAAATTGCCAACATCCATTGGATCATTGAAAAAGAAAGAGAGTTCCAGAAAAACATCTACTTCTGCTTTACTGATTATGCCAAAGCCAACAAACTGGAAAATTTTTCAAAAGATGGGAATACCAGACCACCTGACCTGCCTCCTGAGAAAGCTGTATGCAGATCAAGAAGCAAGAGTTAGAACCAGTCGTGGAAAAATGGACTGGTTCCAAATTGGGAAAGGAGTATGTCAAGGTTGTATATTGTCACCCTGCTTATTTAACTTATATGCAGAGTACATCATGAGAAATGTTGGGCTGGATGAAGCACAAGCTGAGATCAAGTTTGCCAGGAGAAATATCAGTAACCTCAGATACGCAGATGATACCACTCTTATGGCTGCTGCTAAGTTGCTTCAGTCGTGTCTGACTCTGTGCGATCGCATAGACGGCAGCCCACCCAGCTCCCCGTCCCTGGGATTCTCCAGAAAAGAACACTGGAGTGGGTTGCCATATCNTAAGTTGCTTCAGTCGTGTCTGACTCTGTGCGATCGCATAGACGGCAGCCCACCCAGCTCCCCGTCCCTGGGATTCTCCAGGCAAGAACACTGGAGTGGGTTGCCATATCCTTCTCCACTCTTATGGCAGAAAGTGAAAAAGAACTAAAGAACCTCTTTATGAAAGTGAAAGAGGATAGTGAAAAAGTTGGCTCAAAACTAGACATTCAAAAAATGAAGATCATGGCATCCAGTCCCATCTTTTCATGGCAAATAGATAAGGAAACAATGGAATCAGTGACAGATTTTATTTTGGGGGGCTCCAAAATCACTGCAAATGGTGACTGCATGCATGAAATTAAAAGATGCTTGCTCCTTGGAAGAAAAGCTATGACCAACCTAGACAGCATATTAAAAAGCAGAGACATTACTTTGCTGACAAAGATTCATCTAGTCAATGCTATCGGTTTTTCCAATAGTCATGTATGGATATGAGAGCTGGACTATAATACAGAAAGCTGAATGCCAAAGAATTGATGCTTTTGAACTGTGGTGTTGGAGAAGACTCTTGAGAGTCCCTTGGACTGCAGGGAGAACAAACCAGTCAATCCTAAAGAAAATCAGTCCTGAATATCCATGGGAGGGACTGATACTAAAGCTGAAACTCCAATACTTTGGCCACCTCATGTGAAGGACTGACTCATCTGAAAAGACCTGATGCTAGGAAAGATTGAAGGCAGGAGGAGAAGGGGATGACAGAGGATGAGATAGTTGGATGGCATTACCGGATATGAATTTGAGCAAGCTCTGGAGTAAGTGATGGACAGGGAAGCCTGGTGTGCCATGGTCCATGGGGTTGCAAAGAGTCAGACATGACTGACTGACTGAACTGATAAGTAACTCTCTCAGATGATTTTTCAAAATGACTGTTTAATTTTGAACTCACAGTAGCAATAAATATTCTTATTGTCTTAGGCCTTCATGATCATTTGGTTTTGTCAGTATTTTTTATTTGAGACATTTTAAGAGCATTAGTAATGTGGCTTTAATTTGTATTTCTCAACAATTAAAGATACTGTGTATATTTTCAGGTGTTTATTTTCCATCCTCTATCTTATTTTGTGAAATATTTGTTTTTAACCCTTGATCATTTTTAAATTTGAGAAGTCTGTTTTCATATGTTGAATTTAAAGAGTTTTTTGCATATTCTGGAAGCAAATCTTTTATTAACTTTGTGATTTTCAAGTCATATATGTGGTTTATGGCTTGCTATGTGGCTTATCTTTTTATTCTCTTTCTTGTGGGTTTGGCAGAGAAAATATTTTAAATTTTATAATTAATTGTCTATGTCAAAGACTTGGGTTGCTTCCCTGATAGCTCACTGGTAAAGAATCTGCCTGCGATGCAGGAGATTCCAGTTCGATTTCTGGTTCAGGAAGAGCCACTGGAGAAGGGATAGGCTACCCACTCCAGTATTCTTGGGCTTCTCTAGTGGCTCACCTGGTAAAGAATTCATGTGCAATGCAGGATACCTGTGTTTGATCCCTGGGTTGGGAAGATCCCCTGGAGAAGGGAAAGGCTACCCACTCTAGTATTCTGGCCTGGAGAATTCCATGGACTATATAGTTAATGGGGTCACAAAGAGCTGGGCACAACTGAGCAACTTTCACTGTGCCAGGTGGCGTTAGTGGTAAGGAATCTGCCTGCCAATACAGGAGACTTAAGAGATTCAGGTTCCATCCCTGGATTGGAAAGATCCCCTGAAGGAGGACATGGCAACCCACTCCAGTATTTTTTGCCTGGAGAATCTATGGACAGAGGAGGCTGGCAGGCTATATTCCTTGGGGTCAAAAAGAGTCAGACACGACTGAAGTGACTTAGCAGGCATGCACTTCAAAGACTTATTTTATGGATCATATTTTTGATGTCATGTCTGAAAACTCATCTTCACACTCAATGTCATACAGATTGTCCCTTATGTGTCCTTCTAAGTTGTATGGTTTCATAGTCCACATTTAAGCCTATGATGCACCGAGTTACTTCTTATATCAATACAAGGTGTCAGGTTTCTGACCTTCATTTTTTTCTTTTTACATTGGAATGTTCAATTATCCCAACAATATTTGTTAAAACCAGGAGTCTTTCTTCATTAGTTTGTCTTTACCTCTTTGCCAAAACTCTCTTTCTGGGCTGTCTATTTTTTTTTAAAAAAAAATTATCTATATGTCTGTCTTTTCACTTGTACTTCATTATCTTGATTACTGTACTGGTAAATTCACCTGATGCAATGAGCTGACTCATTGGAAAAGACCCTGATGCTGGGAAAGATTGAAGGCTGGAAGAGAAGGGAATGACAGAGGATGAGATGGTTGGATGGCATCACCAACTCAATGGAAATGAGTTTGAGAAAACTCCGGGAGTTGGTGATGGACAGGGAGGCCTGGTGTGCAGCAGTCCATGGGGTCGCAAAGAGTTGAACCTGACTGAGCAAGTGAGCTGAAAGGCAGTCTTGATTTTGGGTGAATCCTCCAGCTCTGTTCTTTTTCAGAACGGTTTTGATCTTGCAACTTTCTTAGTATTTCCATATACATTTCAAAATTAACTTGTTGTTATCTACAAAAGAAAAATTTGCCAAGGTTTTGAGATATTGATTGTGTGTTTGAGTTAAATTTATCGGTCAAATGAAGGAGAACTTAAATATTAACAATGTTGAGTCTTCTCATAAATTAACATGATTTATCTCTTCATTAGTTTAGATATTTTTAAATAAGTTTTTTTTCCTCAGAGTTCTTCAGTTTTCAGCATACAAATCATTCTGCTTGCTTTAGGCTAGCTTTGCTGTTTACAGTTTCTTAAGGTGGAGTATTAGGTTACTGATTCAACTTTTTTTT
>SJYQ01006824.1:615024-677959 GCA_006410935.1 Redunca redunca | reverse complement strand
GAGGTAGTAATGTCATGTATAGAAAAAGTTCCATGTACAGATATATTAATATTTTACATTTTTTAAAATAGAAGATATTTAAAAATTCTCTAAATGTCCAATAACATGTTAAAAGTTAAATCAGTTGTAGTATATCCTTTGGTGTATTACAAAATTAATTATGCATCAGTTAGAAGGCTGGATCTAAACAAAAGTGTGTGAAACTTCAGACATAGACAAAAACATATAGGTTAAAACTCTGGTCTACTTACCAATTATGGTAACTCAATATCATTGTCTGTAGAGTCAAATAATGGCACACTGTCTCACTGGTTTACTGGTGGAGACCAAGAAAATCACTTACAAAAATGCCTACACACAATGGTGGCTCAGAGACTGGAGAGAACCTGCATTAATTAGCTTTCTTTCCATGTGAAATGCTTGTGGACTAGAAAAAAAAAAGTGTTGATAAGTCTTTGGTTTGAAACTTAGCTCTGTGTGTGTGTACTCCGTTGCTCAGTTGTGTCTGACTCTTTGCAATCCCTTGGACTGTAGCCTGCCAGGCAACTCTGTCCTTGGGATTTTCTAGGCAAGAATACTGGAGTAGATGGTCATTTCCTTCTCCAGGGGTCTTCCCGACCCAGAGATGAAACTTGTGTCTCCTGTATTGGCGGGTGGGTTCTTTACCACTGAGCCACCTGGAAAGCCTGAAACTTATCTCTGCTGCTGCTGCTGCTAAGTCGCTTCAGTCGTGTCCGACATAGACGGCAGCCCGCCAGGCTTCCCCCGTCCTTGGGATTCTCCAGGCAAGAACACTGGAGTGGGTTGCCATTTCCTTCTCCAATGCATGAAAATGAAAAGTGAAAGTGAAGTTACTCAGTCGTGTCCGACTCTTTGCGACCCCATGGACTGCAGCCTACTAGGCTCCTCCGTCCATGGGATTTTCCAGGCAACAGTACTGGAATGGGGTGCCCTTGCCTTCTCCAGAAACTTATCTCTACCTCTCATTAATTATACAATCTTGGTTGAGCTCTTAAATCTTTCTGTGAGTTATTTCATCTGTGTGGAAGCAAGCCACCTATGCACAAGGTTGTTGAGAAGATTAAGTGAGATCATAAAGGGCTTGACATAAAATTGGGTACAGAGAAGAAGCTAAATTAGTTTATCTCTTTTTTTATTTCTTTAGGGCACAGGTTCTGTAGGTGTTGATCACCAACACAAGGAGACAAGACAATAATGACTTTTGCTAATTGAATTAGAAATAATAAGCACCACGATTTATTGAGGGTTTGTTGTTTGCTATGTTCTTGGTTTGTGTATAAGAATTTCATCACTACAAAGAAACAAAAACAAACTTTTCTAAGTAGAAAATGATAGCACTAGAATTTGGGCAGTGATCTAAGACTCAGTCCTTTCAAGATTTAGGATAGTTTATTGCAATAAATTGCATTCACTGAGAACTTTCAAAATACATAATGAAAGTCATTTCTCCACATGGAGAGAAGTAGAGGATGAGATGCTTTGGTTTGAGGTTGTGAACAACAGTTTAGATGAATGAAGCAAAACTGGTCCTCTTTCATGAGCACAGTCTGTAAAGAAATGTGGCCTTTTTTTTTTTTAAATTACAAAACTAAGGAGGTTATAAAACTAACTTTCGCTTACTTATTTCAATGACTTAGCTTTGTCACATCTTCTCTTTTTCTTACACCTTTGGTTTAGTGGAAAAGATACTAAAAGTCTAAAATGAAGACAAGAGTACATTCTGTACTTCCCAATTAATAAAAAATTCTAGAAAGAAAAACTAGTTTATAATGACAGAAAACAAGTCACTATTTGCCTGAGGATGGGGGTGGTGAGAGTGAGATGAGGTGGTGGTGAGGCATGAGATGGAGGAGAAATTACAAAAGGACATGTGGAAACTTTAAGAGGACATGGATGCATTCTCTGTGATAAAGCAACACTTAGAACTGAACATGGAACAATAGACCTATTCAAAATTGGGAAAGGAGTATGTCAAGGCTATATATTGTCACCCTGCTTATTTAACTTCCATGCAGAGTACATCATGTAAAAAGCAGGAACTGCTGGGAGAAATATCAGCAGCCTCAGATATGCATGATACCACTTTAAAAGCAGAAAGCAAAGAGGAGCCTAAAAAGCCTCTTGATGAAGATGAAAGAGGAGAGTGAAAAAAACTGACTTAAAACTCAATATTCAAAAAACTAAGATCATGGTATCTGGTCCCATCACTTAATTGCAAGTAGAAGGGGAAAAAGTGAAAGCAGTAACAGATTTTGTTTTCTAGGGTTCCAAAATCACAGTGGATGGTGACTATAGCCATGAAATTAAAAGAAACTTGCTCCTTGGAGGAAAGAAGTGAAAGTGCAAGTCACTCAGTCGTATCCGACTCTTTGTGACCCCATGGCCTATATAGTCCATGGAATTCTCCAGGCCAGAATGCTGGAATGGGTCACCTTTCCCTTCTCAGGGGATCTTCCTAACCCAGGGATCAAACCCAGGTCTCCCGCACTGCAGGCAGATTCTTTACCAGCTGAGCCACAAGAGAAGCCCAAGAATACTGGGGTAGGTAGCCTATCCCTTCTTCAGTGGATCTTCCCAACCCAGGAATCGAACCAGGGTCTCCTGCATTGCAGGCAGATTCTTTACCAACTGAGCTATAAGAAAGCCATGACAAACCTAGATATCACATAAAAAAGCAGAATCATCTCTTTGCCAAACAAACATCCCTATAGTCAAAGCTATGGTTTTCCCAATAGTCATGTAAGGATGTTAGAGTTGAACCATAAAGAAAGCTGAGCACTGAAGAACTGATGCTTTCGAATTGTGGTGCTGGAGAAGACTTTTGAGAGTTCCTTGGACTGAAAGGAGGTCAATCCAGTCAATCCTAAAGGAAATCAACCCTGAAGAGTCATTGGAAGGACTGATGCTGAAACTGAAGCTCCAATACTTTGGCCACCTGAAGAGCCAACTTATTGGAAAAGATCCTGATGCTGGGAAAGATTGAGAGCAAAAGGAGAAGAGGGTGACAGAGGATGAGATGGTTGGATGTCATCACCGATTCAATAGACACGAACTTGGGCAAGCTCTGGGAGAAAGAGAGGGACAGGGGGGACAGGGAGGCCCGGTGTTCTGCAGTCCATGGGGTGGTAAAGAGTCGGACACGACTTAGCGACTGAACAACAGCAGCAAAGAATTCCATAGTCATCCAGAATGATGGAATCCAAGCAAAATAGCTGTTTCTCTGCCTTTCTAACCACTTTGCCATCAGTGCTGATTATGAATGTGCTGCTGACTGCTTTCCTCAAGAGTGTGTGGTCTCCAGGGACTGTCACGCGCATGGCATTCAAATCAAACTCAAAGGATTTCTATGTCTTACAAATTGACTCCAGAAACTAGAGCTGTAGCAGAATCTTCCAACCAGAGAACCAACATATTTGGGTGAAGGAGTATTTTATCACTTTTAAAATTGCCTGAAAAGAGTGACAGTAATAACCAGACTGACTTTTATTCAGCTTTATTGTTTTTTTTTTTTTAAGTTTTCTCCAGGCAATGCACCCTTTATCTCCTGCGTGAGGGCAGGGGAATTCCCGCTGCCCTGCCCTTGACAGAACTTTGCACTTGGCCCATTTTCATATAATTTCATTTTGCTAGAACCCAGTGATATTAGAGACCTCACAGTTCTGGCTTTCTACTCCTCTGCCACTGGATAAGCAGGAACCTTCAACTCTAGGACCATTGGTGACTTGAAAATCAACTTTTCTGTTCACAAAGAAAGGCTCACCTTTACACCTGTAATTAGGAGTCTCCTAAGATGCTTACTCCTTGGAAAAAAAGTTATAACCCACCTAGATAGTATATTCAAAAGCAGAGACATTACTTTGCTGACTAAGGTCTGTCTAGTCAAGGCTATGGTTTTTCCGGTGGTCACNCAGGAGGAGAAGGGGCGACAGAGGATGAGATGGCTGGATGGCATCACGGACTCGATGGACCTGAGTCTGAGTGAACTCGGGGAGTTGGTGATGGATAGGGAGGCCTGGCGTGCTGCGATTCATGGGGTCGCAAAGAGTCAGACACAACTCAGCGACTGAACTGAACTGAACTGAACTGAAGCACCCCTAACTAGAGAGGGAAGCATCCTTGCCTTGCCTTTCTTCTAGCAATTGTTCAGATTCAGCAGAGGTGGACTGAATATTGACTTTGCAAACTTTACCTCTGTTAACAAAGGTTTATTACAATCTCTGAAGAAGAGGGGCACTGATATTTATTGAATACCTACTGTGTTTCATACTGTCATTCTCTTTTTATGAGAGTAAGTGAAGGCTTGGTTTTCAAAGACTCCCTGGTTAAGAAAAAAAGAAGTGGTACAGATGTCCAGATTCCAGGCTGCCTTGACATGCAGTGGAGCTCATCCACATTTATAACAATGACCAGGCTTGGGTGAAACCACGCAGCCAGCACAGTTCAGCCCAAAGCTGCCCCTGGAAACAGCTCTGCTGGCTTCAGGGCGGAGTGCAAAGTGTCGATTTAATCTACAAAGCAGCTCTCCTGCTCTAGGCTAGAGGAGCCACCCCACCCAGCGGGAGAGGTGCCAGGGCCCCATTACTCAGACTCATCCTCCCTGAGAAGTGGAGTCGACAGCCGGCCCCACCAGGCATGTAGGCAGCATTGCCCAGGCCCTGTGGGTCATCCCGACACACCCCAGGGAATGCACATGTCTTCTGGTGATCTCTCTCATGGAGCTCAGAAGGGATTTTGTGTGTATGTGGGTTTCCCAGGGAATTGTGGATCCAGGCACATTTTTCGCTGCCTGGATACGTGTGTCTTTCTGTTAGTCTAAGACTCTACCTGGTACAGACAGACATCATGCCACTCAGTGCCTTGATTTCATCTGTGTCCCTGTGCTGAATGGCATGGCTCATTTTCTCAAAAAAAAAAAAAAAAAAAAAAGAAAAGAAAAGAAAGAAAGAAATGATTATTTTTTTTCTTAAATGTGTCCTCTGAGAACTCATTTTGATCTGATCTGAGAATAGATACTAACCACCATCGCCACTGCCCCCATCCCTGGCTTGTTCATCCTTTCAGCAAAGCTGACATGTTATTTTCAGTATCATTTGTAACCATTCACATTAAAATTTGATGTGAAGTGATGATATACAAATAGTTTTAGGGAACATTGAATCAACCCATCATGCCCCAGGGGTACAAAATCTGAAAATAACTAGTGAATTCCTGAACACAGAACAAGCAATGTCTGACTTCATCAGCATTGAGGATTACCAGCTCTGCCTGAAGAGGAGCACTCCTGTCCCTAATTCACAGGGACTCCCTTAGCCTCTGTGAGAGGGGCTCATTGCCCAGTCCATGCTGGGACCTGCACAGACAGGCCCACTTCTCCACCACGAGGCTGCCTCAGGTCTACACTGCACTGCCAGCCCAGGAGGGCTAGGATGGGAGTGTCATTGGGTTTTTCTTGCTCCTCAGTGTCTGTTCATGTTCTAGTATTTATTTATAGCATTACCAATTTGATTTCTGAAACCCCTGAGTTTCAGATTTGGGCTGGAGTTTGAAAATTAGACAGCCTCATAAAGTAACATACACACACTACTATATAGAAAATAAATAACCAACAAGGACCTACTGTACAGCACAGGGAACTGTACTCAATACTTTGTAATAACCTATAAGTGAAAAGAACCTGAAAAAAGAATATATATATTTCTAGTTCAGTTCAGTTGATTAGTCATGTCTGACCTTCAAGACCCATGGACTACACGCCAGGTCTCCTTGTCCATCATCACTGCCCAGAGCTTGCTCAAACTCATGTCCATACAGTCGGTGATGCCATCTAACCATCTCATCCTCTGTTGTCCCCTTCTCCTCCTGACTTCAATCCTTCCCAGCATCAGGGTCTTTCCCAATGAGTCAGTTTTTCGCATCAGGTGGCCAAAGTATTAGAGCTTCAGCATCAGTTTTATATGGGGTCGCAGAGAGTCGGACACGACTGAGCGACTGAACTGAACTGAACTGAACTGATATGTATATATATAGTTGCTAAAGAGTTCTAATTCTTTGCAACTCCATGGAGTATAGCCCACAAAACTCCTCTGTCCATGGGATTTCCCAGGCAAGAATGCTAGTGTGGGTTGCCATTTCCTCCTCCAGGGCATCTTCCTGGGTCGAACCTGGGTCTCCTTCACTGCAGGCAGATTCCTTACCGACTGAGCTGCCGGGTTAGCCCCATACACACACACACACACACACACACACACACACACACATATATACACACACACACACCTGAATCACTTTGTTGTAACCAGAAACTAACACAATATTGTAAATCAACTACACTTCCATAAAACGTTTTAAAAAGTGAATAAAATGATAAAGTAATAGATGCATCTTATATTCATTCTGGCAACTCAATTATTATAGACAAGAGAACACTAAAATAATAAAAACACTTTCATTCTGTTTAAAAATTTTCTTAACTCTAATCATTTGAAAAGAAAGCCTTATTTAAACCAGAAAGTTAGTTCCAGGTAACTTTACTTAAAAACTATGTTCATTTACTAATGGCACCCTTATAAAATTATAGAAACAACTTCTGGGAAGTTCTCTAATAGCAAATGATTGGGTTTTTTGTTTGTTTATTTTAGATAAATAGGGTTGGAAAAATTATTTGTTCTCTGGGGAGGTGTGTGTTTCCTATTTATTATTCTCTCATTTTACTTGATGTAGTTTCATATTCTACCCTAAAAAGTCCATTTTAAAAGATACTATTTTTCAGAAAAATATTTATTTAAAGTAAAAATTCAAATGCTATAAAATGCTATCCTGATGCAAGTTTGTTTCCTCTCTGCTCGCCACACTGGGTTCTGAGTTTTCCCATCACTGCCCCTGCTTCCTCTGAATCCATCAGTCCAGACATGACTATGCAAGCCTTGCCGTGACTAAGTGAAATGCCCTGCTCCATTTTTTTATTTTAACATCCATGGGAGCAGAAGGTTGACATATTTTCTCATTTAGCTCCTTTCATGGGATAATTCTAGGGGACATTTTGTTTCATCACTTGGAGACTATTTTAATGACTATATTGTGTTTCTTTGTTTCAGTGAGCCTTAATTTATTTAACCATTATTTATAAACTCTGCAGAGTTTATATATTTAGGCTCCTTTTCAGTCATTTTCTACCACACAGAATTCTACTTCAAATGCATGTATCTCTCTGTGCATGTAGAGTATGTATGTGTCCATAAAAGTCCTTAAAATTGAGATGTTTCAGACAAAGGGAATCCATGTATATTTCTGCATGGCTATAATTTAAGACCTAGAGGAAATGCCAGTGTTGCCCAATTGAGGACAAAAAGGTATACTGTGTACTCTCACCTACTAAGCATTTATATCCAAGATTCTTATTTTCTAATGGGAGAAATATCAATAACCTCAGATATGCAGATGACACCACCCTTATGGCAGAAAGTGAAGAGGAACTAAAAAGCCTCTTGATGAAAGTGAAAGAGGAGAGTGAAAAAGTTGGCTTAAAGCTCAACATTCAGAAAACTAAGATCATGGCATCCAGTCCCATCACTTCATGGCAAATAGGTGGGGAAACAGTGGCTGACTTTATTTTTTGGGGGGCTCCAAAATCAGTGCAGATGGTGATTACAGCCATGAAATAAAAAGACACTTACTCCTTGGAAGAAAAGTTATGACCAACCTAGACAGCGTATTAAAAAGCAGAGACATTACTTTGCCAACAAAGGTCTGTCTAGTCAAGGCTATGGTTTTTCCAGGGGTCATGTATGGATGTAAAAGTTGGACTATAAAGGAATCTGAGTGCCAAAGAATTGATGCTTTTGAACTGTGGTGTTGGAGAAGACTCTTGAGAGTCCCTTGGACTGCAAGGAGATCCAACCAGTCCATCCTAAAGGAGATCAAGTCTGGGTGTTCATTGGAAGGACTGATGT
This sequence comes from Redunca redunca, assembly GCA_006410935.1. NCBI lineage: Eukaryota > Metazoa > Chordata > Mammalia > Artiodactyla > Bovidae > Redunca > Redunca redunca. The sequence continues at coordinate 669,989 of SJYQ01006824.1, read as the reverse complement.
TGAAGCTGAAACTCCAATATTTTGGCCACCTGGTGTGAAGAGCTGACTTATTTGAAAAAGACCCTGATGCTGGGAAAGATTGAAGGCAGGAGGAGAAGGGGATGACAGAGGATGAGATGGTTGGATGGCATCACCAACTCAATGGACATGGGTTTGGGTGAACTCTGGGAATTGGTGATGGACAGGGAGGCCTAGCATGCTGCAGTTCATGGGGTCACAAAGATTCGGACATGACTGAGCAACTGAATTGAACTAAATTACTTCAAAAGTAAAATATATTACCAAGTGTGATGGTGTCTATAACCTGGAGGAAAAGTGTGCTATTTTGCTTTTTGTTATAATTTCTTAATTATAAGCAAGTTTGGGTCATTTTGTAAAACTTTAAGTGGTCTTTGGGTCTCCCTTTCTGTGAATGTTCTTTGCTCATTTTCCTCGTTCTTATCCCTCATCTTTGAATATTTGTAATGACACATCTACATGCAAACAGACATTCTCCCTCGCCCCCTTTCTGCATTTTACACTACGAAATTGTACATTTAAAAAAATCCTTGCACTGTGTTAGAAGCAATGCGGGTCCAGGGCATGCTTGACATACATAACACAGTGACTCACCTCTGCCTCATTCAAACATTTCGAGTTTGTAAAGGTTATACTTAAAAAAGCCAAACTTGTAGTCCTGGTTAAACACAATGACAAATAAAAAGGTGCTCTAGAGGGAAGGTGGTGAGCTGGACTGAAACCCCAGGACAGCAGGAAGTGTACCATGGCAGGGTGTCTGCTACATGCCCTGCCCCCCGCAACCTGATAGAGGTTTCACCTCTCCACCCTAGCAACAGAAGGTGGCCCAAGTGTGTGCATCTCTCACTTGGACTGATGGGAGACTCTCTAAGTGTATCCAATAATCCAGACATCACCTCAGGGCAGACTGATGGGGAGCCCTGAAGCCAGGGCTTCTCTCCTTCCTTCCTAGGTCCAAAGTTCCCCTTTTCTACTTGGAGACACCAGTGTGGGTGAAGAGGAAAAGTTAAAACTTTACATAACCTCCTGCTCTTTCTACCTCTGTAACTCAGCTTGCTCCTTGCAAAGTCTGGATCATGTAGGTCTCAGAAAGTCGAGACTGACAATACTAGGAACTGGAACTTATCTCACTCACCCTTGTCCTGCTCTTTGTAATCACCCAGCCCCTGAAAACCCACAAACCCACTTAATTATGCCTGTCTGTGTATAAAAGCTCTGTAACCCCTTTGTTCGAGGCTCAGACCTTGGAGTGTTAACTCCTCTGGGCCCACCAGCATAATAAACCTGAGTTCTCCAACTCTTCAAGTGTGGTACTTGGTTTCTTGATTACTGGTTTCTGCAACATGAGCAGGTGAGGAAAAGGTCCCATTCCCAGCAAGCAGCCTGGTCCAGGGAGTCTTTGTCCTCCAGCCCACGTCCCCTCCATTGCTCTGACATTAGGAGTGGCCAGTTGGTAGAATCCTATTACACACTTTCCTCCTGGATCGCCAGCTTGTGGCTAACCCTTCTCCTTCTCAGGCGTCACAAGAGGGTGAGGAGGAAATCTAGCAGCATCAGATAAACAAAGCACAGCAACTAACCCAGAAAGTCTCTGCAAATTAAACTTCCATTGGAATTGCAGCCTGCAAAGCAGGCCAAGAACTGCACGCTAAACCTAACCAGGGTGGCTGCCTGCAAAAATGAAAGATTAAATAGGACCCAGAGTCTGCTTATGTAATAGACAAAATATGCAGGATATAACAAACATTACCACGAACCAAGAAAATCACAGAATGAGTGAGATAAAAACAATCTATTGACACCCACACCAAAATGAATCAGTCATTGAAATTGTCTGGTAAGAGCTATAAAGCAGGCATCAGAGAAATGCTACAGTGATCTATTGGAAATTTTATTGAAAAATAAATTTTAAAAATAGAAAATCTCAGCAAAGAAATCAAAGTTTTTAACAAGCAAACAACAGCAACAACAAAGAACCAATTATTGGTTGGCTCAAGAGTAGGGTAGAAACAACCAAGGATAAAGTTGATAAACTTGGGGATGGATCAATAGAATTCAACTGACCTGAGCAGTTGAGAGTAAATAGGCTGGAAAAAGTGAACAAAGCCTCAGGGTTCCCTGAGACAATAACAGAGACTGAGCATTGAAATTGAAGGTGTCTTAGAAGCAGAAGGGGAGAGACTAGGGCATAAAGAGAATTTAAACAGATGTTGGGTGAAAGCCGCCCAAATTTGATGAACAGCACAAACACACAGATTCAAGAAGCTGAACAAATCCCAAATAGGATAAACCCCAACACATCCATGAATCCACCATAAATAAACTTTTGAAAATCATAGGCAAAGAAAGACGTCCTGAAGGAGCAGTAGAGAGAGAATGCAATACTACAGGGGACTCTAACCCACATGAAAATGGCTCTCTTATCTGAAATCACAAGGGCCAGAAGTGAGCAGAACACTTTTCATGGGGTGAAAGAAAAGAATTGTCAGCCATAAATTCTATACCCAGTGAGACTAGTGTTCAGGAATGATGGGGAAATAAAAGCCATTCTCAGATGAAGGAAAAGCAAGAAACTGTGTGTGGCAGACCTGCTCTTAAAGATTGTCTGAGAGAAGCTCTTCAGTCAGAAAGGTGAGGACAAAGAATCTTGGAGGATGAAGAAGAAAGAAAGGACAATGGGATATTTAGGAATATAGTTACATAAAATAGGCTAGCATTTTCTCATGCTGCTGCTTTTTTTTTTTTGATGATTTAAATAATAATCGTCACACTAGCTTAAAGGGACCTAATGGAAACAGGGTTTCCAATTTGACTTGAAGTGATAAACATTTGATAACTATAGACTGCCATTAGTCTGTTATAAGCATATTGTAATACTCAGAACAACTGCTATAAAGACTACACAGAAAGATACATGCAAAAACACTATCAATAAATCAAAGTGCTTCCCTATAAAATATTCAAGAAATCTAAAGGGAAGCAAGAATCAAGGAATGGAGGGGTGTGACCAGAATAAATGAGCAGAAAACAATGAGCAAATAAATGAACAGTCTAATAATAAAATGATAGACTTAAAAACTAACACTTTAATAATTACCTTAAATATAAATAATTTAAATGCACCAGTATAAGACAGAAATAAAAAATTGGATAAAAAGTGACCCAACTATATGTTATTTACAAGAAACTATGTTTCAATTCAAGAACATGGGTTGGTTGAAAATAAAAAGATGGAGAATATATTCCATGCAAATGCTGAAGTGATATTAATATTTGGTAAAGTTGACTTCAGAGCAAATAATATAAGTAAAAGAAAAGAACATTAACCTAATGACAAAGGAAGGAATCCACACGGAGACAAGACAATCCTGAATGAGTACATATCAAATAATATAGCCTTAAAATACAGGAAGTACAAGCTGGTAAAAATAAGTAGAGAAACTGAAAAACCAACCGTGGTAGTCAGAGACTCCGATGCTCTTCTCTCAGCAACTGGCAAAACTGCCAGCTAGAAGAGAAGCAAGATTTGAATAACACAATTGATCAACAAGATCTAATGCAGAAGGAACATACCACTCAATAACAGCAGAGTAGATACTTTTCCAGGTGGCTGTGGAACATGCACCAAGAGGGATGAATCTTGGTCCCCCAAACAAATTTCAACACACTTAAAGAATTGAAATGATGCACTGTGTTCTCTGAGCATAATGGAATAAGATTATAAATTAGTAACAAAAGAACAGAAAACTGCTTGGAAATTAAATAATATACTTCTGACTAAATCATGAGTAGAGAGAAAGTCTTAGAAGACATAAAAATATAATAGTACTGAGTGAAAATGAAAACATGGCATGTCCAAGTATAAGATACAGTGGAAGTGGAGTTGAGGAGGAAGTTTATGACATAACAGTGTACAGTATAATTGAAGAAAAGTTCTAAAGGAATAATCTAAATTCCTTCCTCAAGAAAAACAACAATGAAATAAACACAAAGTAAGAAGATGAAAGAAAATGATAAAAAACAGAAATCAGTAACATTGAAAATAGAAACAGAGCAGAGGAAAAAATCAATTTAAAAAAGCTGATTCTCCCCCCTCCCCAAATCAGTTAAATTGATATTTCTAGGAACATCAACAAAATAAAAAGAGAACATACAAATCACCAATATCCAGAATAAAATGAGGGTATAACACTACAGATACTGTAGCCATCCATAAGATAGTAAAGAAGAACTGCAAACAACTTTATGCTCATGCCTTTCAAAGTTCAGAACAAATGAACCAAATTTTTGAGAACCAGAAACTACCAAAACACAAGATGAAACAGAAAAGTCTCAATACGCTTATAACTGTTCAAGAAATCAAATTTGTAATTAAAAGCTCCTGAAAAAGCAAGCTCCAGGGCCAGATGGTTTCACTGGACATTTCTACCAGATGTATAAATAAAAATTAGCATAAATTTTACAAAACCTCTTCAGAAAATAATAGAGGATGGAATACCTCCAACTCATTTTATGAGGCAGTATTACCCCAATAGTAAAATCAGGACAAAGCAGAAGAGAAAGAAAGACGAAGTACAGAAATTGGGGAAGGGGAAGAAGAAGGAGAGGAAAAGGGGAAGTGGAAGGAAGAGAAAAGGAGAGAATGATGAAGGAAAGGGAGAAAAAGAGAGAGGCGGAGAGGGGAGGGAGAGAGGGAAGGAAGGAAGGAAAGAGAACACTATAGATGAATGGGTGTTGTGAACACAAAACTCCAGAACATCTCAGCATAGCAATATAACAATGTCTAAAAGGAACTGCACACTACAACCAAGAGGTATTTATTACAAGTGTGAAAGACTGGTTCAACATTTGAAAACCAAGCAATGTAATCTCTCTATTTCAACAAGCTGAAGAAGAAAAATCACAGGACCATATGAACTGATGCAGAAAAAGCATTTGACAATATTCAAAATTATGGTAGAACTCTCAGCAAGTTAAAAACAAAGAGGGAATTTTCTCAGCTTGGTAAAGAATATCTCCAACAACTAACACTGTACTTAATGGTGAAAATTCTCTGATTTTTTTTCCCTTAGGTTTCAGAACAAGGCAAGCATGTCTACTCTCAACAGTCTTCTTCAACATAGCAGTGGAAAGTCTAGCCCATGTAATTAGGTAAAAAGTAAGTTAATTAAAAAAAAAAATTTGTTGTTGTTCAGTTGCTCAGTCTTGTCCCATTCTGCAACCCCAGGGACTGCAGCATGACCGGTTTCCCTGTCCTTCATCTCCTGGAGCCTGCTCAAACTCATGTCCATTGAATTGGTGATGCCATCCAACCATCTCATCCTCTGTCGTCCCCTTCTCCTCCTGCCTTCAATCTTTCCTAGCATTAGGGTCTTTTCCAATGAGTCAGCTCTTTGCATCAGATGGCCAAAGTATTGGAGCTTCAGCTTTAGCTTCAGCATCAGTCTTTCCAAAGAATATTCAGGGTTGATTTCCTTTCGGATTGACTGGTTTGATCTCTTTGCAATACAAGGAACTCTCAAAAGTCTTCTCCAACACCACAGTTCGAAAGCATCTGTTCTTCAGTGCTCAGGCTTCTTTATGGTTCAACATCTGTATATGACTACTAGAAAAACCAAAGATTTGACTAGACAGACCTTTGTTGGCAAAGTCATGTAGCACCCAAATCAGAAAGGAAGAAATAAAAATGTCCCTATTGAAGGTTGCCTTGTTCCTGGTCAGGGTCTCAGGGCTATTGGACCCCAATGTGGTACCTCATGCATAACCGCATCAATAGACACTCCCCTTACCCTGTACCCTAGAGGTCAGGAGATGCCCCGAGGGCCAACTTATAACCCAGAGCACCCCTGACTGTATATTTGTACTTTTGAGGGGTTCTTACCCCCCAAGATGGCTACATTAGGTCATGAAGTCCAAGCATAAGAAGTTCAGAGTAAAACTCAGTGTGCCTGGGCCAGGCTCTGGATCCAGGACCCTTCTTTGAGGTTTGCTTTTTGTATGGTTTCAGGGGGATAATTAACCCTTCCCTGACCAATCCCCTCATCTTTAAATTGGAGGTAACAATTGCCTTCCCTGTAAAATTTCTATTAAAAAATTAACTCAATCTGTGTAAAATATTGAGAATACTGCTTGTTATTCAGGGAGTAGACCACAGAGGCCAGCTTTTATTTATCAATGGATGCCTGCAACTCTATCCAGAATAATTCTGAGAGCTCAGCAGCAACAAATTATGGGATTGCCTGTGATTCTCCCACATCCTGTGACAGATGTTGGTCATCCACACTTCCTTTGATGGGTACTGGTGAGGGGCCCAGGCAGGAAGCTACCAGCTCTTGGGAAGCACAGCCACTCAGTACAGAGCAGAGGCTAGCACTCCATCCTTTATGTGACCTAACTCAGTTGTCTGTTCTCTGTACTTCACGATATGTTATACTTAGTGCAAATCAGTTCCTGTACTATGACACATCAGTCAATAAGGACATCTTGGAATGAATGTGGGAATTGTTTCCAAACTTCCCAGATGTATTCTACAATTCCAGATCTCAGAGTTGGAAATTAGTGCTTATAATCAGAGCTGAGACTGGTGGTGGCTACCTAATTTCCATTTTCCTCTTTTCTCCATGAACACACTTCTGTTTATTTCAGGTAACACTGTTCCAAATAATAAGTAACATTTTCTTCCCCCTTCAAGCTGAAGACACCAATGATATAAGTCATTAAGTGGGGCTCTCAGGCAACGTTCTCAAGGTTATGACCCAGCTGGTGTTCTTTTGACCTATTCCCCACTTTTTCCTATCTGGGATAGTGAAAGAATGGCTAGGGTTCCAGCAGCCATTTTGGGTTACATGACAAATTAGAATAGAATCACACTGAAGGACGGAAGTTGCCATCTCATAGGTGAGGTTGTGGAGTCAGCCTGCCAGCTCTGTGCTTCTATCTCCATACTTCTTTTATGAGAAAGAGATTAACCTCTGTATTTTTTAAGCCCCTTATTTGAGTTTTCTGTTTCATGAAGCCAAACCTAATCTGTATTGAACACCATAGCCTAGAAAACTGCCCAGGTTAAGAGTCGATGAGGAAAACTGGGTTTTATCTGTCTTTCTTCTCTTTTAGTTTATCCTTAGATACGGAAAAAAANTTCTCTTTTAGTTTATCCTTAGATACAAAAAAAAAAAAAAAAAAAAGAATCTCCTCAGTGTGGCTTACAATCTAGGAAACTCCACAAAACACACATACATCTCACTGTTATTTGGTAACCTGATGTTATGGTATGCCTTTATATCATGTCTGATTTGAATTCCCTTTCTTAAGGATGGAGACAATTATTACTATCAGGCAGGGCAGTTAGGAATATTAAATTAATTAATTAAATAAATATATATATATTTAATGAGATATATTTGATAAAGCATAATTCTTCTGATATTGTAAATATTGTCTCCATCTGATTTGAGATTTGTACAACCAGGAGACATCAAGACGAGAATCTAATCTGCTCCAAACCAGCTTTTTTTCTCAATTTTTAAGACACCTAGGTTCCTCTATAGAATCCTAGACTTCACATTTTACAGATATTTCCCAGACATCTTCATGAGAGCCTGGCAGGGGATGAGTAAGCCCGCACGCCTACAGAAATGTCAGAAACGTCCAAAGCTACCCCATTGTTTGTTTCAGCCATGAAGACTCCTTCCAAGTCTGTTTTTAGAACTCACAGACTCCCTCAACTTAGCTTCTGCTTCCCATTGTTCCTGAAGAGCCACAGATGGGAAATTTTTTCCCTCGACTGTCTCCTAAGAATGCCACTCATTCCTTTTATGACAGTGTACAACATTGAGGTTACATTTTATTTTAGCAGTTATGCCTTGAGGCAAAGTCAGACGGTCCAGTTTCATGAATGGAATGGGATCTGGGGCAGGAAATGTTGACACGATGTCTCCTTCTAAGTGATTCTCTGTGTGGCAGGAAGATAATTCGATTTGTGGAACTGGATTTGGTCATCATCTTAAATTGTCTAGACAATGCACATCTGGCTTATATATTGTTGCTATATTCCCCCTGGCACCTTTGCGTCCTTGTCATAGTTTCCATGATTGTACTTGGCCTATCTAGGGAGTTGTCATGCACAGTTTGGCATGGAAGGGGGTTATAGGTCACTTTGAAAGGAATGAGTTTAAACCTGCCTGTGTTCACTCCAAAGCCCCAACACACTGGAACTCTTGTGCCATAAAGACCATATGCGGATGAGGATCCATAAGTAACTGCCTCCATTTATATAGAAGTGACAAGTCAGGTAAGGGATTTGTGACTTTCCAGTAAGAGTGGTACTGATCTTCAAGCTCAGGTGTCCTTACTCCTGATCTCGTTACCCCTCCCGACAACTCCAGATCCCTCTGGAGACTGTATGGTATTTACTCTTTAAAATTATACATATAGCTGATTCATGTGCCTTGTACAGCAGAAACTAATTTTACATTGTAAAGCAACTATACCCGAATTAAAAAAAAAAATCACCCAGTGAGGTAAAGATTAACCCATTTATGGATGAGCAAGGTAAGGCTGATAAGTAACTATACTGTTTGAGACCATCTCAAGTACATGGAAGAACTGGGATTCAACACACACTTAACAGCAATAGCTCTGCTCATCTTCCCACTGAATTTCCTAGGCTGACTCAGGATGAATTTTCAGTGACATTTTATGCTTGATTACAGTGTTGGCCTTCACGCCTAGTTTGACATTCCTTATATTGACATGAGTGAGTGTTCTCCTGCAACATGAGACATCCCAACTTCCAGCCCTGAATGCAGGTGAATACCCATCAACACCACAACCTAAGAAGCGCCAGACAAGAAGGGAAATGTGTATTTTAAAAAAGAAATAATACATGGATCTGAACAATGTCCACATTCATCAAGCTGATACTCTTCTTTTATGTGGTTTGTAGTTTGTTGAAAGCAACAGGCACTAGATACATGACTAAACATTGGTCCTGCATCACAACTTTTAGCACATTTAGTTCTCACACTGGCCTTAAAATTAAGTATGCAGATGTCATTTTTTGGATGAGGGAACTGGATTCAGAAAGGTTGAGTGGAATTCTCAAGGCTGCGTTGAATATAAATGAAACAGTGTGTTTGCCTTTCTTGTCTATTTATACTTTATTTGCAAGGGGCTAGTTCATACATTCCCTCCAGTTTTTTTTTTTTTTTTTTTGACATGCTTATCTTTCTCATACATTTAAAAAATATTGGAGTATAGCTGATTTACAATGTTGTGTTGATTCAGGTATACAGCAAAGTCAATCAGTTATACATATCCATATATCTATTCTTTTTAAGATTCTTTTCCCATGTAAGCCATTATAAAGTATTGAGTAGAGTTCCCTGTGCTATACAGTAGGTCTTTATTAGTTATTTGTTTTATATATAGTAGTGTATATATGTCAACCCTAATCTTCCAACTTATCTTCCCCCCATTACCCACTGGTAACCATATTTTTTTCTACATCTAAAACTCTATTTCTGTTTTGTAGATAAGTTCATTTAAGAGTTTTTAAGATTCCACATAAAAATGATATCTCACACAATTTTATAAGAGTTTTTAATGGGCTGAAGATAGACACCACTGGTCTTCTGGGTGCAATGCTTAGATTTCTCTGGGTTTGGTGTTTGTCTTTTACTTTTGGTTATGTGAGGTTGTCTTTTTGTACTGTTCATGGGGTTCTCAAAGCAAGAATACTGAAGTGATTTGCCATGAGAAACCAGTATGCAGGTCAGGAAGCAACAGTTAGAACTAGACATGAAACAACAGACTGGTTCCAAATAGGAAAAGGAGTATGTCAAGGCTGTATATTGTCACCCTGCTTATTTAACTTATATGCAGAGTACATCATGAGAAATGCTGGGCTGGATGAAGCACAAGCTGGAATCAAGATTGCCAGGAGAAATAATAACCTCAGATATGCAGATGACACCACCCTTATGGCAGAAAGTGAAGAGGAACTAAACATCCTCTTGATGAAAGTAAAAGAGGAGAGTTAAAAAGTTGGCTTAAAGCTCAACATTCAGAAAACTAAGATCATGGCATCTGGACCCATCACTTCATGGGAAATAGATGGGGAAACAGTGGCAACAGTGGCTGACTTTATTTTTCTGGGTTCCAAAATCACTGCAGATAGTGATTGCAGCCATGAAATTAAAAGATGCTTACTCCTTGGAAGGAAAGTTATGACCAACCTACACAGCATATTAAAAAGCATAGACATTACTTTGTCAACAAAGGTCCATCTAGTCAAGGCTATGGTTTTTCCTGTGGTCATGTATGGATGTAGGAGATGGACTATAAAGGAAGCTGAGTGCCAAAGATTGATGCTTTCAAACTGTGGTGATGCAAAAGACTCTTGAGAGTCCCTTGAACTGCAAGAAGATCCAACCAGTCTATCCTAAAGGAGATCAGTCCTGGGTGTTCATTGGAAGGACTGATATTGAAGCTAAAACTCCAATACTTTGGCCACTTGAGGTGAAGAGCTGACTCATTTGAAAAGACCCTGATGCTGGGTAAGACTGTGGGCAGGAGGAGAAGGGGATGACAGAGGATGAAATGGTTGGATGGCATCACTGACTTAATGGAAGTGGGTTTGGGTGGACCCTAGGAGTTGGTGATGGACAGGGAGGCCTGGCATGCTGGGGTTCATGGGGTCGTGAAGAGTCGGACATGACTGAGTGACTGAACTGAACTGAACTGATGGTGAGGTTGACACCCAGAAAGTTTGGCTAGAAAAAGAAATAGAAAAAAATTTTTGACCTTTTAGGTAGCCTAACATCTTGGAGTTATTTACTTTGTACTCAGAACTAGGTTCCAGGTACAGATGTTTCCTCAGTAGCTGTATATCTTCAGTCTAGTTAGTCTAGTCATTCAGATTCCTCATCCACAGAAGATTAATATTAGGATCAAGTGGGATAAAATACACAAAGTTCTGAGCACAGTGCCAAACATATAGGGAGGACAATGTAACAATTCAGTTTCTGCTTCTCTAGGTAAAATGTACTATCACTACCTCCCTGTAAATTTGTGCCTCTGAAATCTCATATTACACTCCTTTTTATTGCTTTGTCTTCAAGGTGTGCACATTTAGAAGGCAAGATCTTTTCATTTTCTTTGATAGAAAAGTTGCACTTTGTCAGAATTACACTGTACTGTCAAATAAGTAGATACATAGTGAAGTCCAGCTTATATTCAAAGATACCAGCAGCCTTTTGTTTTATGTTTTCTGCAGTTTCCTGAAAGTCTTCATAGAAATGAAGATGATTTGATACTCTTTTTCACCTCCATGTGCTTAGGAAGGAGGAGCAGCCTTGTTTTGGGTTACTGTGATTCACTTGTGCATCACTTGGTCTTGTAGAAATCATGATTGGCAGTAAGAACTGGCAGAATCAGCTCTTGCGAGGAATCAATACTTTCTTATCACAGTTTCCCCTTTGTATGTCTACAGGACATTTTAATAACAATTTCTGAATCAGGAGGCGTAGCTTTCCTGTTTGGCAGCGGAATCAAAGGAAGATTACAACAATGTATGATTGCATTGGGATGTACTGAAACTGTTTTAAGAACCACTATTTTTGATTAAGCATCAATATTTTGGTGGACACAAGAAAACACCTTTCTATTGATGTAAGATTTGTCTGTCTCACCCAAAACTTTGGAGGGTCAGTCTTCATGCAAACTCTCACATCCAGATTCTTACTGCGCATTGCACAATGTGCTCCTCCTTGGTTATTTACCTCCCTCATCCAGTTGGGTGTATCATTCCATCTGCAACTGAACTAAACATAGTCATTAATTTGCTTTGTTGGGGTGATGTCTGGCTCATGCTGGCATTGTTACTGTAATTGTTTTTACTTTCCTTACTTGAACTGCAGGAAGCATAGACACAGCATTTACACTGGAGAAATTACACTGGCACCATCTCATTACAAAGCATGGTGATTAATCCACAAGTAAAGTCAAAGAGAAGGGAGAAAGGAGTGGCAAACCACTTCAGTACTCTTGCCTTGAGAACCCCATGAACAGTGTGAAAAGGCAAAATGATAGGATAGTGAAAGAGGAACTTCCCAGGTCAGTATGTGCCGTATATGCTACTGGAGATCAGTGGAGAAATAACTCCAGAAAGAACGAAGGGATGGAGCCAAAGCAAAAACAATACCCAGCTGTGGATGGGACTGGTGAGAGAAGCAAGGTCTGATGCTGTAAAGAGCAATATTGTGTAGGAACCAGGAATGTCAGGTCCATGAATCAAGGAAAATTGGAAGTGGTCAAACAAGTGATGGCAAGAGTGAACGTCGACATTCTAGGAATCAGAGAACTAAAATGGACTGGAATGGGTGAATTTAACTCAGATGACCATTATATCTACTACTGTGGGCAGGAATCCCTCAGAAGAAATGGAGTAGCCATCATGGTCAAAAAAAGAGTCCGAAATGCAGTACTTGGATGCAATCTCAAAAATGACAGAAAGATCTCTGTTCGTCTCCAAGGCAAACCATTCAATATCATGGTAATCCAAGTCTATGCCCCAACCAGTAATGCTGAAGAAGCTGAAGTGGAACGGTTCTATGAAGACCTACAAGACCTTTCAGAACTAACACCCAAAACGGATATCCTTTTCAGCATAGGGGACTGGAATGCAAAAGTAGGAAGTCAAGAAACATCTGGAGTAACAGGCAAATTTGGCCTTGGAATGCGGAATGAAGCAGGCCAAAAACTAATAGAGTTTTGCCAAGAAAATGCACTGGTCATAGCAAACACCGTCTTCCAACAACACAAGAGAAGACTCTACACATGGACATCATCAGATGGTCAACACTGAAATCAGACTGATTATATTCTTTGCAGCCAAAGATGGAGAAGCTTTATACAGTCAACAAAAACAAGACCAGGAGCTGACTGTGGCTCAGATCATGAACTCCTTACTGCCAAATTCAGACTCAAATTGAAGAAAGTAGGGAAAACTGCTAGACCATTCAGGTATGACCTAAATCAAANGCTACTCCTTGGAAGGAAAGTTATGACCAACCTAGATAGCATATTGAAAAGCAGAGACATTACTTTGCTGACTAAGGTCTGTCTAGTCAAGGCTATGGTTTTTCCTGTGGTCATGTATGGATGTGAGATTTGGACTGTGAAGAAGGCTGAGCGCTGAAGAATTGATGCTTTTGAACTGTGGTGTTGGAGAAGACTTTTGAGAGTCCCTTGGACTCCAAGGAGATCCAACCAGTCCTTTCCGAAGGAGATCAGCCCTGGGATTTCTTTGGAAGGAATGATGCTGAAGCTGAAACTCTAGTACTTTGGCCACCTCATGCGAAGAGTTGACTCACTGGAAAAGACTCTGATGCTGGGAGGGATTGGGGGCAGGAGGAGAAGGGGACGACAGAGGATGAGATGGCTGGATGGCATCACTGACTCTATGGACGTGAGTCTGAGTGAACTCCTGGAATTGGTGATGGACAGGGAGGCCTGGCGTGCTGCGATTCATGGGGTCGCAAAGAGTTGGACACGACTGAGTGACTGAACTGAACTGAAAGTTAAAGAGGGACTGTTGATTAAGATACGCACAAACCCCATCATGGGACCAATGTCATGAATGACCCATCACTACATACTGTAAATCATGGTCACCAACATAAGTGGTGGCAGCTATAGAAGGTGGAAATTGATTAAATCATTGTTTCTTAAGCCCCTATTTAGTGAGCTTCCAAACGAGCTTTGTACTTTCCCTGTAATCTCCTGCATTAGGTGCTGAAAACATGGAAGGTGTGGTATCTGGGGACTGGGAACTTTTAAGTACTAAACTAGGACAGTTCAGACAAACCAAGGCTGTTAATCCACCTGACTTACAGGATAGTCAACACCAACCACCAAACATGTGAGGAGCTATCCGAGAGTCCTGTCCAGTTCAACCTATCAAGGCGTTATCGCCAGCCAACATCTGGCTGCAGCTGGGCTCAGGACAGAACCGCCCAGCTGAGCCTGTCCATGCACAGAACTGTGAGATATGGTAATTAGTTATCTTTAAAGGATTAGATTTGGGAGGGTAATAGGTAAAAAGCAGAAGGGAAATGGAATACTTGGGAAGAGTACTCCAGGTCCAGAGTCTTGCTATAAAAGTCAGCTTCATAAAAGAGCGGGGAGTTGCTTTGCAGAGAACCGTGTAGTAAAGGGTACGGAAATTCCCAGGATGCAAACAGATTGGATGCTGAGTGATAGATATGGGAGCTCTGTGGTGAGGAGAGACACCCACATTCCCTCCAGGGGAATGACCTTCTAGGCCATATCATCACTTACAGTAGTACCCTGTGAACTCTTGTGGTAACAAAGCCATGGTGAGCCTTCTGTGTTATAAAAAAAACACAGAGTTGGAAGTGGTTAGCAAAGTGTTTGAAAGGGCATCATTGAGGAAATAAAATCAAACAGCTGTGAACTCTAGGTTAGGAGATCCACGCAAACCGAAAATGAATTCAAATGCTTATTTGGTTCCAGGCAAAAGGGGTGCCAAGTGCCTCTGCTGGATCAGAACTGGTGTTTGCTGCTGGGGACAAAAAGAAACTTAAAATTCCTTTTCCCTGGGGGAACTCAACCTAGCTAGGGAGAAAGACATGTAAATAAGCACTTGCTACATCCTGAGCTCCTGTGCCTAGGAGCCTGGAGGGAGAGGCTGGGAGGCAGGCAGACCCACTGTCTAAACTTTGTGAGGTCAGTCCCTTCCCTTCCCTTCCCTTTCCAGGTGTCAGCAAGTGGATTCATTTTGCTGACCTACAGGACCCTTGCTGATGGAATGAGGCAGAGTTTGTGAAATCTCCCAGGGCTCTGCTCTGGAAACTGTAGGTTCATAAATCTGAGTTTTCTCCCCTCCCTGACCCTCTTCCATTTCATTAACATTACACATCAGTTTGTCAGCCTCGGCTGCTCCTGGTGGATGGGTGTCAGTCCAGCGGTCTGGTGACATGTGCTCCGTCTTAGACTGTGGGAAGGCTGGAATTTGTCTTTAGATATTGCATTCTTTTTTTTTTTTTCCCTTTGGGAAACACCTTTCAACTTTCCATCAGGTACTTTTCGTTGAATGTGACTGTACCTGATAGCTTTCTTGAATGAATAAAGAGTTTTTAAACAGTGCTTATGCTCTTTCTAGAATGATCAATCTAGAATGAACCTTGTTCAGAGAATTCACGTTTAGAAGTGGGTGTGTTCAGTTGCTAAGTGGTGACCCCATGGACTGTAACCTTCCAGGTTCCTCTGTCCATGGGATTTCTCAGGCAAGAACACTGGAGTGGGTTGCCATTTCCTTCTCCAGAGGAACTTCCTGACCCAAGGATCAAATCTGCATTTCTTGCATCTCCTGCACTGGCAGGCAGGTTCTTTATCACTGCGCCTTTAGAAGAATTGTCCAAAAGGGCCCTGAAGGACCAACGATGCTTGAAACCTCTGGTTTCACCTAACACTAAAGCAAGGTCATTGTTTCTGAAATTTAAGGTATCTTAAGAAAACACAAGGGGGTAGAAGGCATTAGAGTCAATAGCCATTCTAGATAATAGTCTAGGAAGTTGGGAATCAGACACTACTTCTGCAATTTAGTTTCTCATCTTGCTAAAACAATCATATCGCAGAACTAGGTCACATTCGATTTAGTCTCCACAATCCAATCCAAGACAGCAGAAAGGACCTTCTGCCGGGAGCCAGAGTGAGGAATCCCGCCCGTGACAAGGTTATGAGGAAGGAAGCTTGACAAACGCAAGGACGTGATCATGCTTCAGGTTTTTCTCCCTGGTTTTTCCCAGGCATGTACCCCCAAAACTAAAAATCTGCCAGCTTTTGTACTCTGTTCTTCTGATATTCTCTGGAAAAAGTCAGATCAAGGCTTTAATCTTCTGCATTTAAAAGGGATGTTTCAGTTAAATCCCCTTCTGATAGCTCTCTAGCTTGCCTAACAGGTTCCCCGGACCTCTTAAAGCTTGTGAATTGCTTACAGCCCCCCATCCGCGAGAGGCACAAAGCTTAAAAGCATCTTAAAGATACAGAGCCTTTTCTAAAGAGCTAAAAATCATATTGGTGACGGGTTTTCACTGTTGACTCAATGATTGCCACCAGGCCTCCATATTCTTTATCTTTTAGGCACCTGGGAAGATGTTAATCAATGTAAACGGGATATGGAAAAAGATATACAGTAGTTTTGATGTTAGTAACACTAGACTTTTGAGTTAATTACTTTTCTTTTGTTATAAATCAATGTACTCCTTTCACTTGTTATGATTTGCTGTATCTTTGCTATGTAAGAATGTAACTTTATTTAGTGCTTTCTGAGGATGGCACCAGACTTTGGGAAGATCAACACAAATAAGTCTTCTAGTTTAACAAACCCTTATCAGAAAGAAGGCTGTAAAATGTTAATTGGCCCTTTTGGCAGGAAGATGATGTAAATTACCTAAGATTTGTGTATACAATCAGGTATGCAGAGAGAAAAGCCTGGTTTAGATGAGTCTGGACTGCTAACACTGCATAATTTTGTATTACTCATTGATCTCTATGTACAATAAAAAAGGTATAAAAGGCCTTCTGAACAATAGAGGCCAGAGCCAGTCATTGGAAGGACTGGTTTCCCCCGTGTCTCCTCATTACTCTAATTTCAGGCTGAATTCCCATCTGGGGCGTGGAGGCTCACCATGTCTACTTACTTGTCCTGGCTTTTAAGATCTGTAAGAGAGAGAGCCCAAGGTGGGGCACTCTCCGATATTCAAACGGACACCAGTGGCCTAATGTAGATGGTGCAAGCTCCTTGTCTGGAACTTTATTGGCTTTCCACGTAAACCAAGTTATTCGGCCTTCTTTTCTCCATTTAATTTTCCTACTACATTATTTCTTCCTAATCTAATCTAATCTTACATCTCTAAATACATAAGTTTTCCCTGCCAACGCTGTCCTCACTTCGAATTCCCTGGATCCACCGGGGCTGGACCCCGGCAACCTTCCATCACCACCTTTTTTCAAAGTCATTCTAAAAATTCTAGGGAGTGAAATAAAAAACAACAACTAAACTGAATTCCAAAAGGAGAGCAGACTGAGTTATTATTTGCAGATGGTACCATGGTCTTCCTGGAAAACTGGAGAGAAATTTGAAAAAGACTACAATATTTGAGTTCAGTAATGTGGTTTGCTAAAAATAACTATACACTCATAAATAACTTCCTAATGTAGTAGTTATAATCCATTAGACAATGAGGCAGTTAAATGATTTTTTCAACAATAAAATGATTCATGATCATCAGAGAAGTATAAATTTCCTAAGAAATACATCAGACTTATATGAAAAAGAGCTAAAAAAAAAAAAGTTTGCTAACTCTTATAAAAATGCCAAGGTTGATTGGTTATGTCAGGTTCTTGGTTTCATCTGAGAACAGGTAGAAAGCATGTTCTAAATGCCCAGGGATATGGTCCCAAGATGAGGACTGGGATGAGGACACAGAGCCAGCGTGGCCACAGGAGAGAATCTCAGCAGATGTTCTCACTGCTGGGTCTTGTTAAGCTGGTGGTGGTGAAGGGTGATGGTCCTGCAGTATGAAGAGCAGATTGTGTGGCTCTAACAGTGGCAGCTGATATTCTGCAAGAGGTATGGCTGTGGAGGAGTGCAGGAGCCAGAGAAGAGAGGGTGTTCAGAAGAAGGTCCAAGGAGTGACAACGTGATGCTTTGGCTTGAGGTGGTGCTGAGCAGAGGGAGGGAAGAGCTCATATGAACAGTTGGATTCCACCATCAATAGTATCAGGAAATCTAACTTTTGCTGGTGTATTTACTTATTTATTTATCATGACATCATGTACTAGAATAAACTCCAAGTGGATTGAAGATGGAAAGTGAAAGGAAAAAAATCTGTAAAACAGCAAGAAAAAAAAATGCATGCCAATATCATTTTGACTTGAAGAGAAAATCTAAGTGTTGCTCTATATCAGAAAATATATGAGATTAACTACAGGAGTACATTTTAAAGTGACACTTTTACATAGCTAAATATAGTACAAAGATAGCAAATCCTACAAATATTTGGAACTCCCTTGCCCAACAACATGTACATGAAAAACTTGGAGTGGCAGAACTCTAATTTCTACCTGAATACAGAGCCATCTGGGAAAAAAAGTCTCCATTGCCTGGGCATCTTGGCAGCTATGAGTGTTCAGTGACTAAGCTTTGTCTAGTGAGTGGGTGTGCTGGGAGGACTCCTAGGAAAGATACTAAAAGGAGAGGGAGTGGGCTCATCCTGCTTCTTCATTATTCTCCACTTCCTTCTGCTAATGTCCCAGAAGGAAGATGTGATGACTAGAGCCCCAGCAGCCAAGACGGCTTGTGAGGTGCTCCTAAGTGTGAAAGCCACATGCAGAGGGCAGTGGTGCAGGATGGTAGGGCCCCTGAGGCTATCTTATGAGTACTCAAGTGCCTTCCCCCAGGCTCCCTTCAGTTCACAGAGAATCAAGTTTCTGGCTTGGTTGAGACACTCCTATTTCAAGTTTTAGTGATACTTACAGAAAGCAAGATTACTCACAGCGGCTTAGTAACCGTAAGGAATTTTGTGTATCAATAATTACAATGAAAATCTCAATGGAAAAACAAAGGGCATGAAAAAAAATTCAGGGAATTATAAATATATAAAACATGAAAGAGGTTTCATGCCATTTTATAGCTAAAATTTTTCAGTTGAAAGCAAAGCTATTTCTTTTTGTCAAGAGTGTAAATACACGTTTAAGCAATAATTTCAAGATTAGAGAAAATGCAGGGTTGTTATCGAGAGCGTATCTTGTTATAAATTCTCAAGAAGGCAGTTTTTAATCTCTCCAAAATTGTTTCATTTTTTATTCAATATGTTGTTTTTAGTTGTAGGTCCTAAAGATGTAATTTATGGATGTATCCATGAGAGTGTTATTCAGGTAATGGGATGAACAGGAAATAACTTAACTGTTGAATATTCAGCTCAGTTCAGTTCAGTTCAGTAGCTCAGTCGTGTCTGACTCTTTGCGACCCCATGAATCGCAGCATGCCAGGCCTCCCTGTTCATCACCATCTCCCGGAGTTCACTCAGGAAATCAATGAAATGTTTGGTTCATTCAATTAATGAAACATGGAACAGCTATTACATTTATTGTAGAAGGATGATTAATGAAACAAAAAGATTTTTCAAAACATGCTTTGAAGTTTTAAAGTGAAGTTTAAAACCAGAATATTCCTATTTTTATAATTTCTGTTAAAATATAATTTAAAATTTCTTAATCTCTTTTATGCTCTATGCCATAGTAGCACTGAGATTTCTGACTCCCCTCATCTCTCATTCTATCATAGTCAAAATTACTGTATTAATTTCCTATATTAATTGTTTTCATCTTATATTTTATTTGTGTCTTAGCCCAGTATAATCTGATCTTTATTCCTAACCCACTGCTGAAAATGTATTTCTTGTTCGACTGTCTGTTGAAATCTCTGGCCACTCTCTCACCCTTGAGCTCTGACAGAACCCACACAGAGAATGTGTGTCTTGCACACCTGGAAGTACGGCTGCGATTTCTTCTTCTACTCCAACTCAGTTCAATAAAAATCAACTTGTTTGGAATATGTAAATTGGGATGCTTCTCCTAGTTGGGAGAGAGAGATTATTAGTTTTCAAACTAGTGGGAAGATAGGCAGGTTGGCAAAGATGGTGAGTCTAGTTTTAGATGGAGATCTAGGTAGAGGTGTCCTTTCGGCAGTGAGACTTTTGGTTCTTGAGCTCTGGAAGAAGATGGAAGCTAAATAAGGGGCACCAAAGTTACAATAAACAGAAGTAGTAAGCACATTTGGAGACAGAGCTCTGAGAAGGAATAGAACCTGGAAAATGAATCCACTGAGGAGCAGGCTGCAGAGAGGAGCAAAGAGACAGTAAAAGAATGTAAGAGTATATTGTGGTGAAGGATAAGAAGGAAGGATGTTGAATATAGCTCTCTCTGCTATATTCAAGAGCCTATGATAAACCATGATGGAAAACAATATTTAAAAAGAATATATATATAAAGCTGAATCACTGCTGTACAGCAGAAATTAAAACAACATTGTAAATCAACGTCAATAAAATTTTTTAAAAGATTAAAAAAATATTAAAATGAAAAGAAAGAAGGATATTGAAACAGACAGAAAGGTCAGAGGCTGAGCGGGCAGGGACTGCAAGGCAGCGAGGCTGCAGAGAGGGCTCCGGGTGGTGGTCTTCAAGAGCAGATGCAGGACGGTTTGAGCTGTTCAGAGGCACTCCATCTGCAGAAAGGTGCTTGCTGCTTGGCCAGTGTGGTAATGCCAAAGGGTAAAATGCACAGCGCAAGCATCCTATGAGACAATTGACAGATCAATTTCATAAGTGTTGGGGAATTTGGGGCAAATGTTCCAACTATTTAATCTACCCAAGTCCTAGTACCAAATTTGTATTATATAATTGAAAACATCTGAGCTATAAATTCCAGTGTAAAAGAGCAGGCATATGAAGTCGATGAATAATTGTATTCTTATGTAGCCAAGGAAGCAAAAGTTCACCATACATTTTCTGTGTTTTAAAAGTAGAAACCAAAATTCACCATCATTAATTTAAACCGTACCAGAGGAAGTGAATCTCTTAAGTCTGGAAACATCTGTACCCCATACCTGGCTTCGGTGTTTATTATTTTTGAGACATTGAGCAAGGTACCTGTAAATCAGGTGTTTTTGACTGTGAAATGGAGTCAATAACCCCCTGCCAACTTAAATGGGTTTTTGTTACAATAAAATGAGCTAATGAGCATGACAGAGAGTTGCAATCTGTAAAACATTCTTCTAGGAATTCTCAGATTCTATGAAAATCAGGACTTTTCTAGTGATGGAATTTTTGAGATTTTCATCGAAGATATTTTAGCCAGCATGAATAAGGAGAAATTTCTCTCCTCAAACCATATCATGAATTCTTTTTCAACCTTGAGATTGTGCATGACTATTGATATACAATAGCAGAGGATGGTCAGGGCACAGGGCCAATGAGAGGAATCCTGAGAAGCAAGTTGCTAAGAACTCTATTGTGCATTGCCTGGTGGCCACCTGACTGGTGTGCTCCAGTGGCAAAAAAAATATATAGAAACTTCCATGACAATTTAATACTATACATTATTAAAAATTTGGTACATCACACTTGGAAAGTAAGGTAAAAAAACAAACCTGGTGCTGCATCCCAGGTAGTTTTGGAAGCACTCGTGTCAAGAAAAGAGAACAGTAAGTGATATTTATATTAAAATCTATTGGAAAACATATATTCAAGTGAAATATCTCTTCATCATTAAGGCAATAAAACATCACCCATATTTTTAAAGTACATTTCAAATGTACTTTACGTTTGGTCATACATACACATATAGGAGCTTCCCTGCTAGCTCACCTGGTAAAAATCCACCTGCAGTGCAACCCCAGTTCAATTCCTGGGTTGGGAAGATCCCCTGGAGAAGGGATAGTCTACCCACTCCAGTATTCTTGGACGTCCCTGGTGGCTCAGCTGGTAAAAGAATCCTCCTGCAATGCGGGAGATCTGAGTTCAATCCCTGGGTTAGGACGATTCCCTGGAGGAGGGCATGGCAACCCACTCTGGTGTTTCTGCCTGGAGAAATCCCATGGACAGAGGATCCTGGTGGGCTGCAGTCATGGGGTTGGATGAAGTTGGGTGTAACAGAGACTAAGCACAGCACAGTGCATACACATATAGATACACACACACACACACACACACACACACATATGGGTTCACTATTGGCACTTTGAATTTTATGGATTCTAATGACAACTGCTACATTCTCTTAACACAGGTTATATTGTCATATCAAATATGATTAGAATTTCATATTTGTCATATCAAATATGAGTTGAATTTTATTATTCCCTTCTAATGTAATGACACACACTAGATTCATTGTGCTAAATAAATTACTAGTGGGATTGTGAACTAAGTCTAGTTTGAAGAATTTTGCATGTAAGGAATCTTACTGTGTTAATAACTCTTAATTAAAAGAAAATGAAGCTTCTGAAAATAATGTAACTTCCTTTCTCTCAATCTCCGTTAACACTTTCTCCAGCAAGCTAAAGCCAACTGTATAGGTCAAGATCTATCCAAGATATGACTTCCAGGCTGAAACACTGAGCAGCTTCTCCAAACAGTTCAGTTGCTCCTGCTTATTTTAGGTAGAGACTTATTTTCTCAGTGTTGGTGAGTGTGTTTGCTTCCTTCTACATAGGGACATTCTCAAATGGAGTAACTGTGTTATTCCTTTTCTTTCCTTTTTTCCCCCACTCTGTTCCCCTTCTTTTTTAAAAAAGTAAAAATTCAGTTTATCAAAACAAAATAAAGCAAAACAAAAAATAGTTCACCCGTTTCTCCCTACCACTTTTTTTTACTGACGTATAATTGGCCTACAACACTATGCTGAAGTGCACAACGTAGCGACTTGATATTTCCACATATTACAAAATAATCATCAGTCCGGTTACCACCACCACACAAAGGTACTCCAGTGTTTGTGGCAGTATCATTGTGGCAGCGTGTATTCTCCATGCTGTACATTTCATCCTCATGGCTCGTTTATTTTGTAACTGGAAGTTTTTACATTTTAATCTCCCGTGTCTATTTCTCTCATGCCCCTACAACCCTGTCCTCTAGAAGCCACCTGCTTGTTCTCTGTATCTCTGACTCTGCCTCTGTTTTGCTATGTTTCTTCATTTGTTTTGCCTTTTAGATACCATATATAAGCGAAATCACACAGTGTTTGTCTTTTTCTGTCTGACCTTTTTCACTGACATAATAATTTCTGTATCCATCCATGTTGTTGCAAATAGCAAGATTTCATTCTTTTTCATGGCTCTTATTCCATTGTATAAATATGCCACATCTTTATCCATTTGTCTATTAATGGACACTTAGGTGAGACACAACTGAGTGACTTCACTTTCCTTTTTCACTTTCATGCGTTGGAGAAGGAAATGGCAACCCACTCCAGTGTTCTTGCCTGGAGAATCCCGGGGACAGAAGAGCCTGGTGGGCTGCCGTCTATGGGGTCGCACAGAGTCGGACACGACTAAAGTGACTTAGCAGCAAGTCGCTTCTGTATCTTGCTGCAGTGAGCATAGAGATACATGTATCTTTTCAAGGTAATGATTTTGTTTTCTTTGGAAAAATACCCAGAAGTGGAATTCTTGAATCTCAGGGTAAGTTCTACTTTAATTTTTTTGAGAACCATCCATGCTATTTTCCACTCGCATTAATAGTGCACAAGGGTTCTCTTTTCTCTACATCCTCGTTGTGCTTGTTATTTGTTTTATTTTTCATTACAGTCATTCTGACAAGTGTGAAGTGATATCTAATCAGGGTTTTGATAGGCATTTCTCTGATAATTACTGCTGTTGATGGCCACATGTCTGTTGGCCATCTGAATCTCTTCTTTGGAAAGGTGTCTATTCAAATCCTCAGCTCATTTTAAAATTGGGTTGTTTCCATTTTTGAGGCTGAGTTGTCTGAGTTATTTGTATATTTTTGATATTAACTTCTTATCAGATTTATCATTTGCAAATTTCTTCTACCATTAAGTGAGCAACTTTTTGTTTTGTTTTGTCGATAGATTACTTTCCTGTGCAAAAGCTTAAGTTTGGTGTAGTCTCATTTTTTCATTTTTGCTTTAGTTTCCCTTATCTGAGGAAATACATTCAAAATTATATTCAAAAAATTCAAATTATTTCCTTTTTCTCCCCTCTTCTCCCTCCTTCCATTCTTTCCTTTCTTATTCCCTTCTTTTAATTCCTTTTCACTGTGGCTTTCAAATACAAGACATTCCCTTAAAATATTTCCAATAAATAGCTCCACACATGTAGAGGACTTATATAAACAACCTTCTCCTAGTTTATTAGTTATACCCAATGAAAAATTCAAATTAAATTATTAAAATTATAAATTGAACCTGGGCAGTAGAATGTGTCATTTTTATCCTATGTTTCTGTTTATATTTTTAAAATTCCAAAGCAAACTTATACTATCTTAGAGTTAAGAAATTCCACTTTTAAAAATCATCTGAATGCAAGTTTATTATCGTTTTGGTTGTTGATTTTTGCTAAGACACACAACTAACATATTTTGGGGTACTAAGACAATACCTGTGATAAACTACCATTTGAATATGTATAGACACAAAGTCAGTTAATGTACTTAAAAATCTACTACACTAGCCTAGAATACTACTTGGAAGAGTAATTTAACTAATACAGTCTTTGACTTTTTCTAAATTCACATGGAGTTCATTGTCTTCATTATGTAATCTCACTGTAAAGCTGGTAGAAGTAAATGCTGCAGCAGAAATTTTTGTGACCCCAGACAGTGTGCAATGCTAATAAACACTGTCCAAAGCAGAAACAAAAGCAGCCCTCTGAAGGTACAGGATGAGGGTGAGGGAGCAGCTGGGAGAGGGGCTCTGCACTGGTCATCTGGCTTCAAGCCTCTGCATCTTACCCACCTCACTGCAATGTTTACAGAAACTAAATGAGCACCTCATCCCTCAAGGAGTATGAGAAATTTTGAAATTTCATTAGCGTAGCAAGTTATCTTAATTCAGCACTAAATTATCATGGAAATTTTGTTTCCTATTTTTATATTTGAAAACCTTCCATAGTCTATTTTTTCCATGAAATACAAATTGAGTTAGAAGTGAATTTGTTGCTAGTAATAGCCACAATGAAGAAATGCGCTATTGGGTTATAAATTCTGGAAAAGTGAATGTGCCTGTTGGAAACAGTGACTCAAACGAAAGCTATGGGACAGCTTGAATCATTCATTCCCCACAGTGCTTTCTAGCTAAAGCTCCTTGATAGGTAGAACAAATGTCTTAGATGATCTCTTCCACAATGTGTCCATATTAAAAGTTAAAGGAGCTTCTAGCATTCTTGGGGATAAAGCAACTATTATGATACAATTTAAATCTTTAAAAATGCTTTCTTTTTTGAGGCAAAAGAATGTGGAGCTATAATTCACAAGTCACAGGTCTTGTTCCCCACTGGACCAATTTGGGCTGGATGATCTTAAGTAAGTTTCTAACCTCATGTGACCTCATTTCTCTATTAAGTGAGATTGAGGATTCTCATCCATGTTCTGTCTACACCACTGGGCAGCATGGAGAACTGAATGAAATGAACAATGTTCAATTGGTCTGCACACTTTGCAGTTCAAGAGTGAGGAACCACAATAACCTCACAGTGGAGACAATTGAGACTTACAGAATTATAACAAAATATTTAATGTCAAACATCTAGAAGATGATAGAAGTAAACTTGAAAGCTATAGGGAGATTTGGAGAGCAGGAAAGAGTGTCACTCCCAGTCTTAGTTTAGAAACTACCTGGGTAATCTGCAAATTAAGGAGTACAGTTGTCCATAAGACTGTTCTATACATCTGTGTCTCTTTTGATGTCTCACATACAAGGTTATCATTACCATCTAAATTCCATATATATGCATTAGTATACTGTATTGGTGTTTTTCTTTCTGGCTTACTTCACTCTGTATAATAGGCTCCAGTTTCATCCACCTCATTAGAACTAATTCAGATATATTCTTTTTAATGGTTGAGTAATACTCCATTGTGTATATGGCAAAACCAATACAATATTGTAAAGTAATTAGCCTCCAATTAAAATAAATAAATTTATATTTAAAAAAAGGAGTACAGTTGGACTCAGGAGAAAACTGAGGTCACAGGGCCAAAAACTAACATGAACGGAGAGAAACAGTGGCAGCTGACCATTTGCTTATCTGGAGCAGATGCTTTCAGATAAGATATTAGCAAGATTAAGCCAGAAGTTTTAATGAGCCACTCAGGGTAGAGTGTGAGGTGGCATGAGTAGCTGGGGTCCTGGGGAATTCAGACTTGCATAGTTTTTCTTCAAGGACTCCCCAACGGATGGCTAACAAACACATGAAAAGATGCTCAACATCACTCATTATCAGAGAAATGCAAATCAAAATCAAGGACTCCAAAAGATAGAGGTATCAGAGGAATCCTGAGAAACTTCCCATGGGGTGCTCTGTAATGGAAGGAAGAACAGTCAAATCTCTGTAAAGACTCAATGC
Organism: Redunca redunca; assembly: GCA_006410935.1. Taxonomy (NCBI): domain Eukaryota; kingdom Metazoa; phylum Chordata; class Mammalia; order Artiodactyla; family Bovidae; genus Redunca; species Redunca redunca. The sequence continues at coordinate 643,798 of SJYQ01006824.1, read as the reverse complement.
TTCCATCTCCTCTAAGGATCACATAAAGGAAAGACAATAAGATAGGGCCTGTGGGCTCTCTGGAAATTCATTCACAGGGGGAAGGAGAACACAGGAAAAAAGGCTTAATTCTTGGGAGTGTCAGGATCCAGTGTTACATCTGTTTGAGGCTCAGGAACATATGTGAAGACCACACCAGAAGACTCACCTCAATGCCCACCAACACTGAGGCTTCATAAGAACCACAGAGAATGCACCCCTCCCCACCCTAGGGCCATGCCATCACCCACTGGCGAAACACAACAGATACAGTGGAATGAAGTGGAGAAATTTCCAGAGACATCTCTCTAGAGAACATGCAGAGGGGAGACTCAAAGTCATACATAAGATTTAGATCTTGAAGAGATGACCATAAATCCCTCATCAGAATCCTAGCAGAGGAAAATGTATGCTCATATCTAAGCTTCAAATTATTTATTTCATTATTTATTATTCTATACAACATATTGCTTTCAAAAACATATGAGCAAGCAGAAAGATAAAGCGAAATGCAATCTGAAGAGGTAGAGCTATCATCAATACCATATTCTTATTTGAAATTGTCAGAGAGGGTATTTAAAATATCTAGGATTAATAGGTTGAAGATTTAGATAAAGTATAAGCTAAGCTAAGTTGCTTCAGTCGTGTCCGACTCTGTTGCGACCCCATAGAGGGCAGCCCTGAGAGTCTCCAGGCAAGAACACTGGAGTGGGTTGCCATTTCCTTCTCCACTGCATGAAAGTGNGTAACTGAAAGCACAAGTAGGCAAGAAGCAGTTAAGGATACAGATGACTGGAATAGGGCTATGAGCCAGTTTGATCTAACTGACATCCATAGAAAGATTTATCCAGCATCTCAAGCATCTCTAGAATATTATTCTATTCTCTTATATTGTGTATAGAACAATCTTCGGGGTGGACCATCCTGAACCATAAGGCACACCTTAACAAACCTAAAAGAACAGAAATGACACAGACTATGTTCTAAGACTATGAGAGTATTAAACAAGAATAACAAAAACATCAACAAAACCAAAAGACAACCTATGGAATAGGAGAAAATATTTCCAAGTGGTGCAACTCACAAGAGGTTAATAGCCAAAATATACAAATAGCTCATAGAATTCAACATCAAGAGAACAAACAATCCAATAAAAAAATAGCACAAGGCCCAAACAGACATTTCACCAAAGAAAACATGCAGATGGGTAATAGGCATATAAAAAGATGCTCATCATTGTTAATTATTAGAGAAATGCAAATCAAAGCCAGAGTGATATATCACCTCATACCTATTAGAATGACTATCATCATAAAGTCTACAAATAATAAACACTGGAGAGGCTGTGGGGAAAAGGGAACTTTGTACTTTGATGGTGCAGTATAGCAAATACTCAAAAAACTAAAAGTAGAACTACCATAAGATCTAGCAATTCCACTTCTAGGTATTTTTACAAAGAAAACAAAAATGCTAATTTGAAAATATACATGTACCACCATGTTTGTTGCAGCATTATTTATGAGAGTCAAGATTTGGAAGCCATCTAAGTGTCCATCAGTAGATGAACAGATAAAATGTTGCATACACACACATACGTATATAATGGAGTTGCATTCAGCCTTGGAAAAGAATAAAATACTGCCATTTGCAGCAACGTGGATGGACCCAGGAAATATTATGCTTAGTNGAGTTGCATTCAGCCTTGGAAAAGGATAAAATACTGCCATTTGCAGCAACGTGGATGGACCCAGGAAATATTATGCTTAGTGAAATAAGCTAGTCATAGAAAAACAAATACTGTACAATATCACTTATATGTAGAATTAAAAAAAATACAAATGAATGTGCAAAACAGAAACAAACTCATAGATGGAAAACAAACTGGTGGTCACCAAGGGAAGGGGAAAGGGACAAATTAGGTAAACGGGATTAACAGATACAAACTACTGTATGTAAAACAGATGAGCAACGAGGACATGCTGAATACCACAGAGAATTATACCCATTAATTTGTAATAGCATATAATGGAGTGCAATCTGCAAAAATACTGAATCACTATGGTGTACACCTGCATAATATTATAAATAAATGATACTTCAATTAAAACAAACAAACAAAAAACCAATGAAAGTCAAGAGCAAAATGATGTCTGGAATGTACTGATAATTTTGAACATGAATGATATATTTCCAAATAACCTATGGGTCAAGGAGTGAAATTAAAAAAAAGATCAATGAAGATAAAAATACAAGATTCCAAAACCTAGAGTAAGAGATCAAAGAAAATCTAGATAGATGGGAACACACTGCATTCATTGATTAGAAGAGTCAAAAGTATTAAAATATCATTTTCTCCCAATTTAATTTATATATTCCAAATAAAAATCCCAAAGAGTTTCTTTTTGCATATGTTGCTATGTTGATTCTAAGAATTATGCAGAGAAACAAAGGAACTAGGGTAACCAAACACTTCTGCAAAAGAACAAAGTTGGAGAAATCAAAAAGTCTAGGTCAAGAATTTCTATAAAGCTATAGTAACCAAGAGAGCTTGGTATTGGCAAAAGGATGGAGATGTAGGTCAGCAGAAGAGAACAGCCCAGAAACAAACCCTCATGACTGTAGTTTATTGATTGTTAAACTGGTTTTTGGTTTCCCTGGTGGCTCAGTGGTAAAGAATTCACCTGCCAGTGCAGGAGATGTGGGTCCAATCCCTGGGTCAGGAAGACCCCCTGGAGAAGGAAACGGCAACCCAATCCAGTATTCTTGCCTGGGAAATCCCATGGACAGAAGTAGTCTGGTGGGTATAGTCCACGGGGTTGCAAAAAAGTCAGATATGACTCAGCGAGTAAACAACCGCAACAACAAGCTGATGTTTAAACAAAATTGTGTAGGCAACTCAAGGGAGGATGATGCTAGTGGGAAGCTGGACCTTCAAGAGCCAGAAGAAAAATAAATCTTGTTTCCTTTCTCACATCTTACACAAAAACGTAACTCAAGTCTTATTGACCTAAATGTAAACCACAACATTAGAAAACATCTATACGAAACATATGAAAACATCTTAGATCTGATAATGAGCCTTAGATCTGATAATGAGCCTTAGATCTGATAATGAGTTTTAAAAAACAATATCAAAAGTATGATTCATGAAGGAAAAATTTGACAAATTGCATTTCAGCAAAACAGAAAAAATTTAATGACATTGCTCAGAAAATGTAAAGAGAAACCAGACACTGACAGAAAACATCTGCAAATTACATGTCTGGTAAAGGACATGTTTCCAAAAAATATGAACACTTAAAACTTAACAATAAGAAAATAAACCAAAAAAAGCCTCATAAAAGTGGGCACAAGACTGAACAAATGCTTATCAAAGACAATATGACAAATAGGTGTATGACAAAAGTTCGACATCATTAATTCTTAGGAAAAAGCAAATTAAAACCACAGTGAGGTAATACTGCATTCTTATTAGAGTGGTCAAAAGAATTAAAAAACACAATGCCAAATGTTGGTAAGGATGCAGACCTACAGGAATTTTCATTCACTGGTAGGAATGAAATATATTACAATCACTCTTCAAAACTACTCTTCAGTTTCTTATAAAATTGAGTGTATACATACCATATAACTTAGCACTTTGGTGCTTGCCCCAAAGAAAAAAAAAGCTTATATGCACACGAAAATCTGTACAAAATTATTCATAACAGGTTCATTTGTAATCACTCAAAACTAGGACTGATACCGATACTCTCCAACATGATACTGGACAAACAAACTGTGGAACATCCATACAATTGAAAGGTACTTGGCAAAAGAAAGGAATAGCTATTAATTCATGTAACAATGCTGATGGATTAAAAAAAATTCAGATCTGAAAGCCAGTCTTGTATGACTTCACTTACATGACATTCTGAAAAAAAGTGGGGACATACACATATAAAGGAAACAGAGGTGCGATTGCCAGGGTCTGGGGAGAGAGGAAGGCCTTAGGAAGCTGCCCATGGCATATTTTAAGGTGATGAAATGATCTGTTTGGTACTGTGGGGATGAATACAGGGTTCTATACATTTGTCAAAACTTAGAGAACTTTATGTGCTTCCTGGTGGCTCAGTGGTAAAGAATCTGCCTGCAGTGCTGGAGGTGGGTTTGATCCCTGGCTGGGGAAGATCCCTTGAAGGAGGGCACAGGCACCCACAGCAGTATTTTGGCCTGGGGGATTCAGGCAAGAGTCAGACACGACTGAAGTGATGAGCACGCACGCACAAAGAGCTCTATACTGCAGAGCACAAACTTGATTGAATTCAGATTCAGGTCTCACCGAAAGGGGTAGAGGGGAAATAATGCTCTGAGTTACTTTATAAAACAGTGTATAGGCATGGGGACCATCAGGCAAAAGAGCAAACAAACTGTGTACAAGTCGTACTCTGCTGTGTCTTTCCTTTCCCTCGCAGGTATATGGGTTAACAGTTCCAAGGGGGCTTAACATGCATAAGTAAGGTTGAGCACATTAAGTAAGTAAATAGTGGATAATAGGATTCGGGAATCTCCTAATCAGAAAACGAAGTTACACATATAACAAAGGAAGAAAAATGACTAGAAAGCACACTGTAGCGTTAGGTGGGCTGTCTTGTTTTCTCAGTGGTAAAGAATCTGCCTGAAATGCAGGAGACGCAGGTTTGACTCGTGGATCAGTAAGATGCCCTGGAGAAGGAAATGGCAACCCACTATCTTGCCTGGAAAATCCCATGGACAGAGGAGCTTGGAGGGCTACAGTCCATGGGGTCGCAATAGTGTCAGACACAACTTAGCAATTAAACAACTATAGCACTGGATTAGTCAGAAATATCAGTATAAACATATATTTATTTTCATGTCTGTATTTAAATATTGGTCTTCCCTGGTGGCTCAGATGGTAAAGAATCTGCCTTCAATGTGGGAGACCTGGGTTCAGTCCCTGTGTTGGGAAGATCCCCTGAAGGAAGGCATGGCAACCCATAAATATATTTATAATTATTCTATTAAATTCAATAATATATTTGATATCATATTTTATATATTATATAGGTATGTGTATGTGTATACACACAGATGTAGAAATAAATATAAATAGTATACTTATTTGTTCATAGTATATCTGCTCTGGTTGGCATATTTATATACATACATGTATTTCCCAGCTTTGTCTGCTGAGAAGGCCTAAGGGAAATCACATCCCAGTGGCAATGAAAATAAATGACCAGATGTTATTTTCTATTAAGTAAAGTTGCTCAGTCGTATCCGACTCTTTGTGACCCCATGGACTGTAGCCTACCAGGCTCCTCCCTCTGTGGGATTCTCCAGGCAAGAGTACTTGGAGTGGGTTGCCATTTCCTTCTCCAGGGAATCTTCCTAACCCAGGGATCGAACCCGGGTCTCCTGCATTCCAGGCAGATGCTTTAACCTCTGAGCCACCAGGGAAGCATTTTCTATTAAGCTCTTGCTTTTTAATATACATTTTAAAGTAAGTTTTCCATTTACACATCGGCTTATGAAGCTGATATATTTAAAAGTATTTTATTTGTCAATGTAGTATATTTCTCCATTTTTAGGTGTTTAACACCTGCTTTATTATAGTCTAAACCAAGATATTTCAAGTCTTTCAAAACTTTCTCCTAGGTATAGTAGTGTATTTGCTATTGTAGTTAGCATTTCATTGTTTTATTTTGTTGTTATTTTCAATTTGTGACTGTCCCTGAGGTAGAAAAGTGTATTTGATTTTTGTATTTAAATTATCTAGTTGGCAATCTCTCTCTCTCTCTCTCACACACACACATACATACTAAGAGTATGTAAGTTGATTACAAGCTGATTACTAGATCTTGCCAACATAGATAATGGGGCTTCCCTAGTGGCTCAGAAGGTAAAGGGGTATATTAGGTTTATTCTGTTTTTCTAGGCCATTTAAAAAATGTATCTGTGTGTAAAAATGCACTATATATTTTGCTGACACAATACCTGAATCATGATATATAATCATATATATGCATATAATATACATATCATATCTCTATATATGTATGCATAACAGATATTTGAAATTTATTTCTTATTTAATAATATGCTTGTGATATTTTAGTTTATATAATTTATCTTCATTCTTTTGCATTAGTTGCTTAGTTTTACATGGTCTGTTTATATAACATGAATCGATTACTCTTATACACAAGCTTATATATGTCTGCAGGATAAAATATGAAGCGGGTAGTCACAAATTTAAAGGGTTTGCATATCCTGGACTTGGGTAGTACATAGTCTCCTGAGACAAGCAGTTCAAATCTCTGCTGGGATCAGCACAGCTCAGATCATTTCCTCTCACTTGAACAAGAACTGGATATTGTGGTCACATTAAGAGCTACTTTTGCTGAGACTGGTAAAGTTGAACTTTGATTAGTCTAACAGTTAAAAAGGATATTTCATTTATTTTTAAAATTTCCCTGAATGGTCCTAATCTATGTCATCTCTGAAGCGGCGGATAAATCAAAAACTCATGAGAGGGGCTTGTTTTGAAATTACTGGTCTAGAGGACTACTTGAGTTCTGTATAACTCTAGGAGTCTGCTAAATACATGCACAAGAAGTGATTTCCACACAGTATCTCCCATTTGTTAAATATTTACAAATACATATCTTGAGTGGGAAAAAGAATGTACTCAACCTCTTTTGTGTTTCTGTGAGCCCTCTGCAAGTCTCAACAAAGCCGCAAGTAATGATTGTATTGACTGATAAATATCATATCAGAACCAACAAAGTCTCTCCACCCTGTGAGCTATGATTCTGAGTATGGTGATAAATTACTCAGAAACACACCATGAGGTGTAGCAGTCCTGGGATTTTCATTTTCCCCAGAAACACCAAGAACAGGTGAAATAGTAGGGTGATTCAGCATGAAATCACAATGACTGATGTCATTCCCTCCAACTTCTGAGGAGTTTCTCTAAATTATTCATGCCTCTTGGTATACTCAATTTCCTTTTCAGGAGACACACCCATTCTAATGTTCCTTCTTTTCTGTTTCTGTTTTAATGTTCTAAGTCCTTCTTAGGACTATTTCAGTGGGATTGATAGTAATGATGATCATATTTCTTGATGTCTCGGGGGAGGACTTATGGAATAGGCTGATGGGAAAGAAATTACCCTGTAGATGTGTGAGTTTTAGAAAGATCCTTCCTTTAGGATATGAGGAGAAAAAAAAAATTGCCATAGATGACAAACACTAAATTAATACAGTGCTATGGGAAAAGAAGGGTTGGATAATTACTTTTGCCTGGGGAATACGAAGGCGTGAAGATCTGGGACATTTATAGAATGGAGATGGAACTGGATTTGATTATGGAGGAATATATATACATATATTGCAGACATATTTAGGGGATAAAGGGCATTGCAGGAATTGGTGAAGAACTGAAATAAACTGAAAGGCTCCTGGTAAAGTTGAGGTCTCAGCAACTCTAGAATGAGGTTCCCAGAGGTCGGTGTTTTAAGCAGATTTCTAAGGTGGCCCTGAAGTCTCCACCTTCTGAAACTGGTGCCGATGTGTAATGTTCTCCATTTTATGGGTACTGGACAAAATGACTTGCTTCTAGCCAGAGAAATATGGGAAAGTTTTGGGGTGCAGCTTCATGATTAGGTTGTAAAACACTATGGCTTCCCCCTTATTCATCACTTTTTAATCTCTAAATTGCCTTCTTGGATTTTTGCTTTGATGAAGCAAGCTGACATGCTGGAGGGACACAGATGGAAAGAATTGAGGGCAACATCTGGACAGGAGCCAGAACAGAGGTGAATCTGTCCAACAAACACATGAACTCAGGCAGTTTCTTCCCCAGTAGAGCTTTCAGATGACTATAGCTCAGCCAACACTTTAAGGCAGCCTGGGACAGACCTGGAACCTAGGGTGCCCAGGACTGAAGGGAGTGTCTGGGATTTTTATTTTTACCACTGGAAGCATCCCAAGAAAACCATCCCAGAGTGCCCTGAACTGAGACATTTCTCGGAATTTTCAGGGTTAAAACGGGAAAATCCCAGGCAAATTCAGGTAAGTTGTTCATTCTATGAGGAGACGCAGGAAGCTGTCTATGGATTCCTGATCCATAAATGTTATGTGATACTCATACATGCTGTTTGAAGCTGCTGACTTTTAGGATGGCTTGTTACCAAGCGATAGATAAGGAAGTGAAAAGGGATCAGGCTGAATTCAGTGAAGAGATTAGAGATGCAAAGTTTTGTTTTGTGTGGCAGAGCAGGGAGTTTAGATTGTTCCATGGGCAATGAAGTGTGATTGTGACTACTGAGCAGAAAAATGCCATGCTTGAGTCATGCTCTGTAAAGCTCTTTCTGGTAGCAAGGTGGTGTGAGTTTCATTCAAAAAGAATTATAATAAAAAATTTAAAATAATACATACATTGAGTACTTAATAAGTGCTAGGCCATGAACTCTGTCAGTAAAACATTCCATCTTTCTCAAAGGTCCATGTTTTTAAATTCCCATTCCAGGAAAGGGTCACAGACATGAAGGAACATGTTTCTGGTCACCCAGGCGATAAATGAGAGTCAAATTGGGATCTTAGTCTATGAACACTGAGGAGAGTGTCAGCAGAGTCAGAGTTTAGCATGGATGACATTTTCAGGTGTTGAGCCATGGATCAAGTTTTCAAGTAGCATGAATGTCCTACTCGTAGAGATGGCAATGGATAATGATATTCATCTTCATCATTTGCTAAAGTTTGAAAGTGTTTGTCTTCTTTTAAGAAAAAAACAAAACTGTATTGTTTGCCAAACTGAATGTAAAACTCGTGTGTCTGAATGCCTGTCCCAGAGGGTCACCATGTGGCTGTTTGTGCTGGGTCCTAGTTGGGTGTCCAACTAGGATATGGGTGGGCTTGGAGGATTTTTCCAAGAGCACAAACACTGTTGTGGGTGAAGAGAAGAAATACCAGTAAGACAGACAACAGCATTAATATGGTCAAGCTGCAGTTAATCAGTGGGAAACAGGAGAATGATAAAGCCTACAAATTTGTAAGTGAGACTGAGAAATAAAATTGGTTCCCAGGGGCTTTCAGTATTTGTATGAATTGCTAATGTGCAAATAAATGCAAAACCCTGGGAAGCTTAGGGAAATATGGATGTTTAAAATGGCCCCTTCAGAGAATACTTAAAAAAAGAAAACTGGAACAGCTCTGCTCCACTAAGGGATGTCAAGGTCACTGGAGGAAATGGGCAGAAGGGACTCCAACGCAATAAAGACCTGGCCCAGACGCCTCCTTGTCCATCCTTGCAGGGCTAGGACTCTTTAAGCTGAGACAACCAGGCAGCAACCAGAGGGATCCAATGCAAGTGGCCTAGCTGGTGGCTACTTTGTCCCCATAGGATTGAAACTGGGGGGCTACAGGATGCCACAAAATACTGAAATCAGCCCACATGTCCTCCGACTAGTGAATGGTCAAACAAACTGGTGCATTCATTCTATGGAATCCTGTCATTCTTTGCCACACAGACAGGGTGTCAGGTCTGCCCTGAGGCACTCTCTCTATTTGTAAGTGACAGCACAAAACTTAGGAAGGGCTTGTTTTGATCACTCCTTCCTTTCATAAGTTATTTTCGACCAACAAATTTTCTTGCTTGTTATTTTGCTTCCCACAAAAATTAGCTAGTGTGATCACTGTTGGTTTTATTGATAGTCAAAACTTGAATAAACTACTGAAATATTTATACACCTTTTTGGTTTATAAATACTTCTAGAATATTAAACAAAGATATGGTGAAGACATTATAGAATAAAATGAAAATGTTTAAAACAAATATCATTAGATTCCAGTGAAGAAATAAGAGGAGCTAGTTTTCCTTACGTTGAAGATTCCCAGCTTCCCAGTGATGTCTTTACTGTAAAAAGACGGAAAAGAAGATACACCAGGGAGGCAGTACTACTTGTCACTGCTACATTAGCCAGTGATTTTTTTCACATTCTGTTTTGTTGCTATTTTGCTACAGAAACAGCTTAAATCTCAGGGGGTGTGCTGTGCTCAACCAAATGGGAACCAGTTGGGTCGCCCAGTGACACAGGATGTGTCTTGAAATGAACTTCTTGAAATGAACATGATCAAAAGAGCAAAGTGTTCTCTTGCTACTGCTGCTAAGTCGCTTCAGTCGTGTCTGACTCTGCGCGACCCCATAGACAGCAGCCCACCAGGCTCCTCCGTCCATGGGATTTTCCAGGCAACAGTACTGGAGTGGGGTGCCATTGCCTTCTCCGAAAGTGTTCTCTTATTCAGCTGGAAATACAAGTTCAGCAACTATTTCTCATGATGGACATTCTACTTGTGAATGAAATATGTTCCCTGCCATATCAGTAAACAAAAATGTTGTAGCCACCAAGCCATCACATTACAGCCTTGTTGATGGTGAGCCCTGACAGAACTCAGGTTGGAGACAATTAGGCTGCTGGTTTCCAAGCCCTCAGTCACTGCAATCAGCCCCCAGTGGTAGACCCTGAAGGGATTCAGGATGGAACCAGGGTACTGGCCCCAGATAGCTGGGGTGCATATAAAAGAAATGATTTCAGTGAGCCCAAACTCTTGTATCCTTCCATACCTAGACAAGTGCCAACTTCCTTAACTTGAGATATCTGTTTGTTTTTTTTTTAATTAAAAGTAATCTTTTGATGTTCCAACTACCAAGTCTTTGTTGCAAAAACTCTTAAAAACTGCCTCTTTGGAGCAGTCCCTCAGAGTGATCAGAGAGTCCTGATTCTGGGGCTTGAAGTCTTAAGAATGTCTGCCAAATAAAATGTAATTCTCAAATTTTAGGTTGCACATTTTTTAACTGACATCTACAATATTCAGCTGTTAATCTTATTATCCTTCAGAAAACATATATTTTTATGTTGCTGTGTTCATAAACCATGTCATGGCTGAGATGAACTCTCTCTCAACACACAGACAATAACTCTAGTATCTATTTACACCTTAATTTTTCCTGATGTCAAACTTAATTTTTTCATCTTTCTAGAAGGTATGACTTCATAGATCATGAATTATGCACCTCTGCTGCTAAGTTGCCTCAGTCATGTCTGACTCTGTGTGACCCCATAGATGGCAGCCCATCAGGCTCTGCCATCCCTGGGATTCTCCAGGCAAGAACACTGGAATGGGTTGCCATTTCCTTCTCCAATTCGTGAAAGTGAAGTCTCTCAGTCGTGTCCGACTCTTCACGACCCCATGGACTGCAGCCCACCAGGCTCCTCCATCCACTGGATTTTCCAGGCAAGAGTACTGGAGTGGGGTGCCATTGCCTTCTCTGTATGCACCTCTAATGACTGATTATATCTTGGTGGCACAGTCGGTAAAGAATCCACCTGCTAATGCAGGTGATGCAAGAGATTCCTGGGGCAGGAAGATCCCCTGAAGGAGGAAATGACAACCCACTCCAGTATTCTTGCCTGGAAAATCCCATGGACCGAGGAGACTGGTGGGCTACAGTCCATGTGGTCCACGTGGTTGCAAAGAGTCACGACTGAGTAAATGAGCTCTCAGGTACAGTGACTAATTATGCATATGGCAATCTGATCACCAAGTAAAATCACATGGTATTAAATACATATCCTGACACAAGGACAAAGCACAGACAAAAGAATGTGTTTGAAACATGTGTATTTGACATCAGCTTGCTTCTAAATGGTTGTTTTTAGACAAAATATTTTAAAAATTGTTATTCTGATATAAGATATGTTGAAACAAGTTCTAAGTGCTTATATAAAGGAAATTTTATTGAGAGCTCAAGATAAATATACACATATAGGGACAGATTATGTTTCTTGTGAAACAGTGTTAAAATCAGATTTTAGCTTTCAGTTCTTTTGTATTTACTCAGTGAGAAATAACTAAATACCTCTGATTTGTACAGTCAAGAGTATTTCAACAGAAATCACCCTTTTCAGAAAAAATTATACTTTACTATTCACTCTAAGCTAATTCGACATTGCCTAATAAGCACCTTTGCTTCCTTTTAATTAATTTTTTTGTTCATTACATCACTTAATATGCTGATGTAGAAGTATGCAAACACAAGTCACAACTGTTCACTCAGACTATATTTCGGCCCTCTACATTCTTTTAAAAACTTCCTTTTTAAGAATGTTAAGCACATCCAAGTGGGGACCACCTGGACTTTTTGAGGGTCTTTTAGGTGGGGCAACACTGGCACCTAGTGGCATATATTATGGAAGGAAGTACCTTCCAGAGAAAGCTGAGTGCAAGTCTCCCTCCATTCATTGGTTGGTCCCCAGGGCTTGGATTTACTAGTTCTTAATAATATACATTTTAGTTGCAAAATTCACAGCTAAGTGACTTTGAGTACTAGGCCTCAAGAAACGTTGAGAGAACAAAAGTACTATGCTGGTTTTTAAGAACACAAAAACTAGTTTATCAGTTCTGTCTTCTGTAGAGTGGTTGGTCAAAAAGCTAATGACCTAATCAATGGTCCATCTTGTCTAAAGTATTGGGACTGATAGTGTAAGGAAAACCCCTCCTCAGAGCCAAACCATTTTGTTATATGTCCCAGAGGCATTTAAGACCTAATAAAGATGATTCATACATTTAAAAAGTTTTACAAGTCATTCCCCAGGGCTCTTTAAGAGATGCTGAGAATGGTAGAAAAAGAAATAAGATGGGCTTGGAGTCCAAGGTCTTCTTCAGTCTCTTAGCGGTTAGTGTCCTGGGGGTATAAGAAAGAAGTATGTCCAGGTTTCAAGTGTACTATGAATGGAAAGTGAAAGTGAAGTCGCTCAGTCGTGTCCAACTCTGCAACACGTGGACTGTAGCCCACCAAGCTCCTCCGTCCATGGGATTCTCCAGGAAAGAATACTGGAGTGGGTTGCCATTTCTTTCTCCAGGTACTATGAATGGAGGGAGGACAATTTACTTCAACTAAATAGAAACACAGGAAGAAGAGCAAACCCCCGAGAAGACCAAGCAGCTAAAATGGTAGGTGTCATGAGCCCAGTGTTAATTGTGGAGTGCGGTAGGAGAGCTGTGTCTCTGCAGCCGTGGACTTGGTCTTGGGAGGCCATGACAGCTGTCAGTGTTAGTAGTGAGGCTAGGGCTCCTGGGATCTACCATGGAGGAGTTCTCACACAGAGTTCTCCATCTCCATGGTCCAAAGAGGGACGTATAAGAGGAAGAATGAAAGCCATGCCCTGAGGAAGGAGAGGATCAGCATCCTTCCAGAACAATGCTCTGCCTGTGTTGGGGAAAACCAGGTCTGGACCACGTGGGCCTTCTGCTGTGACCAGACAACTTGCCCAAGGTGTCCCCAGGAAGCTCAGAAAGTGAGAATCAGATTCATTCTCACATTCTCAGGCAGATAGAGCAGGGAGGAGATGGGGTATCAAAGGGGATGGGGGGGGCTTCAATGAAGAACTCCAGTCCTTGAAAGAAATGACTTTGTTTTGCTTCCCTCCATCAGACTGGCTCCCATCATAGATCTAAGAGCTCCGGGATGGGTCCAGGGTTTGGCTCTGTAACCTGGGGTCTACTTCCCCACTGTCACACCCCAATATGTGTAATTCACAACCATGCTGAAGGTAAGGTGGTGCCAGAAGACGTGAGTCAGGGATGGGCTGACTTTGGTCACTATGACTGACTGTAATTTTCAGTGGATGGGGTCCACATACCCATGTGCACACTGGCTGTCCCTCCAAACTGGTCCAAGGGGGACGCTGAATGTGGGGTGATGTGTGAGCTTGGAGCCCTGCCAGTGGTCTGCTGGGCACACACTTGCACACACGCTTAGCCAAGAGCACTTGGTATTGATTTCTGGCTTTTCTTCATATTCCACAGTCAATCTGTCATCTGAATCCTCCGTTCTGCCTCCAACCCACTTGTCAACTCCTTTCCTTGCCTGCAGTCATTCTGCCAGGCCTGAGCCCTCTGCTTGGCTTTATTCTCTTCAAAGTCCCCTCCCCTCAGAATGCAAGGATGTTTTTAAAAACCTGACCGCAAACAGCTGAGTCTATACCAAACTGATTGTGTTGTTGTGCTTACAGAAAAATTCAAAAGGCATGGGCAGTGCCTTTGCATCCACCCCATACACTACCCACACCTGGTCTCTCTGACCTTCCTTCCTGTGGTGATCCCTGGCTCCGAGGACATTGGATCCTTCTCCTTCATGACTTTTCATTCCGTTTTCTTGTGCCACATTCCTTGCTGGCCCTTGACTCTTGTTCCTACAGCACCTCTGGCAGCGGTCCCTTGGCTACTTCACATAAAGTGGTCCATCAGCTCCCAGCACATCTCTCTTTTCCCTTCCTTCTGCTTAGGCATCCCAAGAACTAGATCATCACTCCAGGGTAACTCTCACTATTGTCTCCCCAGTATTGAAAATTAATAGGCACTTGATAAGTTTCCACTGAATAAATGAAGGTGTGAATGTCCTCATTCAGCAAGGAGTGAGCAGTTGCCAAGCAAGTTGGCAAGTAGGTGCCCGGTGTGTACAGGACCTGTGAGAGTCTGCGGTCTTATGGGAAGCTGGATGCTTGCACGGCTAGTGACAGATGTAGGAAGTAATGAGGCAGAGGCATTCGTCAACCACCACACATAAAAGGATCCATCAGTTGGAAGAAGCTTCTTAGTGGAAGTGATTCTGAGAAGACCTTGTGAGTGGAGAACCTCACAGGGAGGGGTAAAAGAGCGCCTGTGGAGTCAGCCGGGCTTAGATGGGAATCCTGGAGAACAGAGAGGATGGTGAAGAGCCATGGGCTGAATAGAGGTGCCTGTCACAGGTTCAAGGGCAGGGCTGGGCAGCTTTGAAGGATGTGATGAACAGCCAAGGAGAAGTCGCCAGGGGTGACTCTCAGATTGCTGCTCTTATGAGTGACTGGTTACTGGCACCTGAAACAGTGTTTTGGACCCAAGACAGGCAGGCATGGTGGAGAAGTCTGACAGAATGTGGTCCACTGGAGAAGGGAATGGCAAACCACTTCAGTATTCTTGCCTTGAGAACCCCATGAACAGTATGAAAAGGCAAAGTGATAGGATACTGAAAGAGGAATTCCCCAGGTCAGTAGGTGTCCAACACGCTACTGGAGATTAGTGGAGAAATAACTCCAGAAAGAATGAAGGGATGGAGCGAAAGCAAAAACAATACCCAGCTGTGGATGTGACTGGTGATAGAAGCAAGGTCCGATGCTAGAAAGAGCAATATTGCATAGGAACCAGGAATATCAGGTCCATGAATCAAGGCAAATTGGAAGTGGTCAAACAAGAGATGGCAAGAGTGAACGTCGACATTCTAGGAATTAGAGAACTAAAATGGACTGGAATGGGTGAATTTAACTCAGATGACCATTATATCTACTACTGTGGGCAGGAATCCCTCAGAAGAAATGGAGTAGCCATCATGGTCAACAAAAGAGTCCAAAATGCAGTACTTGGATGCAATCTCAAAAATGACAGAAAGATCTCTGTTCATCTCCAAGGCAAACCATTCAATATCATGGTAATCCAAGTCTATGCCTCAACCAGTAATGCTGAAGAAGCTGAAGTGGAATGGTTCTATGAAGACCTACAAGACCTTTTAGAACTAACACCCAAAAAAGATGTCCTTTTCATTATAGGGGACTGGAATGCAAAAGTAGGAAGTCAAGAAACACCTGGAGTAACAGGCAAATTTGGCCTTGGAATGCAGAATGAAGCAGGGCAAAGATTAATAGAGTTTTGCCAAGAAAATGCACTGGTCATAGCAAACACCCTCTTGCAACATGCAAGAGAATACTCTACACATGGACATCACCAGATGGTCAACACTGAAATCAGACTGATTATATTCTTTGCAGCCAAAGATGGAGAAGCTCTATAAGTCAACAAAAATAAGACCAGGAGCTGACTGTGGCTCAGATCATGAACTCCTTATTACCAAATTCACACTTAAATTGAAGAAAGTAGGAAAAACCACTAGGCCATTCAGGTATGACCTAAATCAAATCCATTATGATCATACAGTGGAAGTGAGAAATAAATTTAAGGGCCTAGATCTGATGGATAGAGTGCCTGATGAACTATGGACGGAGGTTCGTGACATTGTACAGGACACAGGGATCAAGACCATCCCCATGGAAAAGAAATGCAAANAGTTTTCATTGCAATCCCAAAGAAAGGCAATGCTAAAGAATGCTCAAACTACTGCACAATTGCACTCATCTCACATGCTAGTAAAGTAATGCTCAAAATTCTCCAAGCCAGGCTTCAGCAATACATGAACCGTGAACTCCCTGATGTTCAAGCTGGTTTTATAAAAGGCAGAGGAACCAGAGATCAAATTTCCAACATCAGCTGGATCATGGAAAAAGCAAGAGAGTTCCAGAAAAAGATCTATTTCTGCTTGATTGACTATGCCAAAGCCTTTGACTGTGTGGATCAGAAGAAACTGTGGAAAATTCTTCAAGAGATGGGAATACCAGACCACCTGACCTGCCCCTTGAGAAACCTGTATGCAGGTCAGGCACAGTTAGAACTGGACATGGAACAACAGACTGGTTCCAAATAGGAAAGGAGTGCATCAAGGCTGTATATTGTCACCCTGCTTATTTAACTTATATGCAGAGTACCTCATGAGAAACGCTGGACTGGAAGAAACACAAGCTGGAATCAAGATTGCCAGGAGAAATATCAATCACCTGAGATATGCAGATGACACCACCCTTATGGCAGAAAGTGAAGAGGAACTAAAAAGCCTCTTGATGAAAGTGAAAGAGGAGAGTGGAAAGTTGGCTTAAAACTCAACATTTAGAAGATGAAGATCATGGCATCCAGTCCCATCACTTCATGGGAAATAGATGGGGAAACAGTGGAAACAGTGTCAGACTTCATTTTTGGGGGCTCCAAAATCACTGCAGATGGTGACTGCAGCCATGAAATTAAAAGACGCTTACTCCTTGGAAGAAAAGTTATGACCAACCTAGATAGCATATTCAAAGGCAGAGACATTACTTTTCCGACTAAGGTCCGCCTAGTCAAGGCCATGGTTTTTCCTGTGGTCATGTATGGATGTGAGATTTGGACTGTGAAGAAGGCTGAGCACTGAAGAATTGATGCTTTTGAACTGTGGTGTTGGAGAAGGCTCTTGAGAGTCCCTTGGACTGCAAGGAGATCCAACCAGTCCATTCTGAAGGAGATCAGCCCTGGGATTTCTTTGGAAGGAATGGTGCTAAAGCTGAAACTCCAGTCCTTTGGCCACCTCATGTGAAGAGTTGACTCATTGGAAAAGACTCTGATGCTGGGAGAGATTGGGGGCAGGAGGAGAAGGGGACGACAGAGGATAAGATAGCTGGATGGCATCACTGACTCTATGGACATGAGTCTGAGTGAACTCCAGGAGTTGGTGATGGACAGAGAGGTCTGGTGTGCTGTGATTCATGGCATCACAAAGAGTTGGACACGACTGAGAGACTGAACTGAACTGGTAGCTCAGTTGGTGAAGAATCTGTCTGCAGTGCATGAGATCCTGGTTTGAATCCTGGGTGGGGAAGATCCTCTGAAGAAGGGATAGGCTACCCACTCCAGGATTCTTGGGCTTCCCTTGTGGTTCAGCTGGTAAATAATCCCCCTGCAATGCAGGAGACCTGGGATAGATCCCTAGGTTGGGAAGATCCCCTGGAGAAGGGTAGGCTACCCTCTGCAGTATTCTGGCCTGGATAATTCCATGCAGTCTATAGTCCATGGGGTCCAAAGAGTTGGACATGACTGGGAGACATTTAGAAATTTTTTAAATTTATTTTTAATTGAAGGATAATTGCTTTACAATATTGCATTGGTTTCTGCTATATATCAGCATGAATCAGCCATAGGTATACATATGTCCTCTCCCTCTTGAACCTCCCTCCCACCTCCCACCACATCCTACCCCTCTAGGTTGTTACAGAGCCCCAGTTAGTGTTCCCTGAATCATACAGAAAATTGCCATAAAAGTAGGGACATTACTTTGCCGACTAAGGTCCGGCTAGTCAAGGCTTTTCCTGTGGTCATGTATGGATGTGAGATTTGGACTGTGAATAAAGCTGAGCACCGAAGAATTGATGCTTTTGAACTGTGGTGTTGGAAAAGACTCTTGAGAGTCCCTTGGACTGCAAGGAGATCCAACCAGTCCATTCTGAAGGAGATCAGCCCTGGGATTTCTTTGGAAGGAATGATGCTGAAGCTGAAACTCCAGTACTTTGGCCACCTCATGCAGAGTTGACTCATTGGAAAAGACTGATGCTGGGAGGGATTGGAGGCAGGAGGAGAAGGGGACAACAGAGGATGAGATGGCTGGATGGCATCACAGATTCGATGAACATGAGTCTGGGTGAACTCTGGGAGATGGTGATGGACAGGGAGGCCTGGGTGCTGCAACTCATGGGGTCGCAAAGAGTCAGACACGAGTGAGCGACTGAACTGAACTGAACTGAATATATATATGTTTCCATGTTTCTCTCTCCACTTGTCCCACGTTCTCCTTCCTCTCCCAACCCCTCGTGTCTATAAGTCTGTTCTCTATGGCTACATCTCAATTGCTGGCTCCTGAGACACTGAAGTTAAAATAAAGCAGGGGTAAGAATACTAGTTGTGTCCAAAGGAGACAACATGAAACATGAAGGGAGCTGGGCCTGCAGGCCGGGTCAGACCTGAAAGGCCAACTCCCAGGGAGGGAAACCCAAGTCCAGAAGAGGGCCTCTGGCTGATTCTCTACCCCTGCACCCGCCTGTGCAACCTTGGCAAGAAACCTGCCATTTCCTCCCATCTGAAGCCCTCCTCACAACTCCCCACAATCTGCTCGCTCCTTCCTTCCTAAAGGTCGCTGTTCTCTCAACTTCTAAAGCCAGAGACCTAGTCTACTTGCATTTAGAATTCTCTGGGAAGGGGAATTTCCTGTGGTTTGTGCCTGGCTTCTTTCACCCCACATCGTGGTGGTGAGCTCTACCTGTGTTGTATACACCATAGTTCACTCATTTTGGACCCTGTCTAGCATTGCCATGGGCCACTGTTTATTGATCTCTTTGGCTTTTGATGGACATTTAGGATGTTTTGATTTAGGGGCTACTGTGAACACTCTTGTGTTATATCTTTTGCCTTACAATGTTTATTTCTGTTGGGTGCCTAACTAGGAATAGTTAGGGTAGTACAACAACACAAAATACTCCATTTCCAATCTGCTGTGCGGGAGGGCAAGCAACATTTTCCCCCAGTGAAGCATGCCCTTGATTTCGGACATCATGTAGCTGTCATTCTAGTTACTTGGGGGTAGCTGAGAGGGTTTTTTCCCCCCTCTCAGTTCTCAAAGCCAGTTCCTTGACTCCGAACACCCAACCTAGATGAGTTCTGAGCTCTGCCTGAAGCTGTGTGACTTGAGGTATGGACCATGTATTCTTTTTATTCCCAAGAAAAATTTGTATTTCTTCACAAACTTTAGTTTGCCTTTTTTTTTTTTTTTTTTGTAAAATACAGGTGGTGGGCCTAGCCATCACCCACATCTAATTCAGCATTCCTGACAAGCAGACTTACATGGAGCCTTGGTTTGAATACCCCTCCTTGTGGGACCTCACTACCTCAGAGCACAGACCATTGTATGTTCACAAGTCGAGATCATCCACAGTCCCCTTTGTGAGTCTACAATCTGTGTCTGTGTTGGAACCACCCTTGAGCCCTGGCCGAACCCCTGGGACCCATGGGGGAGCTTGTTTTGTATCAGTGTCCTCCAGAATAGCAAAAATTCAATAGTAGCAAATAAATACATTAAAGAAATTTTCCCTATCAAAGTGTGTGCTCAATGCATTTACTCCTCAAAATGAAAATATTTACCACTTCTCCTAGGTAAGTTCCATGCAACACAGAGTCATTCAGTTCAGAGAAAAGCTTCCCAGTCGGAAGCTTGACTCTCAGGAGGCAAAGACAGAGCAGGGAAAGGCTGTAATTATAGGAGAAGTGTGGTGACAGTTTCCTGTTATCAGGTCCTGATTTAGCAATAACTGCAATATATCTAGAGGAAAAGTGCCAAGGGACACCGGGGATTTCCAGTTGTCACCAGGAGCTAGGGAGGGACAGAGTCTGCCACAGAACCTTCAGAAGGAATCAACCCTGAGGACACCTTGGTCTCCATCTTATAGCTTTCAGAGTTGTGAGAGGATAAATGTGGTTTATCTCCTGGAAGGCAGCACGGGAGATCCCACCCATGGCAAAGGTCAAGAGGAAGAGACCTGATGGGCAAAGGTGAGATCAGGCCTCGAGGGACCCCCCTGGACCTTCTTGAGCATCTACCCCAAAACTAGAATCTGTCTGTCTTACTATTTTATGACTTTCACCAACTCTTCTAACATTAGCAGGGGGCTATCCCTGACCAGCTTTCTCTGGCCCCAGTTAATAGTCTCTTGCATAGAAAAGGAGTGTCTCAGCTCAAAGCCCTCTGATGGCTCTCTAACTTGCCTGACATGTTTCCCCAGACTTTTACAACTATGCATGTGATTGTTTACAGCCTCCCAACCGTGAGAGGCACGGGAAGCTTAAAACATCTTAAAGATATAGAGCCTTTTAAAGAGCTAAGAATTATATTGGTGAAGGGTTTCATTGTTGAGTTAATGATTGCCGCCAGGCCTCCATATTCTTTATCATTTAGGCACCTGGGAGGATATTAATCAATGTAATTGGGGTGCAGAAATAGGAATATAGTAGTTGAGTTAATGAATTTTCTCTTTGTTATAAATCACTGTACTCCTTTCTTTGTTATAAATCATTGTATCCTTGCTATGTAAGAATGTAACTTTATTTAGTGCTTTCTGAGAGTGGCACCAGACTTTGGAAAGAACAACACTTTTAGCGCAAATAAGTTTTTTGGTTGACAGACCCTTATCAGAAAAGGGTCATAAAATGCTAATAGGCCTCCTGGCCAGAAGATGATGTAAATCACCTAAGACCTGTGTATACAGATAGGTATGCAGAGAGAAAGCCTAGTCTTGATAAGGGTCAGGGCTGCTGACCCTGCATGACTTTGTTTTCCATTATTCTCTATGTACAGCTTAAGGTATATAAGCTCCCTGGAAAAATAAAGTTTTGGGCCTTGCCTCATCATTGCTTGGCTCCCCCGTGTCAGTTCTCTTTTTCTTTCTTTCTCTCTGTTACTCTCTTTTTCAGGCTGATCCCTTGGAGCCCAAGGTGGGGCACCCTCTGCTATTCAAGCGGGTGTCTGTGGCCTACGTGAATGGTGTAAGTCCCTTGTCTTGGGACTTTATTGGCTTTCTGTGTAAACCAAGGAATATCAGCCTCTTTCTCTCCTCTATTTTCTTAACTGCAACATTCTTTCCTTATCTCTCTCTATATCTCTAAATAAATAAATAAATCTCAGTCGCCAACGCCGTCCACACTTTGGATACCCTGGATCCAACCGGGGCTGGACCCAGGTAGTTTTATGCTACCCAGTTATGGCTGTACTTTGTTGTGGCAGCACTAGCAAAATAATACAAGACCATACGAAAAATCCACCTAAAGCAGGGAAGCAGTGTGGATGCAGAGAAATGGAAATAAAGTGGTTTGGGCGAGCAGCCTGGTGGGATCAGCCTCACGCTGTAGCAGCCATGGATTGTTAGAGAAAAGTTTAGTCAGTGGGTAATTGGCAAGTTTTGAAGATGGGAGAGGAGAAGAAGTCGGGTGAGGTCAGAGAGTCATTTTAAGAAGGTGAACTCAGTATTGTTTCAAATGAGGGTGATTTGAGTATTGTTTTAATGTATCTGAGTCTTTGGAGAGGAAGATTCTAAAGAAACGGGAGGAGAGGAATCCAGGTTGTAGAGCTGTCAGTCGGGAGGGAAGGCTGTGTGTCTGTGTCAGTGTTTGGGGGCTGCTGTGACACATTTTCACAAACTGAGTGGCTTCAATAACAGATACCCAAGCTGTCTCAGTTTAGGTGTCTAGAAGGACAAAATTAAGGCATCAGCAGGGTCTTGCTTCCCTGATGGCTCCAGAGAAGGGTGCTTCCTTGCTTTTTACAGTCTTTGGTGGTTTCCAGCCTTCCTTGGCTTGTGGCTGCATCACTCTAATCTCTGCCTCCACCATCATGTACTTTCTTCTCTCTGGGTCTCTCTTTCCTCTGTTTTATACAGACATCAGTCACTGGACTAGGACCCAGTCTAATCTAGTATGACCTTTTCTAAACTTAACAAATAATATCTGCAAGACCCTATTTCCAAATAAGGACACATTCTGAAGTTTAGGGCAAATATAAATTTGGAGGAGACTTTGCTCAATCAGTACTGTGCTTGTGAGCATATGTGTGTACATTTTCTTGGGCATATGACCATGCTCATATGTGTATGAAATAATTAAGACTATGAGTTCTTTCATAAAATAAAATTGGGAGTTTGGGATAGACATATACACACTATTATAACAAAATTGATAACCAACAATTGATAACCTACTGTATAGCACAGGGAACTCTGCTCAATATTCTGTAATAACACATAGGGAAAAGAATCTGAAAAAGAATGGATATAGTTATATGTATAACTGAATCATTGCTGTATACTTGAAAGTAACATGGCATTGTTAATCAACTACATTCCAATATAAAATAAAAATTAAAAAAAAAACTAAATAACAAAAAGAATCTTGGAGATGGATGAATCTGTAAGAATGATTTCATCTTTACTCTTCTCCCTGGGGCAAGATGCCTCCTGAGTGTCACATGGCATGTGGACTTGCACCCTCCACTTTTAAAGTGTCAGAAATTCACAATTCACTAGGCAGCCCCTCTTATTCTAAGAAAGCATTTTATTACTTAAATCTCATTCAAGAGAAAGACATATCTGAAAAAGGAATATTGACTATGTTCCTGCAAGAAAAGAAGATTCAGTATGGTCTTGTCAATTGATATGCCTGATTAGTCTGTAAATTCAATGCAACAACCATATGATACCCATCACAATATAATTCAGGACTTGTCTTATTGTTTCTAAAGTTCAGTTGGAATAATAAATGCTTCCAAGTGAAAGTCAAAATCTGAGAACAAAGAAAGTGTTTTAGGACTTTAGCGATTAAAGAGTGTGGTATTCCCAATGACCAAACAAGGAGCAATTTGAATAACAGAATAAATATACTGATAATCCAAAGTGAAGTGAAGTGAAAGTTGCTCACTTGTGTCTGACTCTTTGAGATCCCATGAACTATACAGTCCATAGAATTCTCCAGGCCAGAATAATGGAGTGGGTAGCCTTTCCCTTCTCCAGGGGAGCTTCCCAACCCAGGGATCGAACCCAGGTCTCCCACATTACAGGCAGATTCTTTGCCAGCTGAGCCACAAGGAAAGCCCAATATAACCCAAAGTATAAAATAAATATTCATGAGTCCATAGTGACATAGAGAAATCACTGATTAAATAAATAAATGACAAGAGTGGTCAAAAGAAGCAAGTTTCCAATGGAGAAGGATTCCAAGTAGATATTTCTCCTCTAGGAAGTGGAGCATAGCTCCCCATTCCTTAAGTGTGGGCTGTCCTTCCAAAGATGACAGTATAGACAGGAGGAAAAAGAGTAGCCTCACAGTGGAGACACCTAGCCAACATGACCTTAGTCAGGTGATCAAGGTCAGTGTCAGCAGGGATAAGTCATGTTGCTGGCATGTACCCTTGATACAATTGATGAAAAGGGCACTTTACTCTGTCGTCATCCTCCTCCAAACCTATATCCTCTGTCTAAGGCTGGGGAAAACATCAAACACATTCCCATGGTGGGTCAGCTTGCAAAACGCTTGACCGATATCCATCAGAACTGTCAAGACCATCTAAAACAAGGGGAATCTTAAAAACTGTCACAGCCATAACTAAGTAGCAATGACAACTAAATGTAATACAATATTTCAGGATGGGATCTGGGGAAAGGAAAGGCACATTAGGTAAAAACTAAGGAAATGTAAATATAGTATGGACTTTAGTTAATAATAACGTATCAGAGGGTTTCCCTGATGGCTCAGTGGTGAAGAATCCACCTGTCAATGCAAGAGACATGGGTTCAACCCCTGATCTGGTAAGATCCCACATGCCACAGAGCAACTAAATCTCTGTGCCACAACTATTGAGCGTGTGCTCCAGAGCCCAGGAGCCACAACTACTGAGCACACGTGCTGGAACTACTGAAGCCTATTCTCTCTAGGGCCCATGCTTTGCAATAAGAAAAAGCAACCTCAATGAAAAGTCTGTGCACTGCAATTTGAGAGTACCTCTTGCTCAGGGCAACTAGACAAAAGCTTGCACAGAAAAGAAGACCCAGCACAGTAAAAATAAATAAATAAATAAAATTATTATAAATAATACTCTATCAGTATTAGTTCATTATTACAAAAAATGTATCCTACTAAGGTAAGATGCTAATAATAGGGAAATCTTGGGTGGGGATTGTGTGGGAGCTCTGAACTACTTTCACAATTTATTTTTGTTTAATTGAAAATATATTTAACCTTCATTCTTAAAAGATGTTTTTACTGGATGAGGAAATCTGGGTTGACTTTTTTTTCTCTTTGACAACTTTTTTCTCCCAATTGTTTTCATTGTGATAAAATATGCTTAACATAATGTTTACCGTCTTAACCATCTTTAACTGCACAGTTCAGTGTATTAAGTACGCTTATACTTAATGTAATTGGAGAAGGAAATGGCAATCC
This sequence comes from Redunca redunca, assembly GCA_006410935.1. Classification (NCBI taxonomy): domain Eukaryota; kingdom Metazoa; phylum Chordata; class Mammalia; order Artiodactyla; family Bovidae; genus Redunca; species Redunca redunca. The sequence continues at coordinate 619,072 of SJYQ01006824.1, read as the reverse complement.
ACTCCAGTATTCTTGCCTGGAGAATCCCAGGTATTCCTAAGTCCCTGGTGGGCTGCCGTCTATGAGGTCGCACAGAGTCGGACACGACTGAAGCGACTTAGCAGCAGCAGAGTACTTAACGTATACTTAATGCAACCTTCACTGTGATCCATACATAGGAAAACTTTCCATCTTGCAAAACTAAAGTGCTGCTCCCATTAAACATTAATTCCTCAATTTCCCCTACCCGCACCCCTGCTGCCAACTCATAACAACTAATGCTCTACTTTTGTCTCTATAAATTTGATTATTCTAGGGTCCTAATATAAGTGGAATCAAAGCATTTGTCCTCTCATGACTGGCTTATTTCAGTTAGCATAATTTCCTGACTATTCATTTGTGTTGTAGCATGTGTTAGAATTTTTTCCTTGGTAAGACTGAATAATACTTTTTATTAATCTAAAATTGTTCTAAAATAAAAAGCTTATTTAAAAAATTAAAAAAGAATGTGGCATAGCTATAGGAAAAGCAACAAAAATGTAATTATGGAACACACTAAGAAGCATGAATGTAGACCCATCTATGAATCAGAATGTGATCTATGGGAAGAATACAAATTCAAATAATTAGAGAAAAAAGATGCCTCTGTAAATCAGCTATTCATTTGAAAAGAAAAAGAAATTTAGAACAGTATTTCAAATCATACACAAAATATACTCTGCATGTAGTAAAGAGTTAAATATAAAAACAAAATTTAACAAAAGACCCAAAATATAGTTCAAACAATTATAAAACCCTCCAGGAGATGCTTTTTTTAATTCAAGGGCAAAGAAAGCAAGACACAAATAGTATGTGTTATTTTGCTATTGTTGTTCTGGGTTTTTTGTTAATACTCACACACAAACTGCTTCACTGATCTTTTAGTCATTATTTTAAATTCTGGCCTACCGAGCAAATTAAGATAACAATTTAAGGCCCTCTTTTCCATAAAACCTTCTGATACATGAAAACAATTCTAATTTTCTTGCAAATGTTTTCTTATCCAGATAAACTTTGCCAACAGCATGATTGCTCCTAACCAAGGGCCCCTTCTTCTGTTGAGCTTGTGCATCTGAGATCTTTGCTGAGCAAAGCAGAGTCAATGTGCTGTGGTCACTGAATGTTGTGTCCCAGGGCAACCTCACAAGAGGGCCAGTGCACTGGGGCTGTGAGTTCATACCACAGGCTGTGGGGATCTTGGTCAATAGGCTAAACCATCATTCTTTTTTTCGAGAACAAATGAAAACAAGGGTCAAGTCTATTCCCTACCACTGTACAAATGCTATTAAACTAGAAAATGAGCTTTCATTTTTCTAATTTTTCTTGCCATTAGAAGTATCACAGGATTCTTTCCTGGTGAACTGCTTTCAAGCCAGTGTCATAAGGAAATTTAACTTTCCTCACAAAGGAGGAAGAATGATCAGATTCTTGAGTGGCAGCTCTCATACTGCAGCAGGACAGCAAGCACCCCACTGACAGTGGAAAACAGAGGGGCGCCACAGGGCTGCCTGTGATGATCCAACTGCCTCCAGCCTATTTCTGGCTCTGGGAGAGAGATAAGTACCCATGCAGGGAAGGCTGCTTTCTGAGCTTTCTCCCTCCAAGTGCTGAAGGCACCCCTCCCTGGTCTCTATCCTCTGTGCTCCTTCTGCTCCTGGAGATTTGCTGTCTTGCAGCAACTGGTGGACTCTTACTCCATTCCAGCCTCCTCAGAATATGTTGTTGTTCTTCAGTCACCAAGTTGTGTCCAACTCTTCAACACCCCATGGACTGCAGCATGCCAGGCTTCCCTGTCCATCACCATCTCCTGGAGTTCGCCCAAGTTCATGTCCATTAATTCTGTGATGCCATCCATCTCATCCTCTGTCATCCTTAGAATCTTCAGTTCATTTCAGTTGCTCAGTCGTGTCTGACTCTTTGCGACCCCATGAACCGCAGCACACCAGGCCTCCCTGTCCACCACCGACTCCCTGAATTGACCCAAACCATGTCCATTGAGTTGGTGATGCCATCCAACCATCTCATCCTCTGTCATCCCCTTCTCCTTCTGCCCTCAACCTTTCCCAGCATCAGGGTCTTTTCAAATGAGTCAGCCCTTAACATCAGGTGGCCAAAGTATTGGAGTTTCAGCTTCAACATCAGTCCTTCCAGCGAACACCCAGGACTGATCTCCTTTAGGATGGACTGGTTGGTTCTCCTTTCAGTCCAAGGGACTCTCAAGAGTCTTCTCCAACACCACAGTTCAAAAGCATCAATTCTTCAGTGCTCAGCTTTCTTTATAGTTCAACTCTCACATCCATACATGACTACTGGAAAAACCATAGCCTTGACTAGACGGACCTTTGTTGACAAAGTAATGTCTTTGCTTTTTAATATACTGTCTAGGTTAGTCATAACTTTCCTTCAAAGGAGTAAGCGTCTTTTAATTTCATGGTTGCAATCACCATCTGCAGTGATTTTGGAGCCCCCAAAATAAAGTTAGCAGGTGTTCCACTGTTTCCCCATCTATTTGCTATGAAGTGATGGAACCAGATGCCATGATCTTCGTTTTCTGAATGTTGAGCTTTAAGGCAACTTTTTCACTCTCCTCTTTCATTTTCATCAAGAGGCTTTTTAGTTCTTCTTCACTTTCTGCCATAAGGGTGGTGTCATCTGCATATCTGAGGCTATTGATATTTCTCCCGGCAATCTTGATTTCAGCTTGTGTTTCTTCCAGTCCAGAATTTCTCATGATGTACTCTGCATATAAGTTAAACAAGCAGGATGACAATATATAGCCTTGACATACTCCTTTTCCTATTTGGACCCAGTCTGTTCCATGTCCAGTTCTAACTGTTGCTTCCTGACCTGCATACAGATTTCTCAAGAGGCAGGTTAGGTGGTCTGGTATTCCCATCTCTCTCAGAATTTTCCACAGTTTCTTGTGATCCACACAGTCAAAGGCTTTGGCATAGTCAATAAAGCAAAAATAGATGTTTTTCTGGAACTCTCTTGCTTTTTCCATGATCCAGCGGATGTTGACAATTTGATCTCTGGTTCCCCTGCCTTTTCGAAAACCAGCTTGAACATCAGGGAGTTCACGGTTCACATATTGCTGAAGCCTGGCTTGGAGAATTTTGAGCGTTACTTTACTAGTGTGTGAGATGAGTGCAATTGTGCGGTAGTATGAGCATTCTTTGGCATGCCTTTCTTTGGGATCAGAATGAAACCTGACCTTTTCCAGTCCTGTGGCCACTGCTGAGTTCTCCAAATTTGCTGGCATATTGAGTGCAGCACTTTCACAGCATCATCTTTCAGGATTTGAAATAACTCAACAGGAATTCCATCACCTCCACTAGCTTTGTTCGTAGTGATGCTTCCTAAGGCCAACTTGACTTCACATTCCAGGATGTCTGGCTCTAGGTGAGTGATCACACCATTGTGATTATCTGAGTCATGAAGATTATTTTTGTAGAGTTCTTCTGTGTATTCTGGCCGCCTCTTCTTAATATCTTCTGCTTCTGTTAGGTCCATACCATTTCTGTCCTTTATCGAGCCCATCTTTGCATGAAATGTTCCCTTGGTATCTCTAATTTTCTTGAAGACATCTCTAGTCTTTCCCATTCTGTTCTTTTCCTCTATTTCTTTGCATTGATCTCTGAGGAAGGCTTTCTTATCTCTCCTTGCTATTCTTTGGAATTCTGCATTCAGATGCTTGTATCTTTCCTTTCTTTTTGCTTTTGGCTTCCCTTCTTTTCACAGCTATTTGTAAGGCCTCCTCAGACAGCCATTTTGCTTTTTTGCATTTCTTTTCCATGGGGATGGTCTTGATCCCTGTCTCTTGTACAATGTCACGAACCTCATTCCATAGTTCATCAGGCACTCTATCTATCAGATCTAGGCCCTTAAACCTATTTCTCACTTCCTCTGTATAATCATAAGGGATTTGATTGAGGTCATACCTGAATGGTCTAGTGGTTTTCCCTACTTTCTTCAATTTAAGTCTGAATTTGGTAATAAGGAGTTCATGATCTGAGCCACTGTCAGCTCC
>SJYQ01006824.1:552374-596455 GCA_006410935.1 Redunca redunca | reverse complement strand
GCAGATGACACCACCCTTATGGCAGAAAGTGAAGAGGAACTAAAAAATCCTCTTGATGAGAGTGAAAGAGGAGAGTGAAAAAGTTGGCTTAAAGCTCAACATTCAGAAAACAAAGATCATGGCATCCAGTCCCATCACTTCATGGGAAATAGATGGGGAAAGAGTGGAAACAGTGTCAGACTTTTTTGGGGGGCTCCAAAATCACTGCAGATGTTGATTGCAGCCATGAAATTAAAAGACGCTTACTCCTTGGAAGAAAAGTTATGACCAACCTAGATAGCATATTCAAAGGCAGAGACATTACTTTGCCAACAAAGGTCTGTCTAATCAAGGCTATGGTTTTTCCTGTGGTCATGTATGGATGTGAGAGTTGGACTGTGAAGAAAACTGAGTGCCAAAGAATTGGTGCTTTGAACTGTGGTGTTGGAGAAGACTCTTCAGAGTCCCTTGGATTGCAAGGAGATCCAACCAGTCCATTCTAAAGGAGATCAGTCCTGGATGCTCTTTGGAAGGAATGATGCTGAAGCTGAAACTCCAGTACTTTGGCCACCTCATGTGAAGATTTGACTAACGGAAAAGACTGATTCTGGGAGGGATTGGGGGCAGGAGGAGAAGGGGATGACAGAGGATGAGATGGCTGGATGGAATCACTGACTCGATGGACATGAGTCTGAGTGAAGTCCAGGAGTTGATAGATGGGGAGGCCTGGCGTGCTGCAATTCATGTGGTCGCAGAGATTCGGACATGACTGAGTGACTGAACTGAACTGAACTGAACTGAGACAGTGAGGCAGAATATGGAGTTTCTGTCTTTATCTGGCATTGGATTTCCCTTTTGCCTCTGGCACCTCTGAAGATTAAGTCTTTTGAATTGTAAGGGAGAGGGGTCTGAAGGATTTCACAGTGATTCTTCTTTTCTCTCTTTGCCAAGGCCAGCAGGAGGAGAGGGCAGGTTAGAGGAGGAGAAGAGAGGTGTAACTGAGTTTGAAAGTCCTCGCTGTGAGAGTGTAGTGGGCCCTTGGAGGAGAAGCCTGAGAAAGCATGGTGGTGTGTATAACGACAGCCCCAGGAACTTCACTCCACTGCTCTCACACACTGTCCTCTGGTTTAAAGTTCCCTCAGGGTCATGGTATCCCATTCTCCCGTGAGACTTCCAGGAGAGCAAGTCTCATCTGTTTTCTTTCTCTGGATGTGTCTGCCCTCCCAGATTTCAGCATGATTGTTTGCCCCATGACCTGCGTTCTCTGATGGATCCAAGAAAAGTCATGAATTTTGAACTTGTCTAGTTTTTTTTTCCTTGTTGTAAGGATGGAAGTGATGACTTCTAAGCTGTTAAATGTTAAAGTTCAAGACAAGAGCCCGTGTCCTTAATTTTGAACAGAAATCATTATTGATTTATTTGTAATCAGATCAATCAGTATTTCACTTTATGGAATTCGCTTTGGGAGACAAAAATATGTATTCTTATTTTTGTTTCTATTAACTTGCATTACATTTTATATTCAGGGTCTGAATATACTGAAATCCACTTAGGTATATGGCATAAAGGAGGGAACTGTTTTATTTTTCTCTATATATTAAATCTATTTTCAAATATCATTTGTTAAACAAGTGCCTGTCTCTTTTAGGTTTCAGGATGGTAGTTTAATCTGTGACCTCAGTTCTCTTATGGAGCCAGTGAAAGTCGTTGATTTTTATTTTACCCAACTTTTTCTTAACGTAAGGGAAGTCTTTTTAATAAATAGTACTAGAAAAGTTGGATCTCTGTATGGAAATACATGAGCCCTGACCTCTATTCTGCTCCTATAAAAGTAGAGAGAGAAATGAACAGCAGTCATGGAGGAAATCTTAAGAGAATATTTTCATGGTATTGAGGTAACTAGATCTTTAGACAGTTGCACACAAAAAAACTCTTGGATGCAAAGATTATGAATTTGAAGTAATGATGAAGTAGTGAAATTCCTCCATGTCCTTTTCTAATAATTTTGAAATGTTAAAGTGTAACTGTTGTTTTTCCTTTGAAAGAAGAAGTTTTGTGTTACATATTGTCTCAGAAATCATACACAGTATTCCAAATCCTATTGTGAATTATGTTAAAACTAAAACCCTAAATTTCATTTAAAAACTTTTTAGTTACTTATATTAATTAATTTTTGTCAACATTAATGCTGTTGTGCAAAGAGCATGGTCTACTTTCACCTGTAATCACAATTTGTAGTTCACTAATTTCTTCAACCAGTCTATCCTAAAGGAGACCAGTCCTGGGTGTTCATTGGAAGGACTGATGCTGAGGCTGAAATTCCAATACTTTGGCCACCTCAGGAGAAGAGTTGACTCATTGGAAAAGACTCTGATGCTGGGAGGGATTGGGGGCAGGAGGAGAAGGGGACGACAGAGGATGAGATGGCTGGATGGCTTCACCGACTCAATGCATGTGAGTTTAGGTAAACTCTGGGAGTTGGTGATGGACAGGGAGGCCTGGCGTGCTGCGATTCATGGGGTTACAAAGAGTCAGACATGACTGAGCAACTGAACTGAACTGAACTGAACTGAACTGAATTTCTTCAACAAACCTTAATTAAGCACTTCATGTTAGAATGTTTCTGAATGTTTTCCAAACTTTGTTTGGAAAAGCTTGGCAAAAATGGGAAGATACCCAGATCCATAATGAATCATAAATGCTACTTTTCCCAGAGAAATCTAACACAGAAAGAGTAATAGGCTTTTTAGTCCCATCTTAATCATGACTAAGGCAAAGAGTTGGACACGACTGAGCGACTGAACTGAACTGAACTGAAGACTGTGCAGGCCCCCACCCGAGTCATCCCCTAACTCTTTTCCAACCCACAATCCAGAAATCTATTTACCCACAGATCATCCTGTCATTTTACTAAATTATATACTCATGACCAAAAGTTACTTATTTCCAAGCTAACTTTCCCAGAATTTTAAAATTTGTCAATCATCAGAGAATAATCCAATTTTTCTAAATAATCAAGTGATTGTTTTTTTTCTATAGAACATCCAAAAAGGATGAAGCTCATTATAGCCAAGATATTGGGATATTTTTATGTATTAAGATTCATTCCAAGATTAATAAGAGCTGACTAAAAGTAATGGATCTGATAAATCAATTTATACTTTTGTTGATATCAGTATTGAAATTGATCAACTATTACCTCACTCCTTTTTGGTTGCTATAATGAAAATACCATAGATGAGGTGGTTTATAAATAACATTTATTTCTCACAGTTCTAGAGGCTGGGAATCCAAGATCAAGGGGCCAGCAGATTTGGTGTCTGGTGAGGGCCCTTGTTCTGGTTCACAGATGCTGTCTTCTGTGTCAGGACATGGCAGAAGGCGCTAGATAGCTCTCCAGGGTCTGTTTTATAGGGGCACTAATTCCATTCATGGCAGCACCACCCTTCTGACCTAATCACCTTAAAGAGGTCCTGCCTCCTATTACTGATACCATCACGATGGGGATCAGGTTTCAACATTTTGAGGGACCACAAATATTCAACAAACCTTTATTAAGCACTTCATGTTAGACTCTGAGCCAGACATAGAGAGTTTTTTGTTTTAAAGATAAGACAAGGTTCCAACACTGTGGATGTAATAAGAGAATGTAATACTAGAACACAAGTACTTTTGCTTCATTTCTGATGGCAAATGTGTTGCCCTACACCACCTTTGCCTATCCAGTTTATTTGTTCTCTGGCTCTAGTCGCATGGCTGAATTTCTGAGCCAGGACTCCATGTTCACCCTTCCAGGAGCAGCACGGATGGATAGGTCTCATAATACCTAAGAGCTCTCAAATCAATTTTTGGCTCAGAAATTTCAGGATTATTCCCTGCTGCAGATCACTGTTTTTCTAGAAGAGATTTTTCAAAATAATCTTCATGTTTTTAGACTCAGACTTTTTTTTTTTTAAATAGTTGCAGCCCTGTATTTGATTCTCCAGAAGACAGGTTTGCAGTTTCCTTGGTATTCTCAGGTGAGAGTCCACCTTCTGTTGTCCTCTTGTAGATGTTTCACCTTCAGACTGACAAACAAGTCACTAACACACATTGGGACACACTGAGTTTTTATGGCCCTCATGCTTCTTCTGTGGCCAGTTCAGTCACAGCCTTCCATTCTCAGAACCTCAGTTCTTTCCTGCAAATGACAACAAACACAGAGAATCATGGGAAAACATAGATCTGTTCCAAAGGAAATGCTTCTCCTTTCCAGCAAGACTCAAGGAAAACAGACATATTTTCCTAGAATATTTTACATTTTTTAAGTTTAAAATACTCAGAATATTAAATATGCATATTTTAAGCACCTAATGTATACTGTATACTGTAGCAGATGTTTTCATGAAAATTATCATGGAATTAAAGCACTCTATTGAACACCAGATACTTGTACATGAATCATCCCATTTAACTTTTTTGACCTTATAGTACTTTTGCTGATGAGATAATTGAGTCTTCAGGCTTAATCAGGGTTAAGGAGTCCAGCAGTACAGGAGCAAGAGCTTGACAGCAGTTTACCACTGTTTACTGAAGCCCTGCTTTCATTAGGAGGTGATCATAGAAGGGTATGAATAGAAGATGAATTTAGGATAGAATGAAAAGAAAGGGGGGAAAAAAAGAACTTTGTGGTTGTGCAAGTGCCTGAAAAGTCTGCATCTCTGAGGGAGAGCTGGCCTCCTCCCTGACCACTCTGCTCCTCGTATTTGTCAAGGCACAACCTTCAGACTGAAAAGAGAACAGGTTTGGTTGAGAACAGCTTTACATGTTAACAGGGTTGAGGAAACTGTAAGAGCTCTGAGCCTTGGATGCTAACACTTGCTGCCATTCATCAAGCTCCACAGGTGCTGGGAACTTTAGCCTGTTTCATCACGTCATCATATCCCCTAGGGAAGGCAATGAGGTGACAATGGGAATCAAGGACCTGGGAGTCCAGGGCTGTGAAACCCACAGCCCATAGTCTTCTTTGTCTTAAGCAGCTTAAGATAGTTTAATAGCCATCCAGGTTTCTCTGTTAGCCTTCTGTAATGACCCAGATGATGCTTCCTTTGTTGTGGACATTGTAATCCATTCAGCAGCCTCCCAGCAGCTAAGATACAGGCCTGTGATCCTGGTCATACTCGGTTGTCAAGTGTGGACTTTGGGTGTGAAGTTCACACTGAAGGAGAGTGTGCCCTGGTGGGGCCAGAGGAACAGGCTTTCATGGATGTGGCATCAGCAGCAGCAATATCTTCTGTGGCCTCAAGGTCAAGGTCAAGATCAAGGCCCAGGAGGATATGGTGTTCATGGTGCCAATTCCAGTTCCTGACCTTAAATTCACAGCGGTGACTGTGGAATGGCCCTTATTTCCTTATGGAGGGAGTGATGCTGGCAATGACCTTGAAAAATCTTTCTCCCATACTTTGGTTACTCTGAAAGCTGCTCTAATGCCCTTTCTACCTTAATGATGATTTTTCTATGTAAAGCAGCCTGAGCAGGTTCTATCACGTTCCTACAGCTCAGAATCCTGGTCTTCCTGACCGCACTGCTCATCTGCCGGCAGAGTGCAGGGTCAGCATCCTCTGCAGGTGCGGCCCAGGGCCCAGGGCCCCACCTGGAGGAGCAGGGGCTCTGCTTTCCTCTCCATCCCAGACAAGGAGAGGGCTGCTGCTGCTGCACCGGGAGCAGCAGAAACTGGGTGGTTCAAAAACTGGGCCAGAGAAGCTGAACTTTATCTCAGGTGACACTTTTAAGTTAAATACTTAACAGAACCTTTTTGAGCATGGATAAATACACACACACACATACACACACACACACAAAGCAGTGTACAGATTGCTCTGACTTTCTTTGCTGGTGCTCCCACCACCCGCACAGGAACCTGAGGATAAATGGAGCTGACACTGTCTGAGGCCACATGCAAGCTTCTGGGGCCACCTGTCAGTCCATCTGAGCTCTCCCCTTGAGTCACTCTCACCGTCTCCTGCCCCCGGCAGGAGTCAGAGGGAGGGGTAGAGTTCCAGGTTCTGGTTACACTGCCCCAGCTGGGTGGCAGGGAGGAAAACCTCTCTGTCCTCTGTACCTCCTCTGTGTGTTTGCTGTGCTGTGAGTGCATTGTCAGGGTTGAAATTAGAATCCACTGAAAAACTTCTCTTATTATTCCTATTGTTGACTCAACATTGCACTGTTCCAGTGTCGGAATAAAAGGGGATTATGTAGCTCCTCCGGTGAGACACTCCTCGGGGCCAGACCCTCACACCACCTCTATGTCTGTAAGAGCAAGGGGCAGTCCTGGTGGCCACATGACCTATGACATGCAACATTGGAACAGTGGGGAAAACAACACAAACAGGAGAACAGCAATAAAAACATGGGGCTTCACAGAGTCACCGCGCGCAGCCTCTGATTTGGGGCTTCCATTTTCTTAGCTGTGTAAAACAAATGTGTGAGCACCTCTGTGTGTCCACTTCAGGGCACAGCTCAACATTTGGCAAAACAAAACAAAACTGAGCCAGCAGTACTTCCTTCTGTGATGGTTAAGTGAGTGATTAGAGAACATGAGAACCGTGGTTCATTTAACAAATGGGTTGGAGGACCACCGTGTCTCAGACATTGAAGGATGTTGGTTTCAGGGAGTGAACAGAACAGATCCCTTCCCTGGCAGAAGTTGCCAGAGGAGGTGAGATGTGGGATCGGTCGAGGGTATGGCCCAGGACCTCAGGGAGAAAACATTTTGAAAGGAGGAAGATGCTGACAGAGGGTCAGGAATGGTAGAAATGTAGAAGGTAAGGCCCGAGCAGGACTGGGGAGCCGGTAAAGCAGAATCCAGCTGGTGTACAGGGGGCCATGCAGGCAGGTGCTGGGAGGGAGAGTTTTTCTTTGGGGATGTGGTAGGTGAAGTGTAGGATGAGGTGACTCAGGCATCAGGTAAGGTTTTATGTATTTGTTTTGGTCTAGGAATAATGTGACTGTATTTTTTTGTGTTCTGGGAGGTAAAGTGAGTGAGAAGGAGCTTGAAGTGAAATTCAGAAGGAAATAAGAGATAAGAGGGTCATGGCAGATTTTAATGATCTGGGTTCATTTTAAAATTTAACTTAGAAAGTCAAAAATAGAACTCAAAGTTACTATAAACTAGTGCCACCCATACAAGGGAGCCCCAGAAATGGAGTGTTCATAAGAAAATGCTTGCTCATAAACTATTACTATCCCAAGTGTGCATTAACACTGATCTTATTAACCATTTGTAGTTTAAGGTCTTCTTCAAATCTTCTCTTTTCTGTCTGACTTCTCTTTCACTGACAATTTTGGACACACCAGAACATGCTCAGAAAGAAAGCTGAGTGCTGAAGAATTGATGCTCTTGAACTGTGGTGTTGGAGAAGACTCTTAAGAGTCCCTTGGACTTCAAGGAGATCCAACCAGTCAATAATAAAGGAAATCAGTCCTGAATATTCATTGGAAGGACTGATGCTAAAGCTGAAACTCCAATACTGTGGCCACCTGATGCGACGAACTAATTCATTTGAAAAGACCCTGTTGCTGGGAAAAATTGAAGGCAGAAGAGGACAACAGAGGATGAGATTGTTGGATGGTACCATTGACTCAATGTACATGGGTTTGAGCAACCTCCAGGAGTTGGTGATGGACAGGGAAACCTGGCTTGCTGCAATCCATGGGGTCACAAAGAGCTGGACACGATTGAGTGACTGAACTGAACTGAACTGAACTGAAAACAGGCATAGTCATGTAGAATCAAGGCCAATAATACCCCGAAGCCAATAGCTTCCCAATAATCGATGTTCAGCCATGTCAGGGAGCTGGACTGGCAGCCAGGTCAGATGAGGCCTTGGGATTAATCATCTTAACCTTATCTGATCTACCCACAGCCCTGTGATCTGCCAGCTAAACTGAGCTGGATGCATGTGGGATATTGCTTTCCTGCTGAGATTTACAGTGTTTCTACCTTCCTTGATCAGGTTGGAAACACTGAGTGTACTTAAGCTTCCCACTTTAATTGCTGGTTTGACTCCTCTCTGGAGAAACGGATGCATCAGAGTAAAGCTAAAACAGTTAAGTGAATGTTTTCCAACCCCAAGTCTGGTGTTAAGCCTGAGCGCATCTGAACTGGTTGAATATCAAAAAGTATCTTTGCTCTTTATGGATGCCTCCACATCCTGAATCCACAAAAGTAAACTGTTAGTGAAATTCACAAGCATAGCCCAGAGGTAAACACTGTGCAGAGGCTGGGATGGTGGGAAAGAAGATCCTTGGCAAGAGGTTTCCTTGAGAAATGGGATCCAGTTCCACCGTCAAGAACATTCATTGAGTTGGGTGGATTTTCCATTCTTAGGGTTGTCCAGAAAAGACTTTCTGAGACAAATGATTTGTGGTGTCTGTGTTCTCATTAAGTCCAGAAAACCCACAGAGCAAGTGGAGAGAGTTCTTGTTTGGTTCCCGGTCTCCAACCCAGTCTCAAGATTGGTGTCTGTGGGGTGTTCAGAGTTTCTCCATGTCCATGACTTTGTAGTAGGCAGTGAGCAAAGGTTTTCCTTTCAGAATCTGCTTCATAGAGCAGCCTTCCCCCGATTTTCTTTCACTGACTTTCAGTCTCTCTCAGCGTGATCTCAATTTCCCCCATGTTTTCAATGGCCTTGTCCAGGTAGAAAAAGCTGTGTATAACTAACCTTTCAACTACCAGAGCTTTACTCCATCTCTGAAGTTAGCTGAACATGTCTATGATAACGACCCTTCAGCTCATCTAAAATGTTTCATCTCCACCCTGAGCCAGAGAAGGCAATGGCACCCCACTCCAGTACTCTTGCCCGGGAAATCCAACAGATGGAGGAGCCTGGTAGGCTACAGTCTATGGGGTCGCACAGAGTTGGACACGATGGAATGACTCACATTCACTTTTCACTTTCATGCACTGGAGAAGGAAATAGCAACCCACTCCAGTATTCTTGCATGGAGAATCCCAGGGACAGGACATGACTGAAGTGACTTAGCAGCAGCAGCAACAGCAACCCTGAGCCAGCCTCAAGATCTCTCCAGCTTCCCTTCTTATTTCATTGGCATCAACATGGACCGACTATCTCTTCCTCTCTCCTGACTAGTGCAACTCCTTTGCAATGATGTTTTTGAATGTGTCTTAACCTTCCACCTTCAGAGTTTGCTTGGCTCCACCAGGCCTCCCCTGTGTTCTCCTGGTCATCACAGCCATCTCCTAATTTGCCTTTTCCTAACCTCCTTTTCATCTCTAATCTCAGTTCCTGGCACAGAACAGACTTATCCTTCCAAAGTTCACGTCTGTGGAGGTGAGGCCCATTTCCAGTATATACTGCAATTTTTCCCTGCTCTGCATTGCCTATGTCCTAGCTGATTCGTCTTCCTCCTCATTCTGTGTGTCCCTCCATTCCCCAGTCCCTGCTATGTGCTGTTCTCTGTCTATACTAGCTCCACTGCCCCAGGTATTTTCTATCCCTTCCCCACAATCCTTCCAGATTAGCTTGAACCTTGCTCTCTCCCAAGCCTCCCTTCTGAGTCCTCTTGTGGTATAATTTCCAGCATAAGGTGACCTCAAGAAATGATCTGGTGGAAGCTCTCCCCAGTTTTTGGACTCTTTTCCTTATGTTGGTCACTTCCCAATCTCTATTCTTACTTGCTGTATTGGACTTTCAGGGTTGCCTGACAAAGTAGCACAGACAGGTTGGATCAAACAACAAAAAAGTATTGTCTCACACAGTTCCAGGGATCAGAAGTCCAAGTTCAAGGTGTATGAAGGGCCATGCTCCTTCTGAAACCTACAGGGAAGAAGCTTTCCATTCTTCTTCCTAGCAGGCAGTGGTTTGCAATCTTTCATGTCCTGTGGCTGACTGCTCTATCACTTTAGTCTCTGCCCTCATCACCACATGATCTTCTCCTTGCAGTCTCTGTGCTTACATGTCTACCTTCTGATAAGGATACCAGTCATACTGGATTAGCAGCCTTCCTTCTTGGCAGCATTATTCACAATGACCAAGAGTTGGAAGCAACCAAGTGCCCATTGATGGAAGGCAAAATCCATAGAGTGAAATATTACTAAGTGGTAAAAAGGAAGGAAATTCTGACATCTGCTACAATGTGAATGAACCTTGACAATATTAACCTAAGTGAAATAAGCCAGTCACAAAAGGACAATTACTGTATCATACTACTCATACGAGGTATCTAGAGAAGTCAGATTTATAGAGACAGAAAGCAAATTGTCGGTGCCAGGAGTTTTGGGGGTGGGAGAAATAGAGAGCTGTTAAATGGGTACAGAGAGTCAGTTTTCCAAGATGAAGTTCTAGAGGTAAGCAGTGGTTATATGCCCAATGATGTGAATGTATTTAACACTACTGAACAGTACACTTAAAAACAGTTAAAATGATACATTTTATGTTATGTGTTTTATCAGTTCAGTTCAGTCAGTCGGCAGTGTCTGACTCTTTGCAACCCCATGGACTGCAGCACGCCAGGCCTCCCTGTCCATCACCAACACCTGGAGTTTACTCAAACTCATGGCCATTGAGTTGGTTATGCCAACCATTTCATCCTCTGTTGTCCCCTTCTCGTCCTGCCTTCAATCTTTCCCAGCATCAGGATCTTTTCAAATGAGTCAGGGTCTTTTCAAATGAGTCAGGGTCTTTTCGCATCAGGTGGCCAAAGTATTTGGGTTTCAGCTTTAGCATCAGTACTTCCAATGAATATTCGGGACTGATTTCCCTTAAGATGGACTAGTTGGATCTCCTTGCTGTCCAAGGGACTCACAAGAGTCTTCTTCAACACCACAGTTTATTTATTTATTTACTTTTTAACTTATATTTTAATTGGAGGCTAATTACTTTGCAATATTGTATTGGTTTTGCCATATCAACTTGAATCCACCATGAGTGTACAGGTGTTTCCAATTCTGAACCCCTTTCCCACCTCCCTCCCCATACCATCCCTCTGGGTCATCCCAGTGCACCAGCCCCAAGCATCCTGTATCCTGCATTGAACCTAGACCAGCGATTCGTTTCTCATATGATATTATACATGTTTCAGTGCCATTCTCCCACATCACCCCACCCTCCTCCTCTCCCACAGAGTCCAAAAGACTATACATCTGGGTTTCTTTTGCTGTCTCGCATACAGGGTTATTGTTACCATCTTTCTAAATTCCGTATATATGCATTAGGATACTATATTGGTGTTTTTCTTTCTGGCTTACTTCACTCTGTATAATGGGCTCCAGTTTCATCTGCTTCATTAGAACTGACTCAAATGTATTTTTTTTTAATGGCTGAGTAATACTCCATTGTGTATATGTACCACAGCTTTCTAATCCATTCATCTGCTGATGGACATCTATGTTGCTTCCATGTCCTGGCTACGATAAACCATGCTGCTATAATCGTTGGTATACACGTGTCTCTTTCGATTCTGGTTTCCTTGTTGTGTATGCCCAGCAGTGGGATTGCTGGGTCATAAGGCACTTTTTTTCCCCCAGCTTTCTGAGGAATCTCCACACTGTTCTCCATAGTGGCTGTACTAGTTTGCATTCCCACCAACAGTGTAAGAGGGTTCCTTTTTTCCACATCCTCTCCAGCATTTATTGCTTGTGGACTTTTGGATCTCAGCCATTCTGACTGGCATGAAATGGTACCTCATTGTGGTTTTGATTTGCATTTCTCTGATAATGAGCAATGTTGAGCATCTTTCCATGTGTTTGTTAGCTGTCTGTATGTTTTCTTTGGAGAAATGTCTATTTAGTTCTTTGGCCCATTTTTTGATTGGGTCGTTTATTTTTCTGGAACTGAGCTGCAGGAGTTGCTTGTATATTTTTGAGATTAGTTGTTTGTCAGTTGCTTCGTTTGCTATTATTTTCTCCCATTCTGAAGTCTGCCTTTTCACTTTGCTTATAGTTTCCTTTGTTGTGCAGAAGCTTTTAATTTTAATTAGGTCCCATTTGTTCATTTTTGCTTTAATTTCCAGTATTCTAGGAGGTGGGTCATAGAGGATCCTGCTGTGATGTATGTCGGAGAGTGTTTTGCCTATGTTCTCCTCTAGGAGTTTTAAAGTCTGGTCTTAGGTTTAGATCTTTAATCCATTTTGAGTTTATTTTTGTGTACGGTGTTAGAAAGTGTTCTAGCTTCATTCTTTTACAAGTGGTTGACTAGTTTTCCCAGTACCACTTGTTAAAGAGATTGTGTTTAATCCATTGTATATTCTTGCCTCCTTTGTTGAAGATAAGGTGTCCACAGGTGTGTGGATTTATCTCTGGGCTTTCTATTTTGTTCCATTGATCTATATTTCTGTCATTGTGCCAGTACCATACTGTCTTGATGACTGTGGCTTTGTAGTAGAACCTGAAGTCAGGCAGGTTGATTTGTCCAGTTCCATTCTTCTTTCTTAAGATTGCTTTGGCTATTCGAGGTTTCTTGTATTTCCATACAAATAGTGAAATTATCTGTTCTAGCTCTGTGAGCCTGGTAGGCTACAGTCCATGGGGTCGCACAGAGTTGGACACGATTGTACGACTTCACTTACACTTTTCACTTTCATGCACTGGAGAAGGAAATAGCAACCCACTCCATTATTCTTGCCTGGAGATTCCCAGGGACTGGATGTGACTGAATTGACTTAGCAGAAGCAATGGCCACCCCGTGCCAGCCTCAAGATCTCTCCAGCTTCCCTTCTTATTTCAATGGCATCAACATGGACCCACTGTCTCTTCCTGTCTCCTGACTGGTGCGATTCTTTGTGATGATGTTTCTGAATGTACCTTAACCTTCCAACTTCAGAGTCTGCTTGGCCCCACCAGGCCTCCTTTGTGTTCTCCTGGTCATCAGAGCCATCTCCTAATTTGCCTTTTCCTAACCTCCTTTTCATCTTTAGTCTCAGTTCAAGATGAGTCTTTCCAAAGTTCACCCTCTGCAGAGGTGAGGCCCATTTCCAGTATATTCTGCAATTTTTTCCTGCTCTGCATTGCCTGTGTCCTAGCTGATTCGTCTTCCTCCTCATTCTATGTGTCCCTTCATTCCCTAGTCCCTGCTGTTCTCTGTCTATACTAGCTCCACTGCCCCAGGTATTTTCTATCCCTTCCCCACAATCCTTCTAGATTAACTTGAACCTTGCACTCTCCCAAGCCTCCCTTTTAGATTCTCTTGTGGTATAGTTTCCAGAGGAAGGTTGACCTCTTGAAATGATCTGATGGAAGTTCTCCCCAGTTTTTTGACTCTTTTCCTTACGTTGGTCACTTCCCAATCTCTATTCTTACTTGCTGTATTGGTCTTTCAGGTTTGCCTTGACAAAGCAGCACAGAGAGGTTGGATTAAACAATAGAAATGTATTGTCTCACACAGTTCCAGAGATCAGAAGTCCAAGCTCGTGGTGTATGGAGGGCCATGCTCCTTCTGAAACCTACAGGGAAGAATCCTTCCGTTCTTCTTTCTAGCAGGCAGTGGTTTGTAATCTTTCGTGTGTTATAGCTGGCAGCTCTATCTGCTCAGTCTCTGCCCTCATCACCACATGATCTTCTCCTTGCAGTCTCTGTGCTGACATGACTACCTTCTGATAAGGATACCAGTCATACTGGATTAGCAGCCTTCCTTCTTGGCAGCATTATTCACAATGGCCAAGAGTTCGAAGCAGCCAAGTGCCCATTGATGGAATGGCACTGTATGGAAGGCAAAATCCAAACGGTGAAATATTACTCAGTAGCAAAAAGGAAGGAAATTGTGACATGCACTACAAAATGAATGAACCTTGACGATATTAAGCTAAGTGAAATAAGCCAGTCACAAAAGGACAATTACTGTATCATACTACTCATATGAGGTATCTAGGGAAGTCAGATTTATAGAGACAGAAAGCAAATTGTCGGTGCCAGGAGTTTTGGGGGTGGGAGAAATAGAGAGCTGTTAAATGGGTACAGAGTGCCAGTTTTGCAAGATGAAGGTCTAGAGATAAGTAGTGGTTACATGCCCAAGAGTGTGAATGTAGTTAACACTACTGAACAGTACACTTAAAAACAGTTAAAAGGATACATTTTATGTTATGTGTTTTATCAGTTCAGTTCAGTCAGTCGGCAGTGTCTGACTCTTTGCAACCCCATGGACTGCAGCACGAAGTGTCTGACTCTTTGCAACCCCATGGACTGCAGCACGCTAGGCTTCCCTGTCCATCACCAACACCTGAAGTTTACACAGACTCATGGCCATTGAGTTGGTGATGCCAAACGTTTCATCCTCTGTTGTCCCCTTCTCCTCTTGCCTTCAATCTTTCCCAGCATCAGGGTCTTTTCAAATGAGTCAGGGTCTTTTCACATCAGGTGGCCAAAGTATTGGAGTTTCAGCTTCAGCATCAGTCCTTCCAATGAATACTCAGGACTGATTTCCTTTAAGATGGACTAGTTGGATCTCCTTACTGTCCAAGGGACTCACAAGAGTCTTCTTCAACATCACATTTTATTTATTTATTTACTTTTTAACTTAAATTTATTTATTTTAATTGGAGGCTAATTACTTTGCAATATTGTATTGGTTTAGCCATACATCAACTTGAATCCACAATTGGTGCACACCAGTTCCCAATTGTGAACCCCCTTCCCACCTCCCTCCCCATACCATCCCTCTGGGTCATCCCAGTGCACCAGCCCCAAGCATCCTGTATCATGCATCGAACCTAGATTGGCGATTCATTTCTTATATGATATTATACATGTTCAATGCCATTCTCCCACATCATCCCACCCTCTCCCTTTCCCACAGAGTCCAAAAGACTGTTCTATACATCTGTGTTTCTTTTGGTCTCTCGCATACAGAGTTATTGTTACCTTCTTTCTAAATTCCATATACATTTGTTAGCATACTGTATTGGTGCTTTTCATTCTGGATACTTCACTCTGTATAATGGGCTCCAGTTTCATCCACCTCATTAGAACTGACTCAAATGTTTTCTTTTTAATGGCTGAGTAATACTCCATTGTGTATATGTACCACAGCTTTCTAATCCATTCATCTGCTGATGGACATCTAGGTGCTTCCATGTCCTGAATACGATAAACCATGCTGCTATGAACATTGGGTTAAATGTTTCTCCTTCGATTCTGGTTTTCTCGTTGTATATGCCCAGCAGTGGGATTGCTGGGTCATAAGGCACTTCTATTTCCATCTTTCTNCCAGCATTTATTGCTTGTAGACTTTTGGATCTCAGCCATTCTGACTGGTGTGAAATGGTACCTCATTGTGGTTTTGATTTGCATTTCTCTGATAATGAGTGATGTTGAGCATCTTTCCATGTGTTTGTTAGCCGTCTGTATGTTTTCTTTGGAGAAATGTCTATTTAGTTCTTTGGCCCATTTTTTGATTGGGTCATTTATTTTTCTGGAACTGAGCTGCAGGAGTTGCTTGTATATTTTTGAGATTAGTTGTCTGTCAGTTGCTTCGTTTGCTATTATTTTCTCCCATTCTGAAGGCTGCCTTTTCACTTTGCTTATAGTTTCCTTTGTTGTACAGAAGCTTTTAATTTTAATTAGGTCCCATTTGTTCATTTTTGCTTTAATTTCCAGTATTCTAGGAGGTGGGTCATAGAGGATCCTGCTGTGATGTATGTCGGAGAGTGTTTTGCCTATGTTCTCCTCTAGGAGTTTTAAAGTCTGGTCTTAGGTTTAGATCTTTAATACATTTTGTTTGTTTTTGTGTATGGTGTTAGAAAGTGTTCTAGCTTCATTCTTTTACAAGTGTTTGACCAGTTTTCCCAGCACCACTTGTTAAAGAGATTGTGTTTAATCCATTGTATATTCTTGCCTCCTTTGTTGAAGATAAGGTGTCCACAGGTGTGTGGATTCACCTCTGGGCTTTCTATTTTGTTCCATTGATCTATATTTCTGTCATTGTGCCAGTACCATACTGTCTTAATGACTGTGGCTTTGTAGTAGAGCCTGGAGTCATGCAGGTTGATTCGTCCAGTTCCATTATTCTTTTTCTCAAGATTGGTTTGCAATCTTTCATGTCCTGTGGCTGGCAGCTCTATCACCTCAGTCTCTGCCCTCATCACCACATGATCTTCTCCTTGCAGTCTCTGTGCTGACATGACTACCTTCTGATAAGGATACCAGTCATACTGGATTAGCAGCCTTCCTTCTTGGCAGCATTATTCACAATGGCCAAGAGTTGGAAGCAACCAAGTGCCCATTGATGGAATGGCACTGTATGGAAGGCAAAATCCATACAGTGAAATATTACTCAGTAGCAAAATGGAAGGAAATTCTGACATCTGCTACAACATGAATGAACCTTGACAATATTAAGCTAAGTGAAATAAGCCATTCACAAAAGGACAATTACTGTATCATACTACTCATACGAGGTATCTAGAGAAGTCAGATTTATAGAGACAGAAAGCAAGTTATCGGTGTCAGTAGTTTTGGGGGTGGGAGAAATAGAGAGCTGTTAAATGGGTACAGAATGCCATTTTTGCAAATTGAAGTTCTATAGATAAGCAGTGGTTATATGCCCAAGAATGTGAATGTATTTAACACTACTGAACAGTACACTTAAAAACAGTTGAAAGGATACATTTTATGTTATGTGTTTTATCAGTTCAGTTCAGTCAGTCGGCAGTGTCTGACTCTTTGCAACCCCATGGACTGCAGCACACCAGGCCTCCCTGTCCATCACCAACACCCGGAGTTTACTCAAACTCATGGCCATTGAGTTGGTGATGCCAACCATTTCATCCTCTGTTGTCCCCTTCTCGTCCTGCCTTCAATCTTTCCCAGCATCAGGGTCTTTTCAAATGAGTCAGGGTCTTTTGCATCAGGTGGCCAAAATATTGGGGTTTCAGCTTCAGCATCAGTGCTTCCAGTGAATATTCGGGACTGATTTCTTTTAAGATGGATTAGTTGGATCTCCTTGCTGTCCAAAGGACTTGCAAGAGTCTTCTTCAACACCACATTTTATTTACATTTATTTAGTTTTTAACTTAAATTTATTTATTTTAATTGGAGGCTAATTACTTCACAATATTGTTTTGGTTTTGCCATACATCAATATGAATCCGCCACGAGTGTACACGTGTTCCCAATCCTGAACCCTCCTCCCACCTCCTTCCCCATACCATCCCTTTGGGTAATCCCAATGCACCAGCCCCAAAGATCCTGTATCCTGCATGGAACGTAGACTGGCGATTCGTTTCTTATATTTATTATACACGTTTCAATGCCATTCTCCCAAATCATCCAGCCATCTACCTTTCCCTCTCCCATAGAGTCCAAAAGACTGGTCCATCTGTGTCTCTCTTGTTGTCTCGCATACAGGGTTATGTTACCATCTTTCTAAATTCCATATACATGTGCTAGCATTCTCTATTGGTCTTTTTCTTTCTGGCTTACTTCACTCTGTATAATCAGCTCCAGTTTCATCCACCTCATTAGAACTGACTCAAATGTATTTTTTTAATGGCTGAGTAATATACTCCATTTTGTATATGTACCACAGCTTTGTTATGCATTCATCTGCTGATGGACATCTAGGTTGCTTCCCTGTCCTGGCTATGATAAACAGTGCTGAGATGAACGTTGGTGTTCACGTATACCTTTCAAATCTGGTTTCGTCGGTGTGTATGCCCAGCAGTGGGATTGCTGGATCATAAGGCACTTCCATTTCCAGCTTTCTGAGGACT
The DNA here is from genome assembly GCA_006410935.1 of Redunca redunca. NCBI lineage: Eukaryota > Metazoa > Chordata > Mammalia > Artiodactyla > Bovidae > Redunca > Redunca redunca. The sequence continues at coordinate 578,773 of SJYQ01006824.1, read as the reverse complement.
CTCCACACTGTTCTCCATAGTGGCTGTACTAGTTTGCATTCCCACCAACAGTGTAAGAGGGTTCCCTTTTCTCCACACCCTCTCCAGCATTTATTGCTTGTAGACTTTTGGATCGCAGCCATTCTGACTGGGGTGAAATGGTACCTGATTGTGGTTTTGATGTGCAATTCTCTGATAATGAGTGATGTTGAGTATCTTTCCATGTGTTTGATAGCCATCTGTATGTCTTCTTTGGAGAAATATCTATTTAGTTCTTTGGGCCATTTTTTGATTGGGTCGTTTATTTTTCTGGAATTGAGCTGAGGGAGTTGCTTGTATATTTTTGAGATTAGCTGTTTGTCATTTGCTTCATTTGTTATTGTTTTCTCCCATTCTGAAGGCTGTCGTTTCACCTTGCTTATAGTTTCCTTTATTGTGCAGAAGCTTTTAATTTTAATTAGGTCCCTTTTGTCTATTTTTGCTTTAATTTCCAGTATTCTAGGAGGTGGGTCATAGAGGATCCTGCTGTGATGTATGTCGGAGAGTGTTTTGCCTATGTTCTCCTCTAGGAGTTTTATAGTTTCTGGTCTTACGTTTACATCTTTAATCCATAGTGAGTTTTTCTTTTGTGTATGGTGTTAGAACGTGTTCTAGTTTCATTCTTTTACAAGTGGTTGACCAGTTTCCCCAGCACCACTTGTTAAAGAGATTGTCTTTAATGCATTGTGTATACTTGTCTTGTTTGTCAAAGATAATGTGTCCATAGGTGTCTGGACTTATCGCTGGGCTTTCATTTTGTTCCATTGATCTATATTTCTGTCTTTGTGCCAGTACCATACTGTCTTGATGACTGTGGCTTTGTAGTAGAGCCTGAAGTCAGGCAGGTTGATTCCTCCAGTTCCATTATTCTTTTTCTCAAGATTGCTTTGGCTATTCGAGGTTTCTTGTATTTACATAAAAATTGTGAAATTATTTGTTCTTGTTCTGTGAGCCTGGTAGGCTACAGTCCATGGGGTGGCACAGAGTTGGATACGACTGAACGACTTCACTTTCACTTTTCACTTTCATACACTGGAGAAGGAAATAGCAACCCATTCCAGTATTCTTGCCTGGACAATCCCAGGGATGGAACGTGACTGAAGTGACATAGCAGCTGCAGCGGCCACCCTGAGCCAACCTCAAGATCTCTCCAGCTTCCCTTCTTATTTCAATGGCATCAACATGGACCCACTATCTCTTCCTGTCTCCTGACTAGTGTGACTCCTTTGTGATGATGTCTCTGAATGTGCCTTAACCTTCCACCTTCAGAGTCGGCTTGGTCCCACCAGGACTCCTCTGTGTTCTCCTGGTCATCACAGCCGTCTCCTAATTTGCCTTTTCCTAACTTCCTTTTAATCTCTAGTCTCACTTCGTGACACAGAACAGATTTTTCTTTCCAAAGTTCACCCTCTGCAGAGGTGAGGCCCATTTCCAGTATATTCTGCAATTTTTCCCTGCTCTGCATTGCCTGTGTCCTAGCTGATTCGTCTTCCTCCTCGTGCTATGTGTCCCTCCATTCCCCAGTCCTTGCTATGTGCTGTTGTCTGTCTATACTAGCTCCACTGCCCCACGTATTTTCTATCCCTTCCCCACAATCCTTCCAGATTAGCTTGAACCTTGCTCTCTCCCAAGCCTCCCTTCTGGGTTGTACTGTGGTATAATTTCCAGAGTAAGGCTGACCTCTAGAATGATCCAATGGAAGTTCTCCCCAGTTTTTGCACTCTGTTCCTTACGTTGGTCACTTCCCAATCTCTATTCTTACTTGCTGTATTGGACTTTCAGGGTTGCCTGACAAAGTAACACAGACACGTTAGATTAAACAACAGAAAAGTGTTGTCTCACACAGTTCCAGGGATCAGAAGTCCAAGTTCGAGGTGTATGAAGGGCCATGCTCCTTCTGAAACCTACAGGGAAGAATCCTTCCGTTCTTCTTCCTAGCAGGTGGTGGTTTGCAATCTTTCATGTCCTGTGGCTGACTGCTCTATCACTTTAGTCTCTGCCCTCATCACCACATGATCTTCCCCTTGCAGTCTCTGTGCTGACATGACTACCTTCTGATAAGGATACCAGTCATACTGGATTAGCAGCCTTCCTTCTTGGCAGCATTATTCACAGTGGCCAAGAGTTGGAAGCAACCAAGTGCCCATTGATGGAATGGCAGTGTATGGAAGGCAAAAATCTAAATAGTGAAATATTACTCAGTAGCAAAATGGAAGGAAATTCTGACATCTGCTACAACATGAATGAACCTTGACAATATTAAGCTAAGTGAAATAAGCCAGTCACAAAAGGGCAATTACTGTATCATACTACTCATACGAAGTATCTAGAGAAGTCAGATACATAGAGACAGAAAGCAAATTGTCGGTGCCAGGAGTTTTGGGGTTGGGAGAAATAGAGAGCTGTTAAATGGGTACAGAGTGCCAGTTTTGCAAGATGAACTTCTATAGATAAGCAGTGGTTATATGCCCAAGAGTGTGAATGTAGTTAACACTACTGAACAGTACACTTAAAAACAGTTAAAATGATACATTTTTTTATGTTATGTGCTTTATCCATTCAGTTGAGTCATTCAGTAGTGTCTGACTCTTTGTAGCCCATGGACTGCAGCACGCCAGGCCTCCCTGTCCATCATCAACACCTGGAGTTTACTCAAACTCATGGCCATTGAGTTGGTTATGCCAACCATTTCATCCTCTGTTGTCCCCTTCTCGTCCTGCCTTCAGTCTTTCCCAGCATCAGGGTCTTTTCAAATGAGTCAGGGTCTTTTCGCATCAGGTGGCCAAAGTATTGGAGTTTTAGCTTCAGCATCATTTCTTCCAATGTATATTCAGGACTGATTTACTTAGAGATGGACTAGTTGGATCTCCTTGCTGTCCAAGGGACTCATAAGAGTCTCTTCAACACCACAGTTTATTTAATTATTTACTTTTAAACTTAAATTTATTTAATTGGAGGCTAATTATTTTACAATATTGTATTTGTTTTGCTATACATTAACATGAATCTGCCACGGATGTACACGTGTTCCCAATCTTGAACCCCTCTCCCACCTCACTCACCATACCATCCCTCTGGGTCATCCCATTGCACCAGCCCCAAGCATCCTGTATCATGCATCGAACCTAGACTGGTGATTCGTTTCTTATATGATATGATACATGTTTCAATGCCATTCTCCCAAGTTATACCACCCTCTCCCTCTCCCTTAGAGTCCAAAGGACTGTTCTATACATCTATGTCTCCTTTGCTGTCTCGCATACAGGGTTATTGAACCATCTTTCTGAATTCCATTTACATGTGTTAGCATACTGTATTGGTGTTTTTCTTTCTGGCTTACTTCACTCTGTATAATCGGCTAGAGTTTCATCCATTTCATTAGAACTGATTCAAATGTATTCTTTTTAAAGGCTGAGTAATACTCCATTGTGTTTATGTACCACAGCTTTCTAATCCATTCATCTGCTGATGGACATCTAGGTGCTTCCATGTCCTGGAAACGATAAACCATGCTGCTATGAACATTGGGGTACATGTGTCTCTTTCGATTCTGGTTTCCTAGGTGTGTATGCCCAGCAGTGGGATTGCTGGGTCATAAGGCACTTCTATTTCCATCTTTTGAGGACTCTCCACACTGTTCTCCATAGTGGCTGTACTAGTTTGCATTCCCACCAACAGTGTAAGAGNCTGGGTCATAAGGCACTTCTATTTCCATCTTTTGAGGACTCTCCACACTGTTCTCCATAGTGGCTGTACTAGTTTGCATTCCCACCAACAGTGAAAGAGGGTTCCCTTTTCTCCACACCCTCTCCAGCATTTATTGCTTGTAGACTTTTGGATCGCAGCCATTCTCACTGGCGTGAAATGGTACCTCATTGTGGTTTTGATGTGCATTTATCTAATAATGAGTGATGTTGAGCATCTTTCCATTTGTTTGTTAGCCATCTGTATGCCTTCTTTAGAGACATTTAGTTCTTTGGCCCATTTTTTGATTGGGTCGTTTATTTTTCTGGAATTGAGCTGCAGGAGTTGCTTGTATATTTTTGAGATTAGCTGTTTGTCACTTGCTTCTTTGCTATTATTTTCTCCCATTCTGAAGGCTGCCTTTTCACCTTGCTTATAGTTTCCTTTGTTGTGCAGAAGCTTTTAATTTTAATTAGGTCCCATTTTTTTTAAATTTTTGCTTTAATTTCCAGTATTCTAGGAGGTGGGTCATAGAGGATCCTGCTGTGATGTATGTCAGAGAGTGTTTTGCCAGTATTCTCCTCTAGGAGTTTTATAATTTCTGGTCTTACATTTAGATCTTTAATCCATTTTGAGTTTATTTTTGTGTATGGTGTTAGAATGTATTCTAGCTTCATTCTTTTACAAGTGGTGGACCAGTTTCCCCAGCACCACTTGTTAAAGAGATTGTCTTTAATGCATTGTATATTCTTGCCTCCTTTGTTGAAGATAAGGTGTCCATAGGTGTGTGGATTTATCTCTGGGCTTTCTATTTTGTTCCACTGATCTATATTTCTGTCTTTGTGCCAGTACCATACTGCCTTGATGACTGTGGCTTTGTAGTAGAGCCTGGAGTCATGCAGGTTGATTCATCCAGTTCCATTCTTCTTTCTCAAGATTGCTTTGGCTATTCGAGGTTTCTTGTATTTACATACAAATAGTGAAATTATTTGTTCTAGCTCTGTGAGCCTGGTAGGCTACAGTCCATGGGGTGGCACAGAGTTGGATACGACTGAACGACTTCACTTTCACTTTTCACTTTCATACACTGGAGAAGGAAATAGCAACCCATTCCAGTATTCTTGCCTGGACAATCCCAGTGACATAGCAGCTGCAGCGGCCACCCGGTGCCAGCCTCAAGATCTCTCCAGCTTCCCTTCTTATTTCAATGGCATCAACATGGACCCACTATGTCTTCCTCCTCCTGAGTAGTGTGACTCCTTTGTGATGATGTTTCTGAATGTGCCTTAACCTTCCACCTTCAGAGTCGGCTTGGTCCCATCAGGCCTCCTCTGTGTTCTCCTGGTCATCACAGCCGTCTCCTAATTTGCCTTTTCCTAACTTCCTTTTAATCTCTAGTCTCACTTGGTGACACAGAACAGATTTTTCTTTCCAAAGTTCACCCTCTGCAGAGGTGAGGCCCATTTCCAGTATATTCTGCAATTTTTCCCTGCTCTGCATTGCCTGTGTCCTAGCTGATTCGTCTTCCTCCTCATTCTATGTGTCCCTCCATTCCCCAGTCCCTGCTATGTGCTGTTGTCTATCTATACTAGCTCCACTGCCCCAGGTATTTTCTATCCCTTCCCCACAATCCTTCCAGATTAGCTTGAACCTTGCTCTCTCCCAAGCCTCCCTTCTGGGTTCTCTTGCGGTATAATTTCCAGTGTAAGGCTGACCTCTAGAAATGATTTGATGGATGTTCTCCCCAGTTTTTGTACTCTGTTCCTTACGTTGGTCACTTCCCAATCTCTATTCTTACTTGCTGTATTGGACTTTCAGGGTTGCCTTGAAAAAGTAACACAGACAGGTTGGATTAAACAACAATAAAGTATTGTCTCACACAGTTCCAGGGATTAGAAGTCCAAGTTCGAGGTGTATGAAGGGCCATGCTCCTTCTGAAACCTACAGGGAAGAATCCTTCCGTTCTTCTTCCTAGCAGGTGGTGGTTTGCAATCTTTCATGTCCCGTGGCTGGCTGCTCTATCACTTTAGTCTCTGCCCTCATCACCACATGATCTTCTCCTTGCAGTCTCTGTGCTGACATGACTACCTTCTGATAAGGATACCAGTCATACTGGATTAGCAGCCTTCCTTCTTGGCAGCATTATTCACAATGGCCAAGAGTTGGAAGCAACCAAGTGCCCATTGATGGAATGGCACTGTATGGGAGGTAAAATCCATACAGTGAAATATTACTCAGTAGTAAAATGGAAGGAAATTCTGACATCTGCTACAACATGAATGAACCTTGACAATATTAAGCTAAGTGAAATAAGCCAGTCACAAAAGGGCAATTACTGTACCATACTACTCATATGAGCTATCTAGAGAAGTCAGATATATAGAGACAGGAAGCAAATTGTCGGTGCCAGGAGTTTTGAGGGTGGGAGAAATAGAGAGCTGTTAAATGGGTACAGAGTTCCAGTTTTGTATGATGAAGTTCCAGAGATAAGCAGTGGTTATATGCCTAAAAATGTGAATGTATTTATCACTACTGAACAGTACACTTAAAAACAGTTAAAATGATACATTTTATGTTATGTGTTTTATCAGTTCAGTTCAGTCAGTCAGCAGTGTCTGACTCTTTGCAATCCCATGGACTGCAGCATGCCAGGCCTCCCTGTCCATCACCAACACCTGGAGTTTACTCAAACTCATGGCCGTTGAGTTGGTGATGCCAACTATTTCATCCTCTGTTGTCCCCTTCTCCTCTTGCCTTCAATCTTTTCCAGCATTAGGGTCTTTTCAAATGAGTCAGGGTCTTTTCGCATCAGGTGGCCAAAGTATTGGAGTTTCAGCCTCAGCATCAGTCCTTCCAATGTATATTCAGGACTGATTTCCTTTAAGATGGACTAGTTGGATCTCCTCGCTGTCCAAGGGACTTGCAAGAGTCTTCTTCAACACCACATTTTATTTATATTTATTTACTTTTTAACTTATTTTTTTTAATTGGAGGCCAATTACTTTACAATATTGTATTGGTTTTGCCATATCAACTTGAATCCTCCACAGGTGTACATGTGTTCCCAATTCTGAAGCCTCCCACCTCCCTCCCCATACCATCCCTCTGGGTCATCCCAGTGCACCAGCCCCAAGCATCCTGTATCATGCATCGAACCTAGACTAGCGATTGGTTTCTAATATTATACATGTTTCAATGCCATTCTCCCAAATCATCCCACCCTCTCCCTCTCCCACAGAGTCCAAAAGACTGTTCTATACATCTATGTCTCTTCTGCTGTCTCGCATACATGGTTATTGTTACTTTCTTTCTAAATTCCATATACATGCGTTAGCATACTGTATGGTATTTTTCTTTCTGGCTTACTTCACTCTGTATAATGGGCTCCAGTTTCATCCACCTCATTAGAACTGACTCAAATGTATTTTTTTAATGGCTGAGTAATACTTCATTGTGTATATGTACCACAGCTTTATTATCCATTCATCTGCCGATGGACATCTAGGTTGCTTCCATGTCCTGGCTATTAAAAACAGTGCTGCAATGAACATTGGGGTACACGTGTCTCTCGATTCTGGTTTCGTCGGTGTGTATGCCCAGCAGTGGGATTGCTGGGTCATAAGGCACTTCTATTTCCATCTTTCTGAGGATTCTCCACACTGTTCTCCATAGTGGCTGTGCCAGTTTGCATTCCCACCAACAGTGTAAGAGGGTTCCCTTTTCTCCACACCCTCTCCAGCATTTATTGCTTGTAGACTTTTGGATCTCAGCCATTCTGACTGGCGTGAAATGGTACCTCACTGTGGGTTTGATTTGCATTTCTCTGATAATGAGTGATGTTGAGCATCTTTTCATGTGTTTGTTAGCCATCTGTATGTTTTCTTTGGAGAAATGTCTATTTAGTTCTTTGGCCCATTTTTTGATTGGGTCATTTATTTATCTGGAACTGAGCTGCAGGAGTTGCTTGTATATTTTTGAGATTAGTTGTTTGTTAGTTGCTTCATTTTCTATTGTTTTCTCCCATTCTAACGCTGTTTTCACCTTGCTTATAGTTTCCTTTATTGTGCAGAAGCTTTTAATTTTAATTAGGTCCCTTTTGTCTATTTTTGCTTTAATTTCCAGTATTCTAGGAGGTGGGTCATAGAGGATCCTGCTGTGATGTATGTCGGAGAATGTTTTGCCTATGTTCTCCTCTAAGAGTTTTATACTTTCTGGTCTTACGTTTACATCTTTAATCCATAGTGAGTTTTTCTTTTGTGTACGGTGTTAGAACGTGTTCTAGTTTCATTCTTTTACAAGTGGTGGACCGGTTTTCCCAGCACCACTTGTTAAAGAGTTTGTCTTTAATCAATTGTATATTCTTGCCTCCTTCGTTGAAGATAATGTGTCCATAGGTGTGTGGATTTATCTCTGGGCTTTCTATTTTGTTCCACTGATCTATATTTCTGTCTTTGTGCCAGTACCATACTGCCTTGATGACTGTGGCTTTGTAGTAGAGCCTGGAGTCATGCAGGTTGATTCGTCCAGTTCCATTCTTCTTTCTCAAGATTGCTTTGGCTATTCGAGGTTTCTTGTATTTACATAAAAATTGTGAAATTATTTGTTCTAGCTCTGTGAGCCTGGTAGGCTACAGTCCATGGGGTGGCACAGAGTTGGACACGACTGAACGACTTCACTTTCACTTTTCACTTTCATGCACTGGAGAAGGAAATAGCAACCCATTCCAGTATTCTTGCCTGGAGAATCCCAGGGACAGGACATGACTGAAGTGACAGCAACAGCAGCAGCCACCCTGAGCCAGCCTCAAGATCTCTCCAGCTTCCCTTCTTATTTCAATGGCATCAACATGGACCCACTGTCTCTTCCTCTCTCCTGACTGGTGCGACTCCTTTGTGATGATGTTTCTGAATGTTCCTGAACCTTCCACCTTCAGAGTCTACTGGCCCCACCAGGCCTCTCCTGTGTTCTCCTGGTCATCACAGCCGTCTCCTAATTTGCCTTTTCCTAACTTCCTTTTAATCTCTAGTCTCACTTGGTGACACAGAACAGATTTTTCTTTCCAAAGTTCACCCTCTGCAGAGGTGAGGCCCATTTCCAGTATATTCTGCAATTTTTCCCTGCTCTGCATTGCCTGTGTCCTAGCTGATTCATCTTCCTCCTCATTCTATTTGTCCCTCCATTCCCCAGTCCCTGCTATGTGCTGTTGTCTGTCTATACTAGCTCCACTGCCCCACGTATTTTCTATCCCTTCCCCACTATCCTTCCAGATTAGCTTGAACCTTGCTCTCTCCCAAGTCTGTCTTCTGGGTTGTATTGTGGTATAATTTCCAGAGTAAGGCTGACCTCTAGGAATGATCTGATGGAAGTTCTCCCGAGTTTTTGCACTCTTTTTCTTATGTTGGTCATTTCCCAATCTCTATTCTTACTTGCTGTATTGGACTTTCAGGGTTGCCTTGACAAAGTAGCACAGACAGGTTGGATTAAACAACAGAAAAGTGTTGTCTCACACAGTTCCAGGGATCAGAAGTCCAAGCTCGAGGTGTATGAAGGGCCATGCTCCTTCTGAAACCTACAGGGAAGAATCCTTCTGTTCTTCCTCCTAGCAGGTGGTCGTTCTCGATCTTTCATGTCCTGTGGCTGGCAGCTCTATCACCTCAGTCTCTGCCCTCATCACCACATGATCTTCCCCTTGCAGTCTCTGTGTTTACATGACTATCTTTTGATAAGGATACCAGTCATACTGGATTAGCAGCCTTTCTTCTTGGCAGCATTATTCACAGACGAGAAATGCAGAGATGAGAAATTCATTCTCAGGAATATCCTCATCCTCTCATCCTTATCTTATATTTTTTTGTCTTTTATTCAAGATTCTGCTGAACTTAACTCTCATTCCATTGTTTTTCTGAAGATATCATCAACATGCATAGTATATTACCCTATCTATGTGGGTTCTCAGTTGTTTCTAATGCTCTTCTTTCCCCACTTCTTTCACTTTAGTATGACAAATCAATGATCCCTGGAGTGTTGAAATCTTGTACCAGTGAAATCTTATGTAAAATTTTACCTTTCATAATATGTGCTTTCCAGTGGGAACTTTTAAAGAAACAGACCCCACCACAGAACCTCACTTGGAAGGTACATCTGAGAGGAGATTGTAAGTGATCTGAGCCTTGAGGACAGGTATGAGCATGGATGGAATTTGGAGGTAGGTATGAAGAGCATTGAAGGTGAAAACGATGTAGACAAAGTTGGGGAAGATAATAGGGGTAGAAATTTCAAAGGAATTACAAGCACAGTGTAGCTGCCATTTAACTATGTGAGTTGGACCAATGACAAATGAAGCTGGAATTGTTAGACAAGAACCATTAGTGGTGGCATTTGAACCTGCACGGAAAAGTTTGTGCTCTGACCAGTGTTTTTCAGCTTGTGGTCCATGGACTGTCCACATCTGTTTTGCTTAAGTACTAGTTGAAATATAAATTTCTAGCCTCAGAATTTTATGCATCAGAACCTTTGTGCTCAAGTTATAGGAATCAGCATTTTTTAACAAGCTCTCCAGACAATCCCTGTGAAGCAGATAATTAGTAAACTGGGTAAGAATGAGAAGACTACTAAAACAGTATTTCAATCTTAGCTGTACCTAGAGAAAGCACCTCTTCCCATAGACTGCAGAGGTGTGGAAGGATTTCAAGCTGAATTCTGAGAGTAGCATGTGATGTTATAAAGCTTCCATGTTCCAAGGAAATATTGGCTCACAATATGAGATGGAAACTCTGCAACCTTGTTTTATTCATGACTTTTGCAAGAGTTTCCACATTTGCCAGAAGTAAAACACACAAACAGTGCATCCCTCTCTCTTCCCACACATGGGCAAGTCATTAAAATGGATCAGCTTGACAGTTGACAACTCAGGTGCTCAGTGGATGCTGAAAACTTCTTTTCTCTTCCTTTCTCTCTTAAGTTAGTCATAAGGAATACAAATACATTCCACTGAATCCTGATTCCATGAAAAATTTATAGTTTAGGCATTATAAACCAAGCTCTAACATTCACTTTCCTTTGGCAGGAGATAAAATTCTTCTTTAAAAGAAGAATGGCTATTTATTAATGTGAACACATGCAAAACCAGAGTAGAGAGAGCATGAAAAGGGGGTTATTACATGGTGCCACCCTGCAGGATGGGGTGGGTCAGGCTTCTTAGCATGAGGGCTGGAGGGGGAGTCTTGGAGAGGAAGGAAAAATGCACATTTCCATGGAAGAGATTTCTGGCCTGAAAGAACAATGTGGGCAGCAAGAAAATGGAAAGGGTATAACAAGGACTCTCAGGTGGCTTGTACAGTGTGGAAAGCTGCTCATGGAGTGGTTGATCTCACATTGGAAGAGGCCTCAAATATCAGAGCAAGGTGTTTGGACTTACTCTATAGACAGTGGAACTCCCTTTATACTCAATAATATCATACTTTGGGTAAAAACTTCTAGTCTTCTTGTTTTACATAAACCAAAGAGAGGAGAGACTTGTTGAAGGCAGTTACAATGACCTTTCAGTCCTTCTCCTAATGGCAGACTTTACAGCAGGGGAATGAGTTTAAGAAAGTGTTGAGTTGGAATGAGAGAGTTGGAACATCAAGTCACTATGAAGAGAGAGAGTCAGGCATGTGTGTCTGGTGCAGGTGGGTGAGGTTGAAAACAGATATTTAGCCACAACCAGGACTGAAATGCTGAAACAACTCATCCTGCCACCTTGATGTTTCTTCAGCTCATAATACAGGGCTTGTCAGACAATATTCCTAAAGATGCATCTTGGCCATTAGTGACCTTCAAAGAATACTTTGAGAATCTTCACTTACAAATATGGAAACAAACGGTTGTTTCTCTCTGCCAGCATGGCCATCTGTTCCATTCTTCTGCTAGGAAAACACTATTATATTTATATTCTTATTTGTATGATGATCTAATTCACTAGGCAAGTGCTGACTCAGTGTAGGAGTCCAGTTTAAATAGTCAGTCCTGTGGAAAGGCTACACACACCAGAAACCTCAGCCTTTTGGCTAAGATCAAGTGTAGGATCAAGTGTAGAAATTCCTAGGTACTAATTATTCCATTCCAGATAGAAAGTCCAGCTTCAGGTAAGTATGATATAGTCCCTAAAGACAGAAATATGGTCTGGTCAAGGGTTCAGTGAGAACCATGGCACCACCAAATCAGGACTGAGGAAGGAATGTGATGCATCTAGGCCAAGTCCTTTGCTATACAGTTGGGAGGAAAACGCTCCCCATTGTTCTACTAGTTATCAAAACATTGTGTAAACCATTTTTGAATATTTTTCCCAGACAAACATCTCTATATCTGTCTTGGTAGAAACTGAATCATTTATGAGCAATATCCTCTATGAAAATTCCATTTCTTTGGAGATACATTTGAGATCCATTGATTTGACAAAGACTAGTTTCTGAGAGTTGCTGCAAACCTTGCTGCAGCAAGGATTCCAACTTTGCTGATGCTGAATGAATAGACTTTATCTAATGACTCTTCCTCAAATAGTCCTATGGCTAAAGTTGATCTATTTGCGCACCGTATCAATGAATGCCATGGAGCCATAGAGGCCAAGCAGATGAAGGATGGATACTCCAGGCATTGTTTTAAGGCTTAAGCATATCAATTCACTTACTTTTCCAGCAGCCTTTTTAGAGATGCATCTTATTATTCCTCTTGTACAGACCAGGAAATCAACACACAAAGAAGATACATCATTTACCCTCAGGCCACACAAAAAATCCCATAAGTGGCAGAGTTGAACTGAGAATCCAGTCAGTCCTATGAGCCATTATGAATCCCTTTACTAGACTATCTCATCTCTTTATTCAAAAAGAAGAAGAACACAAACTCAAAATATTCCTGGAGATAAGATTTGATGGGACCTGGGATTTTATATAACTTTTACTTATTTCCCATATAAAAAGGTCTTTAACATGAAGAGTTTAAAGATTCTCCATAAGCACTGGTATTATTGTCTTAAGTAACTTTGGGGAATGAAATATTTGTATTTTTGGAAATTTATAATCCCCATGATCTTAGTCAAGTCATTTAAGTCTCCCTGAGCTCAGCTTTCTCATCTGTAAATTGGGGATAATTTAAAACCTTCAAATTTGTACCAAGGTCTCATGAGATAAGGAATGTTCAGGAATCAGTATGCAATTGTTCCAATATATGTGATTTAGGGTTATTAAAATAATCAAGTAATTAGGAGACACAAATTTCTAAATTTCATGTTAGACTGTTGAGAAAAGCAAAAGAGAAGAAGGGAGCATTCTAATGAAAACACGGAGGGAAAGGCATTCCTATCAACAGTGGATAAACACAACTCCAGGGAATCTTAGAGGCTCAGGTTTTGTTATAAGAGAAAGAGGAGAGGAGGAAAGAAAAGCATTTATTACAGGTTGAACTGTTGAATCTGAAATAAAATCCATATGTTGAAATCCTAGCCCCTAATATCTTAAAATGTGGCCTTATTTGGGAACAGAATTGTTGCAGATATAACTAGTTAAGATGAGGTTGTACTGGAGTAGGGTGGGTCCCTAATCCAATACTACTGGTGTTTTTATGTAAAGGAAATTTGCACATGGACCTGCACAGATACACAGGAAGAATCTCTTGTGAACCTGAAGCCAGAGATTGAAATGTTGCATACACAAATGAAAGAACACCAAACAAAAATGGACAACAAACCACTAAAAACTAGGGAAGAAATGTGAAACAAAGTCTCCCTCACAATCTCAGGAGGAACCAACCCTGCAGACACCTTGACCTCAGACTTTCAGGCTTCAGAACTGAGAGAATATGTTTCTCTCTTATAAGCCAGTGACGTTGTGTTACTTTGTTATGGAAGTCCTAGAAAGCAAATAGTGTTCCACTCTTATTTGAAGCTTGGATGGAGTTTTTCTCAGTGGAAAGAGTGGGAACAGTGACAGCATGAATGAAGGCATAAAGAAGCAAAAGACAGAAACAGTGATGGGGGTGGGGTGCTGAAGGGCAGAGTGACTGGGGACTTGGAAATTGAAGAGGGTGGAGTAATGCCTAAGGACTCTTGGAGCCACTGGGAAGAGATGGAGACTCATGGCAAAAAATGGGAAGTACAGAGAAAAACATTTTTATGTGTCTTGGGCCACATATTCTGGCAATGCTGGGAGGAAGTATTAAAGGACAAGATGTTGGAAGAAACATTTGGAAGAAGATTCCATTAGTCTATGAAAGACAATAGGAACTGGTTATGTGGCCGTAGGGATGTGGAGGAAGGATGGGTGTGAACACGGTTGAGTTGCATATGAGGGGAAGGGAGCTGGGGATGCTGCCTGTTAAGCCTAGAGGATTGGTCCGCTGATGTCATTGGCTTATGAAGCAAATCCTTAAGGGGAAATTGTAGCAAATTTGGGTGTGATTTTTTTTTTTTTTAGATATTCAATAGACAGGGAATCCAATTGTGAATCTCAGGAGAGTGACTGAGACTAAGTAAAGAGCTGCATAATGAATAGATGTGCTGGGTGCATGCATTGTTGATGAGAAGAAGTGGAAACAGCAAGAGCAACAGTATAGAGATGTTATAGTTACTGATTTAAAGTTATTTTAAAAATCCAGTTCAGTTCAGTTCAGTTGCTCAGTCATGTCAGACTCTGTGATCCCATGAATTGTAGCACGCCAGGCCTCCCTGTCCATCACCAACTCCTGGAGTTCACTCAGACTCACATTCATTGAGTCCGTGATTCCATCCAGCCATCTCATCCTCTGTCATCCCCTTTTCCTCCTGCCCACAATACCCCATAATCAGAGTCTTTTCCAATGAGTCGACTCTTCGCATGAGGTGGCCAAAGTACTGGAGCTTCAGCTTTAGCATCATTCCTTCCAAAGAACACCCAGGGCTAATCTCCTTTAGAATGGACTGGTTTGATCTTGCAGTCCAAGGGACTCTCAGGAGTCTTCTCCAACACCACAGTTCAAAAGCATCAATTCTTCAGCACCCAGCTTTCTTCACAGTCCAACTTTCACATCCATACATGACTACTGGAAAAACCATAGACTTGACAAGTCAGACCTTTGTTGGCAAAGTAATGTCTCTGCTTTTGAATATGCTATCTAGGTTGGTCATAACTTTTCTTCCAAGGAGTAAGTGTCTTTTAATTTCATGGCTGAAATCACCATCTGGAGTGATTTTGGATACCCCCCCCAAAATATTCTGACATTGTTCCCACTGTTTCCCCATCTATTTCCCATGAAGTGATGGGACAGGATGCCATGATCTTCGTTTTCTGAATATTGAGCTTTAAGCCAACTTTTTCACTCTCCTCTTTCATTTTCATCAAGAGGCTTTTTAGTTCCTCTTCACTTTCTGCCATAAGGGTGGTGTCATCTGAATATCTGAGGTTATAGATATTTCTCCCGGCAATCTTGATTCCAGCTTGTGCTTCTTCCAGCCCAGCATTTCTCATGATGTACTCTGCATAGAAGTTAAATAAGCAGGGTGACAATATACAGCCTTGACGTACTCCTTTTCCTATTTGGAACCAGTCTGTTGTTCCATGTCCAGTTCTAACTGTTGTTTCATGACCTGCATGTAGGTTTCTCAAGAGGCAGGTCAGGTGGTCTGGTATTCCCATCTCTTTCAGAATTGTCCACAGTTTCCTGTGCTCCACACAGTCAAAGGCTTTGGCATAGTCAATAAAGCAGAAATAGATGTTTTTCTGGAACTCTCTTGCTTTTTCCATGATCCAGCAGATGTTGGCAAATTGACCTCTGATTCCTCTGCCTTTTCTAAAACCAGCTTGAACATTTGAAGTTCATGGTTCATGTATTGCTGAAGCTTGGCTTGGAGAATTTTGAGCATTACTTTACTAGCATGTGAGATGAGTGCAATTGTGTGGTAGTTTGAGCATTTTTTGGCATTGCCTTTCTTAGGGATTGGAATGAAAACTGACCTTTTCCAGTCCTGTGGCCACTGCTGAGTTTTCCAAATTTGCTGGCATATTGAGTACAGCACTTTCACAGCATCATCTTTCAGGATTTGAAATAGCTCCACTGGAATTCCATCAGCTCCACTAGCTTTGTTCATAGTGATGTTTTCTAAGGCCCACTTGACTTCACATTCCAGGATGTCTGGCTCTAGTTAGTGCACACTGAAAATTACAAAAGAGAATTTTTTATTACTTTGATTGTTAATGAAAGACTGTGATTCAAGCAAGAATTTTTTTATGAGGTTTCTGGACAGTACTTGGCTTAGAGAGCCATTGGCACAGCTGACAAATTGATAGGTCCTGACATCTGATATCTCCACCCAGACTAATCCAAAAAGATCAAAGCTGTCAGGGGTATTGATCAGCAGGAAGGTGAGTCTACATCACTCACTGAATAGATGGTATCCGCATTGTGAGGATATATCCACACAGTCCAAATGGGTGAAGAGGGGCCTGAATCATGCAGCTGCAATACATTTTCAACATGGATTTAACAGATAACTAAAAAGTAGTTGAAAACCAGAATTATGGTATTATATGGTTACTAATGAAGTGACTGAATATACATGTACACATGTGATTACTAATAAATGCCCCCCAAAGTGATGGCTATTACATGAATTAAGATGAAGTTCGAAGGAAGAGTTTAAGTCTAGAGTAAAAAGAAGCATATGGTAATAGTTTAATATGTCCCCTAGGTCTGTTTCCACTCACAGTTTTCCTTTGCATCATTTTTATTTTTATTACTTGCCATTCATTTGCTGATGAAAACAGTGTTTGTTGTACAGTTTCCCAGAGTCTAGGCTTCCTCCTAGCATTATGCTGTCAACCAACATGTTTCTCTGGCCCTCTATGTCACCTATATGTTGGTCATTACATATAAACACCTGACTAGATTCACACTGAATGTATAGTAAGAATCAGCACAGGTGTTGTTGTGTCATTCTGTCTCAGTGTCAGGAGGTAATAAACGCCTAACTGTCTCTCTTTTTTTGTGTATGTAAAATGAGCACCATGATGATCATTGTATAGATTCATTATTTCATTAAACATTGCACAATGCTAATATTCTCAAGCTATTCTTTCTTAGTCATTGAGTGGCTGAAATACTTTTATAAAGAGAAAATGTCCATCCAGCCTGAACTATAGATTGCATAGGAAAGGCAGGAACAATTCTTCATCTCCTCCCTTATTTACATTTTCACATTAATAATGTAGGTCTTTAGTATCCTCTAAAGGTTTTGACTGATGTGTTTGTGTGTGTATTTGTATGTATGGACTTGACTAATGTGTTTGTGTGTATATTTGTGTGTGTCTGTGTGTGCTGTGTGTGTGTGGATTTGACTAGTGTGTTTGTGTGTATATTTGTGTGTGTCTGTGTGTGTGTGGATTTGACTAGTGTGTTTCTGTGTGTATTTGTGTGTGTCTGTGTATGTGCATGTGTGAGTGTGTTATTCTGAAGTAGTGACTTTAAACTCGTATGGTGTTTTCCTATCTGTGATGGTCAGGATCCTTCTCACTCTTCCCTCTGTTCCATCTTTAGACATCTTTAGTTGGGGAGAGGTGTCTTTAAATTGGCTTCTAACATGACTAAGCAGTCTCTGATCCTTCCATGGCTTCTGGTATGATGGGCATTTTCAATCTCATTCTATAGGTTTCCCAACCCAGACTTAGAATCAAACTTTAGTCAGAAATACTGTTAAGTGTATATGCCTTAAGCACTAGGACAATGATTTTTTTAGACTCTAGGTGTTCAGGCAGTTAAATTCTATAGGTGAAACGTGATGGTTAGCAGATAGTTATTTCTTCTGCCAGTGACACATATGTCCCTAAACTGTGGTGACTATGTGTGTGAAAGAAACATTGGAATATCAATGTCACTTCATAATGCTAGTTGTTACAGTCTATTTGGCAATTACCAGAGTATTTCTGAAATAATTTTTGGCTAGGTTAAAATTAATTAAAAATTTTTAAAAATTGTTTTTGTTGTTTCAGCACTCTCATCTGATAATAATCACCACTGGGAGCTTTTGATTCAATGTATTACCCTGTTCTTTTAGTTACACATTTCTAAGAACAGTAAATTAAGAAGTCTGAATATTTTACTTGTTGCCAAAATATCCCATGTATAACTATGTTTTTGGATTATCCTAAGTGGGCACTAATAAGAAGAGTTTCAACTTAATAAAATCTGGACATACTATATGTGCCTGAAAAAAATTAACCTCAGCCACCAAATGGCAGTCCCTTTGATGGCTGCATTAGACTGGGTTTCTCCTGTTCTTCACATCCCATGCCTCTCAGCCTAGGCGAGGGTGACTGGGGTGCAGAGTTTCTTCCCACTTCATGCACTTTTCATTGAACTAAATATATCATTGATTCAATGGGCAAGAGTTTGAGCAAACTCTGGGAGATGGTGAAGGACTGGGAAGCCTGGGGTGCCACAGTCCATGCGGTTACAAAGAGTCAGACATGACTGGGTGACTGAAAAACAACAAAAATATTTCTAAAAGCATCAGTTATATTTAATTCCTCCCTTTACAATCTTTGCAGACTGTTTCATTTCCTTCTGTACACACATTTAAAGTTTGCTTTCAAAGTAGAGTGACTAGAACAGAATTCAGGGTCTTGTGGACACAGATGACCTCAAAGTGTTTTTTCTTCTTCTGGAAAGGACTATCTTAAATGAAGGGCAGGTCTTCACAGCAGGCATATCAGCCTGTCCAGTGGATTTTATTGCTGTGACATAATTCATGATCAAGTCATAAAATTGCACTCTTGTATAATTTAGGTTCTACAAATTTGGAAAGCCTTTGCTCAAAACTTGTCCAAATTCAGAGCAATAGTTTTTGAAACTTAGCTCTGGCAAGAGAGTGAATTTCTAAATAGGCCTTAAAAATGGGTCAGCTGAAGGAGTGGATGCTGGAGGACAGAGTCTCATTATCCATCATTATTTACTTTCGTTCAGTTCAGTTCAGTCGCTCAGTCGTGTCTGACTCTTTGCGACCCCATGAATTGCAGTACTCCAGGCCTCCCTGTCCATCACCAACTCCTGGAATTCACTCAGACTCATGTCCATTGAGTCCGTGATGCCATCCAGCCATCTCATCCTCTGTCATCCCCTTCTCCTCCTGTCCCCAATCCCTCCCAACATCAGAGTCTTTTACAGTGAGTCAACTCTTCTCATGAGGTGGCCAAAGGACTGGAGTTTCAGCATTAGCATAATTCCTTCCAAAGAAATCCCAGGGCTGATCCCCTTCAGAATGGACTGGTTGGATCTCCTTGCAGTCCAAGGGACTCTCAGGAGTCTTCTCCAACACCACAGCTCAAAAGCATCAATTCTTTGGTGCTCAGCTTTCTTCACAGTCCAACTCTCACATCCATACATGACCACAGGAAAAACCATGTTCATACATTAATGAATGTAAGTATAATCTGATTTACCAGGGAAGCCCTGATTTACATGACTGGTAATATACTAGGCTGTACTCTGAAGACTATCTGCATTTACGTAGATTTACACTATTCTCACAATCACTCTGTGAAGAAAGCTGAGAGAAATTAAATGATTTATCCAAGGTGGTAATTAGCAGAGCAGGGTTTGAACCCAGGCAATCATGTTTTAAGAGTCCAGGATTGCCGGAAGCCAGCACGGGAGATCCCATCCATGACAAGGACATGTGGAGAGACCTGATGGGCAAGGCGAGTCAGGTCTCAAGGGGTCCTCTGCCTGAGCATCTACCCTGAAACCAAAATCTGTCTGTTTACTGTCTGCTATACTATACTCTTCTGACATTACAGGAGTCTATCCCTGACCACCTTTCTCTGGAAAAAGTTAACTTACAGCTCCAACTGGTCTCCTGCATATGAAAGGAATGTTTCAGCTCAAATCCCTCTGATGACTCTCTAACTTGCCTGACAGGTTCCCCGGGACTTTTACAACTTGTGATTGTTTACAGCCCCCAACCGTGAGAGGCATGAAGCTTAAAACATCTTAAAGATATAGAGCCTTTTAGAGCTAAGAATTAGTTTGATTATTGGGTTAATGTTTGCCACCAGGCCTCCATATCCTTTATCTTTTAGGCACCTAGGAGGATATTAATCAATGTAAACAGGATGCAGAAATAGGAATATAGTAGTTTTGATGTTAGCAATACTAGACTTTTGAGTTAATGAATTTTCTCTTTGGTATAAATCACTGTACTCCTCTTTCTTTGTTATAAATTGTTTTGTCCTTGCTATGTAAGGATGTAACTTTATTTAGTGCTTTCTGAGAGTGGCACCAGATTTTGAAAAAGAACAACACTATTAAGGTAAATAAGTTTTCTGGTTGACAGATCCTTATCAGAAAAGGGCAGTAAAATGTTAATTGGCCTCCTGGCCAGAAGATAATGTAAATCACCTGAGACCCTTTGTATGTGGAAAGATTTGCAGAAATCCTGGTCTTGATAAGGGTCAGGGCTGCTAACCCTGCATAACTTTATATTATCCATTGATCTCTATGTACAACCAAAAGTATAAAAAGCTTTCCTGAACAATAAACGATGGACCAGTTTCTCAGACCAGCTTCTCCAACTGGTTTCTTGGAAATCTGGCTCCCCCGGGGTCGACTCTCTCTCTCTCTTTCTCCCTCTCCCTCCCTCTCCTTTTCAGGCTGAATTCCCATTTGGAGTGTGGAGGCTCACCATGTCTACTTACTTACCCTGGCTTCTAAGACCCACGTGAGAGGGAGCCCAAGGTGGGGCACCCTCCACTATTCAAGTGGGCACTGGTGGCCTACATAGATGGTGGAAACCTCTTGTCTCGAGGTTTTATTAGCTCTCCTTGTAAACCAAGTTATTCAGCCTCGTCTCTCCACTAAATTTCCTACTACACTATTCTCTCCTCTATTCTCTTAACTGCAAACTCTTTCCTTATCTCTCTCTAAATCTATATATCTCTCTTGCCACGCCGTCCCCACTTCGAATTACCCTGGATCCACCGGGGCTGGACCCCAGCACAGGATGTTATATGGATGTTTTATAATATTGCTTCTTCTTGTCTTTCACAGGTTTTTAAATAGATCTCACATGGATGTGGAATCTTAGTGTTAAATTTAAGTTGAATATGATCTGTGCTAGTTTCCCATTTAACTTTTTTAAGCCAACATTTTTATGCATATATTTTTACATTAAAAATTGTTTTTAATTGGAGGATAATTGCTTTACAGTGTTTTGTTAGTTTCTGCTGTACAACAAAGTGAACCAGCTATAAGTATACATCTATGCTCTCCCTCTTGAGCCCCCTCACACTATCCCCATCTTATCCTTCTAGTTTGTCACAGAGCACTGAACTGAGCTCCCTGTATTTTACAACAGCTTCCTGCTAGTTATCTATAATACACATGGTAATGTATATGTGTCCAGTACTACTCTCTCCTTCACCTTCTCCTTCCCCTGCTGTGTCCACAAGTCCATTCTTTTTGTCTGCATCTCTATTCTTGCCCGCAAATAGGTTCATCAGTACCATTTTTTTTCTAGATTCCATATGTATATATTGATACATGACATCTGTTTTTCTCTTTCTGACTTACTTCACTCTGTATGATGGACTCTAGGTTCATCCACCTCACTACAACTGACTCAATTTTGTTTCTTTTTATGGGTGAGTATGGATAAGAAAATGGCAACCCACTCCAGTACTCTTGCCTGAAGAATTCCTTGGACAGAGGAACCTGGCAGGCTACAGTCCATGGGGTCACAGAGTTGGACACAACTGAGTTACTCAGACACACACACACACACGTAGTAGTTTGGGCTTCCCTGATGGCTCAGACTGTAAAAAATCTGCCTGCAATGCAGGAGACCTGGGTTCAATCCCTGGGTCAGGGAGATCCCCTGGAAAAGGGAATGGCTACCCACTCCAATATTCTTGCCTGGAAAATTCCATGGACAGATCCTAATGGGCTACATTCCATGCCATTGCAAAGAGTCAAATGTGACTGAGCAACTAACATGTACACATAGGTTGGGCTTCCCAGGTGGCACTAGTGGTAAACAAGCTGCCTGCAAATGCAGGAGACGCAAGAGAGGGGGGTTCAATCCCTAGGTCGGGAAGATCCCCTGGAGAAGGAAATCATAACCCACTTCAGTATTCTTGCCTGGGAAATTCCATGGACAGGGGAGCCTGGCAGTTATAGTCTATGAAGTAACAAAGAGCCAGACATGACAGTACACACATTATTATTATATATGGAGTAGTTTAATCTCCCTTCCCCTTGTCCTCTCCAAGTGGTTACTGGGTCTACGTCTAGTCACATTAATAGTCAGATCCTACTCTGTATTCCTTGCAATATGAATGCAAAGTTGCTTCACCTCTCTGGGATGGTCCCACGCTTGTAAAATGTCAGTGACAGTACCAGCTAGAAGGGTTTTAAAGATGTATGCAGCTGCCCTTAATGAAAAAGTCATCATTATAATTGTACCTTTAAAAAATGTTAATTTCCTTTTTCCTGTTGCTATGCTTTCTCAGAGCCGGTCTTCTAGACTCCCCAGAAGCAATCTTCTGTTTGGGACTCCCAGCATCAGTACTCATATTGCAGACTGATTAGCTTCCTTCCCTCTCCAGGTGTTTCCAGTGCTTCATCTGATGATAGCTGAGAGGATTCCGTAGGTTTTCCAGTGAGCACATGAACTTCTGACAAGGTTGCCCATGACTTCATAACATGAGATGCCATGGGGCCATCACTAGAACTGAGTAAGCTGAATCCACTGAAGTTTCTTAAAAACACTTAGGGAATCTTAGTCCCAGGTGGTGGTGGGGGGAACCATAAAAGTGAATCTGCTAATATAGGTACTCTTTATCTTGGCTAGAAAAAATGTGTTTCTGTTTATGAAAATCCATAAATTCATTAGTATATATGGGCTAAGGCAGTGGTCCCTAACCTTTTTGGCACCAGGGACTGGTTTCATGGAAGACAATTTTTCCACAGATTGGGATGAGGAGGGTTATTCAAGTGCATTACATTTATTATGTACTTTATTTCTAATCTAATGCAGCCATTGATCGGACAGAGTTACCAGTTCATGGCCAAGAGGTTGGGGACCCCTGAGCTAAGGTAAATCAATTGGTAAATATAAATGCTGAAGGAAGTGGAATTGCTTTTTCACTGAAATGGTGATGTGTGCTCTTTTGAATTGGCCATCTAACCTTGATTCACAGTCTGTTTGATGGGTCTCCTGATCACCATACAGCATCATACACTTGGAATAAGACTAGTGCTTATCACAATCAGTTGTTCCTCTATCACTATCTTGTACAGGTAATTCTGCTTGTGCTGCCCACAGTTACTACCACCCTCTTACTGATCTACCCTTTGCCCTTCCCTGCCCTGCCTGTGACCAGTAAGGCTCACTACAGAGACAATTCCCTTGTCTCTGTCCCTCCAGTTTTTGGTTTTATTTGGTCTATGGGAGACTCTGGAATGAGCCAGAGATGGTGGAGAAGAAGAAGACTGTCCTTGCCCTCCTGCTCCCCCACCATGTGGTGGCCATAGGCCATCCCTTTGCCCTTGAGCCAGCTTTCCCTGGGCTCCCTTACTGACTGGCCCTCTTAGGCCCAGGGTGTTAAAGGTTTCCACTGCTGATAATCCCTAGGGGCTGTCACTCTTTTCAGTCCTCTGTGGTTTCTTCGTTATTCTTTTTCCAATTGTCCCTTCTAAAACTGTTTTCTGTTTCCTGCCAGGCCTTTGACTGACACCCATATATTAAGCACTTTCTGTTTACCATGTACTTTTTAAGCAGAGGGAATGGGGTAACACTAAGACACAGCCCCTACATAGTTGGTTTATAAATGAGGAGGGGAAACAGTCAGGGAAGGTGAAATCACAAGAGTGTATCATGTCCCTTTACAGTGGACACAGTGGATAGAGACTGGACAGGGTAAGTGACGTGTGCTGGATTATGTTGGATGGAGCAGCAAGAACAAAAAGGTTAGAACCCTTTTATCTGAAGAAGCAGCTCATTATGTATCAATACTAGAGAGATCAATGAGACTTCATTGGTTTGAATGTAGATAACAGAATGGTTTCCAAAAAGTTTCCATGGAGGAGGTCAGGATTTGGGAAGAGGGGGGAAGTATCCTTCCTGGACATTCATATGGCCTTTGACTTTTACAATAATTTAAGTAGATGAAACAAAATGGTATCATTTCCATACAGCATAAATTACTGGTATAAAGTGGTTAAATATACTTCTTTGAAATATTCTGGGGTTGGACTGTTGACAAATATATATCATTAAAATGGCCACAGGTTGCTTGTTTGAAAAATGTTTTCTTTGAACTTAAGAAGTTCATGCTGGAATTAGGGCATATCTATAAATTACAATCATGTAGCCATAGTCTAAATGCTGAGTATGGACAAGTACATCAAAATAATAGGAGAAAAGAAAGCCTTTGTGGAAAATAAAGATGAAGACCATACTCTTTATGAAATAAGTTACTTCCAATCTGGAACTTCTAGTTTCTGCATTTAATCATTTAGTGATGGTAACACTAAAAAATGAAAATTATAGAATAACCAAAACATGTGATATTATAAAGAACAATAGATGATCAGACATTTTTGTTTATAAAATGAATATGTTAGCCTCTTCCTTCAGATGGAGAAACTCCATAGACATTCATTGCTGTTGGCTGCAGTGTAGCAAATGCTGCCATACAGGTTACTCTAACTAACTGGAGACCTTAACAGATCCTCCAAGAAAAATGGATCTGAATAAGATCTGGTAGTTGTGGGTCATGGGACTGTGGGATGAGCCAATAGGCTCTGAGTTACTGTTCTAAATTTGACCTCATGTACTCATTACTGGCAAGGTCTATGGAATCTCAACTTATGTTTTCTGTTTTCTTTGTAGTTGTGCAAGATGTTAGCACCTAGGGAATTGGAAGAAAGGTATGGGAGATTTCTCTGCATTATTTCCTATGAGCTGTCTGGTACCAGGAAGATAAGCATGGCATGGGTGGAACAATACAAGAATTCATTCTTAGCCTTCAAGCTAAACATTGATCTCTAAAACCTAATCACAGAACTGGCTTCCTCAAAATAATCTTTATCTTACTTCTTAGACTCATGATGTGTTAGACGAAAAGATGGAAAAAATTACTCAACTTTTAGGCTGAAGGACAAAGTCTTATTAAACACTTAGAGGTAAAAGTTTCCTCAGGCTGAGACTGAAGACTTTCACATGGGAACTAGGGTAAATTCTCCATTTAGTGTGGCGTGGGAAGTGGTAGAGAGACTGGGTGCCGGGAAGCATTTGGTTCAATGTTGTACTAATTATGGGGCTTCTGTCTACAAACTTGCTGAAGTCCTGAGGGTGTGAACAATGCTCGGGTGGGGGCATGATTCTTCTGTAGAATGAAAGGTAAGCTGAGAGCAGAGGTTCTTTGACTCCAGTTCTTACTGGAGAGTGTAGAGGTGACACCACTGCAGAGTGGCCTCTGCAGATAAACACAAAGAATGGCAGTAGAGATGTGATGCCATCAGACAAGCAACAGGTTGGAGCAAGAGTTCCAGACCCTCCCCAGATCTTCTGAGAGTTACTGTAATGATCCCAAATTCTCCACCTCTCTGTAGAGAATACAGAAACTGGCTCACTGGCTGCCTGGTAAGCTGACCAAGGATGGCCACTTCCGCCCAAAGGTGATACCTAAACCTCACGTACTCTGCTTACCAGCCCCAAAGGTACCATCCCCAAAAGACACTTGAGAGGATCCAGAGAGAGCCTCTGACATCCATCCTCTTTCCCCAGCCACCATGAGAGCTGCCCACCTCCAGACACCACCCCTCCCCGCGTCCACACCATGCAGTCTCAGGAACAGGCCAAGGAAGAGTCTTGGATTCATAGGGACTGAACTTTAAATGATCCATTATTGGAAAAAATGAGATTGCTTTCACCAGGAAAAGACTGGTAGGTAGATCATTAACTGCCAAACTTAATTCTTCCATCTGCCGTGACTCATGCCCCCTATTCCATAATATGCAGCTTGCAAGGGTTATTTGATAAGCCAGGGCAAAGAGACAAAAGGATAAAATGCTAGGTTTGTTTTTGTTTTCTTTGGTTTTGCGTTCAGTTCAGTTCAGTCGCTCAGTCGTGTCTGACTCTTTGTGACCCCATGAATCGCAGCATGCCGGGCCTCCCTGTCCATCACCAACTCCCGGAGTTCACTCAGACTCACGTCCATCGAGTCCGTGATGCCATCCAGCCATCTCATCCTCTGTCGTCCCCTTCTCCTCCTGCCCCAATCCCTCCCAACATCAGAGTCTTTTCCAATGAGTCAACTCTTAGCATGAGGTGGCCAAAGTACTGGAGCTTCAGCTTCAGCATCATTCCTTCCAAAGAAATCCCAGGGCTGATCTCCTTCAGAATGGACTGGTTGGATCTCCTTGCAGTCCAAGGGACTCTCAGGAGTCTTCTCCAACACCACAGTTCAAAAGCATCCATTCTTTGGAGCTCAGCCTTCTTCACGGTCCAAATCTCACATCCATACATGACCACTGGAAAAACCATAGCCGTGACTAGACGGACCTTAGTCGGCAAAGTAATGTCTCTGCTTTTGAATATGCTATCTAGGTTGGTCATAACTTTTCTTCCAAGGAGTAAGTGTCTTTTAATTTCATGGCTGCAGTCACCATCTGCAGTGATTTTGGAGCCC
>SJYQ01006824.1:524018-551105 GCA_006410935.1 Redunca redunca | reverse complement strand
TATGGAGATTCCATATACTATTCTCTTTTCTGTTGTACATTTGGAAAGTTTTTATAGTGAAAGGTCAAAAGCAAATAAATATATAGCTTTGGGATCAATGCAAATGACAGTTCTTCTTCTTAGGGGAGTTTATATAAGGAGATTCAAGGATGTTGCCAACCTACTTCTTGGAATTCAAGTTACTATAAAACAGCACCTTATTACTCTAAAGCTAGGTTAAAATACTAGTCAACAACGAGACTAAAACAAAGCTAAAATAGGTTAAAAAACTATCCAGTGTAGTTTCTTTCTAAGATGTAGCCCATTATTCTTAAATACAAGCCTAGNCAAGCCTAGGTTTTCAACAGTGAAAAAAAGCCTAGGTTTTAAAAGTGAAACTTTTAAACACTTTATTATGTTTAAAAATGCTACATCCATAAACAAAAATAAAGGAAAAGTTGGAAACTTTCCAAATGAACACTTCCTGTTCAAACTTTCCAAATAAACACTTCCTGTTCAAAACATTTTGACTATTTTCTAGTCTTTGGAATCCTTCATGTCTTCATGTTGATGTATGGCAAAACCAGTACAATATTTAAAGTAAAAATAATAATAATAATAATAAGGCAAAGGAAAGATTCTCTCTCCAGTAGAATTCTTGCCTACTGTATTTGAACAGGGACGGCATGGCATTAAAGGGAATTTTCAGCTTCTGTCAAATTTAACTCTTTATTTTTGGTCTTTGTGCTTTCACTGATCTATGAAACATATTTTTGGTGCTTTATTAGAGCTTGTGTGTGTGCTCAGTCACTCGGTCATGTCAGCTCTTTGCAACACCATGGGCTGTAGCCCCCAGTCTCCTCTGTCCATGGGATTCTCCAGGCAAGAATACTGGAGTGGGTTGCCATTTCCTTCTCCAGAAGATCTTCCTTACCCAGGGATTAAACCCATGTCTCCTGCTTTGGCAGGAGGATTCTTTACTCTGAGCCACATGGGAAGCCCCTTTATTAGAGCTTGATTGAGGTACATTCCACAGATAATAAATGAGTGTATATTTGAAGTGTACAATTGGATGAGTCTTGACATATGCACACACATGTAATATCACCACAATGGAGAGAATGAACATGTCTGTTACACCACAACTTTCCTCGAGCTTTTTTATGAGCTCTCTCTTCAGCCCAGCTCCTCACACCTTGTCCCCAAACAATCCCTGATATCATTTCGGTCAAGACATGATACATTAGCTTTTATTTTCCAGGATTTTATATTAATGGAATTGTTACCAGAGATAGGGGAAGGTTGAAGATGACCCTCCGTGGGCCTTGGTTCTTGTTAAGGACCCAAAGAAGAATTTGAGGTCTTATCCATGGCAAAAATTTTAATAAGAAAGGGATAGAAAGAACACCTCAAGGGAGAGGTGGGCCAAGTCAACAGAGGCACTGGCACAGGAGTGGCAGGGTGGGGGTTTAGAGACAGGGATTTCACATATTCATTTAGGGGGGTGTGGGCTGACAGTTTTGATTGTCAGTTGCAAGTTACATAACAGCAGGCTCTATTGTGCATGTCTTTCCCATAATTCAGTCTCTTATAATCAGATGTATGTATGTATAGAATATTTATGAATCCTTAAAGGCTCCTGGCTGCCCTTGAGGACACAGCTGGGCATCAAGGGCACATGTGCCAGGGTTGGAGAAGGCCCTGTGGTTAGTCCGTATTTACTGTGTGCCTAGGGTGCATTCATAGGAGTTGGAAAAGTCTCTGTGGTTGTTTTGTAGCATAACTATGAGCTTTCCAGCAGCACTGGGATAGGGTTTAGAGATCAATTTACATCCTTTTTGGCTAGGCCACTCCTCATTGCTCATGCCTAACTTCCTACCTAACAGAATCATATAGTGTGTACTCATTTCTATCTGATTTTTTTGATTCAACATAATTATTTTGAGATAAATTCATGATTCAGCATGAGTCTAGGTTTGAGTATACCATAGATGTTTGTTCATTCATCTACTGATAGATATTTGGGTTGTTTCTAGGTTACAAATAAAACTTCCAGCTTTCAGTCAAAGGTGCTATGGTAGTCCACATGCAAATATTTGTATGAATATATGCTTTTTTTCCCACCTTGGATAAACCCCAGCAGTAGAATAGTTAGATTGTATGGTAGGTGTTTAAGTTTTTAAGAGACANAATTGAGCTGTTTTCCAAAGAGATTGTACCATTTTTTATTTCCATCAGTAATGTGTGAAAGTTCCAATTCTGCCACATCTTTTAAAATGTTAACCACTTTTATAGATGTGTAGTGATATTTCACAGAGGTTTTAATTACCATTTCCCTGATAATTAATGATGTTAAGCATTTTTTTTCATAAGCTTATTTGCCATTCAAGTATCTTCTGGGGAGAAGTGTCTGTCCAAATCTTCTATCAATTTAAAAAAATTGGTCTGTTTGTCATTGAGTTTTGAAAGTCTTTGTATATTCTGGATTCAAGTCTTCTTATTAGATGTATAGTTTGGAAGAGGAGCTATCCCACGTTGAAGGTCAGGAATGGTGGTGGTAAGGAGAAACCCCTGGTCCAAGGTAAGGGGCAGCAGCTGTGCTTTGCTGGAGCAGCCGTGAAGAGATACCCCATGCCCAAGGTAAGAGAAACCCAAGTAAGATGGTAGGTGTTGCAAGATGGCATCAGAGGGCAGACACACTGAAACCATACTCACAGAAAACTAGTCAATCTAATCACACTAGGACACACCCTTGTCTAACTCAATGAAACCAAGCCATGCAGGGCAACCCAAGATGGGCAGGTCATGGTGGAGAGGTCTGACAGAATGTGGTCCACTGGAGAAGGGAATGGCAAGCCACTTTGGTATTCTTGCCTTGAGAACCCCATGAACAGTATGAAAAGGCAAAATGATAAGATAGTGAAAGAGGAACCCCCCAGGTCAGTAGGTGCCCAATATGCAATGGGAGATCAGTGGAGAAATAACTCCAGAAAGAATGAAGGGATGGAGCCAAAGCAAAAACGATACCCAGCTGTGGATGTGGCTGGTGATAGAAGCAAGAACCAATGCTGTAAGAGCAATATTGCATAGGAACCTGGAATGTCAGGTACATGAATCAAGGCAAATTGGAAGTGGTCAAACAAGAGATGGCAAGGGTGAACGTCGACATTCTAGGAATCAGAGAACTAAAATGGTCTGGAATGGGTGAATTTAACTCAGATGACCATTATATCTACTACTGCAGGCAGGAATCCCTCAGAAGAAATGGAGTAGCCATCATAGTCAACAAAAGAGTCCAAAATGCAGTATTTGGATGCAATCTCAAAAATGACAGAATGATCTCTGTTCGTCTCCAAGGCAAACCATTCAGTATCACAGTTATCCAAGTCTATGCCCCAACCAGTAACACTGAAGAAGCTGAAGTTGAATGGTTTATGAAGACCTACAAGACCTTTTAGAACTAACACCCAAAAAAGATGTCCTTTTCATTATAGGGGACTGGAATGCAAAAGTAGGAAGTCAAGAAACATCTGGAGTAACAGGCAAATTTGGCGTTGGAGTACATAATGAAGCAGGACAAAGGCTAACAGAGTTTTGCCAAGAGAACACACTGGTCATAGCAAACACCCTCTTGCAACAACGCAAGAGAAGACTCTACACATGGACATCACCAGATGGTCAACACCAAAATCAGATTGATTATATTCTTTCCAGACAAAGGTGGAGAGCTCTATACAGTTAACAAAAACAAGACCAGGAGCTGACGGTGGCTCAGATCATGAACTCATTATTACCAAATTCAGACTCAAATTGAAGAAAGTAGGGAAAACCCCTAGACCATTCAGGTATGACCTAAATCAAATCCCTTACGATTATACAGTGGAAGTGAGAAATAGATTTACGGGCCTAGATCTGATGGATAGAGTGCCTGATGAACTATGGAATGAGGTTTGTGACACTGTACAGGAGACAGGGATCAAGACCATCCCCATGGAAAAGAAATGCAACAAAGCAAAATGGCTGTCTAGGGAGGGCTTACAAATGGCTGTGAAAAGAAGAGAGGTGAAAAGCCAAGGAGAAAAGGAAAGATATAAGCATCTGAATGCAGAGTTCAAAAGAGTAGCAAGGAGAGATAAGAAAGCCTTCCTCAGTGATGAGTGCAAGAACTTAGAGGAAAACAATAGAATGGGGAAGACTAGAGATCCCTTCAAGAAAATTAGAGATACTAAGGGAACATTTCATGCAAAGATGGGCTCAATAAAGGACAGAAATGGTATGGACTTAACAGAAGCAGAAGATATTAAGAAGAGGCGGCAAGAATACACAGAAGAACTGTACAAAAAAGATCATCACGACCCAGATAATCACTCACCTAGAGCCAGACATCCTGAAATGAGAAGTCAAGTGGGCCTTAGGAAGCATCACTATGAACGAACCTAGAGGAGTATGCCAGCAAATTTGGAAAACTCAGCAGTGGCCACAGGACTGGAAGAGGTCAGTTTTCATTCCAATCCCAAAGAAAGGCAATGACAAAGAATGTTCAAACTACTGCACAATTGCACTCATCTCATATGCTAGCAAATTAATACTCAAAATTCTCCAAGCCAGGCTTCAACAGTACATGAACTGTGAACTCCTTGATGTTCAAGCTGGTTTTAGAAAAGGCAGAGGAACCAGAGATCTAATTGCCAACATCTGCTGGATCATCGAAAAATTGAGAGTTCCTGAAAAACTTCTACTTCTGCTTTATTGACTATGCCAAAACTTTTGACTGTGTGGATCACAACAAACTGTGCAAAATTCTTCAAGAGATGGGAATACCAGACCACCTGACCTGTCTCTTGAGAAATCTGTATGTAGGTCAGGAAGCAACAGTTAGAACTGGACATGGAACAACAGACTGGTTCCAAATCAGGAAAGGAGTACGTCTAGGCTGTATATTGTCTCCCTGCTTATTTAACTTATATGTTGAGTACATTATGAGAAATACTGGACTGGATGAACCACAAGCTGGAATAAAGCTTACCAGGAGAAATATAAATAACCTCAGATATGCAAATGACAACACCCTTACGGCAGAAAGTGAAGAAACAAAGAACCTCTTGATGAAAGTGAAAGAGGAGAGTGAAAAAGTTGGCTTGAAACTCAGTATTCAGAAAACTAAGATCATGGCATCTGGTCCCATCACTTCATGGCAAAAGATGGGGAAACAGTGGAAACAGTGAGAGACTTTATTTTTGGGGGCTCCGAAATCACTTCAGATGGTGACTGCAGCCATGAAATTAAAAGATGCTTGATCCTTGGAAGAAAAGTTATGACCATAATAGACAGATTATTAAAAAGCAGAGACATTGCTTTGCCAACAAAGTCTGTCTAGCCAGGGTTATGGTTTTTCCAGTAGTCATGTATGGATGTGAGAGTTGGACTATAAAGAAAGCTGAGTGCCGAAGAATTGACACTTTTGAACTGTGGTGTTGGAGAAGACTCTCGAGAGTCCCTTGGACTGCAAGGAGATCCAACCAGCCCATTCTGAAGGAGATCAGCCCTGGGATTTCTTTGGAAGGAATGACGCTAAAGCTGAAACTCCAGTACTTTGGCCACCTCATGTGAAGGGTTGACTCATTGGAAAAATCTCTGATGCTGGGAGGGATTGGGGGCAGGAGGAGAAGGGAACGACAGAGGATGAGGTGGCATCACCGACTCGATGGACGTGAGTTTGAGTCAACTCTGGGAGTTGGTGATGGACAGGGAGGCCTGGCGTGCTGCCATTCATGGGGTCGCAAAGAGTCGACATGACTGAGCGACTGAATTGAACTGAATGACAAAAGATATCTTTATTTTCTCACCAAACAATACAATGATTTAGAATATTAGTTTCACCTCTCCTGAAATATTTTACTGAAGTGAATTTTAAATCCATTTAATTTTTGATCCGTTTTCACTTTGATGTATCCAGTTCTTTGCTCTTCATCCCTCTTCTGTCTTTCACCTTTCTCTGAGATCTTTTTCCTTCTTCCCCAAACAGATATTTAATAATTTCTTTGATGAGGTTCTGTTTGGCAAACCCTCCACTTTTATTTGTCTAATAATGTTTTCATGTCACTAACACTTTGAAGATGTTTCCTTACTGAGTACAAATTCTGCATGCCCTTTTCTTCCTTTTGGTGCTTTGAAGGGATCATTTCCCATCACCTTCTCTTTGGTTGAGACTTCAGCTGTCATTAAAATTTTGCTCCCTGAAAGACATTCTTTCTTTTGTTCCTAGCAGGCTGCTTCTAAGATTTTTCTCTTTGCTTTTTATATTTAGCATTTCCAACACAACGTGTCTATGTATAGATTTCTTTTATTCTCCAGTGGTTTCTTAAGATTCTTGAACTGATGAAGCAGTAGCTTTTATCAGTTCTTGAAAATTTGCTGTCAATATCACATTAAAAATTGTCTCTGTCACATTTCACTTTCTTTAATTTCAATTAAGTACAGTTTAGTTGGGTCCATTCTATGTATTCTCAATTTTCTGCCCTCATTTTTCCTATCTTCTTCATTTTCTTCTCTATATGCTTTTGATCCACATTGAATTTTATTTTATATTTTTTTGTGTATTTATTATTATTTTAACTTTACAATACTGTATTGGTTTTGCCATACATTGACATGAATCCACCACAGGTGTACATGAGTTCCCAACCCTGAATCCCCCTCCCACCACCCTCCCCATATCATCTCTCTGGGTCATCCCAGTGCACCAGCCCCAAGCATCCTGTATCATGTATCAAACCTAGACTAGCGATTCGTTTCTTACATGATAGTATACATGTTTCAATGCCATTCTCCCAAATCATCCTACCCTCTCCCTCTCCCACAGAGTCCAAAAGTCTGTTCTTTACATCTGTGTCTCTTTTGCTGTCTCGCATACAGGGTTATCATTACCATCTTTCTGAATTCCATTTACATGTGTTAGTATACTGTATTGGTGTTTTTCTTTCTGGCTTACTTCACTCTGTATAATCGGCTTCAGTTTCATCCATTTCATTAGAACTGATTCAAATGTATTCTTTTTAATGGATGAGTAATACTCCATTGTATATATGTACCACAGCTTTCTTATCCATTCGTCTGCTGATGGACATCTAGGTTGCTTCCATGTCCTAGCTATTATAAACAGTGCTATGATGAACACTGGGGTACACATGTCTCTTTCAATTCTGATTTCCTCTGTGTGTATGCCCAGCAGTGGGATTGCTGGGTCATAAGGCAGTTCTATTTGCAGTTTTTTAAGGAATCTCCACACTGTTCTCCATAGTGGCTGTACTAGTCTGCATTCCCACCAAAAGTGTAAGAGGGTTCCCCTTTCTCCACACCCTCTCCAGCATTTATTGTTTGTAGACTTTTGGATCGCAGCCAGTCTGACTGGTGTGAAATGGTACCTGATTGTGGTTTTGATTTTGATGTTGAGCATCTTTTCATGTGTTTGTTAGCCATCCATACGTCTTCTTTGGAGAAATGTCAATTTAGGTCTTTGGCCCATTTTTTGATTGGGTCATTTATTTTTCTGGACTTGAGCTGCAAGAGTTGCTTGTATAATTTTGGGATTAGTTGTTTGTCACTTGCTTCATTTGCTATTGTTTTCTCCCATTCAGAAGGCTGTTCTTTCACAAAGTTTCACAAAGTTTCCTTTGTTGTGCCGAAGCTTTTAATTTTAATTAGATCCCATTTGTTTATTTTTGCTTTTATTTCCAGTATTCTGGGAGATGGATCATAGAGGATCTTGCTGTGATATATGTGGGAGAGTGTTTTGCCTATGTTCTCCTCTAGGAGTTTTATAGATTCTGGTCTTACGTTTAGATCCTTACTCCATTTTGAGTTTATTATTGTGTATGGTGTTAGAAAGTGTTCTAGTTTCATTCATTTACAAGTGGTTGACCAGTTTGCCCAGCACCACTTGTTAAAGAGATTGTCTTTAATCCATTGTATATTCTTGCCTCTTTTGTCGAAGATAAGGTGTCCATTGGTGTGTGGATTTATCTCTGGGTTTTCTATTTTGTTCCATTGATCTATATTTCTGTCTTTGTGCCAGTACCATACTGTCTTGATGACTGTGGCTTTGTAGTAGAGCCTGAAGTCAGGCAGGTTGATTCTTCCAGTTCCATTCTTCTTTCTCAAGATTGCTTTGGCTTTCTGAGGTTTTTTGTACCTCCATACAAATTGTGAAATTATTTGTTCTAGCTCTGTGAAAAATACAGCTGGTAGCTTGATAGGGATTGCATTGAATCTGTAGATTGCTTTGGGTAGTATACTCATTTTTACTATATTGATTCTTCCAATCCATGAATGTGCTATATTTCTCCATCTATTAGTGTCCTCTTTGATTTCTTTCATCAGTGTTTTATAGTTTTCTATATATAGGTCTTTAGTTTCTTTAGGTAGATATATTCCCAAGTATTTTATTCTTTTTCTTGCAATGGTGAATGGAATTGTTTCCTTAATTTCTTTTTCTACTTTCTCATTATTAGTGTATAGGAATGCAAGGGATTTCTGTGTGTTGATTTTTATATCCCGCAACTTCACTATATTCATTGATTAGCTCTAATAATTTTCTGGTGGAGTCTTTAGGGTTTTCTATGTAGAGGATCATGTCATCTGCACAGTGAGAGTTTTAATTCACATTGAATTTTAATACTTATCTCTTCTAATGTGTTTATTGGCTTTCTTTTGTTTTCTTATTCAGTTTTAGTATTTTCAGTTCCAGAATTTCGGTTTGGTTGTTTTCCAGATCTTTAATGTCACTTGGTTCCAGTTTCTAGTCCCCATATTAAGAACTTGGCTTCTCTTCTTTTGTGCAAAATAAGGCTAGTTGTTTTATCAGAATCTTGTCAGTTCAATATCTTAAATCTTTTCTGTCTGTTTCTATTCCCTGTCCACTCTCCTTTGCCACCACTGCCCATGGGTTCTCACTTATGCTCCCTGCTTTCCTACATGACAATTTCCCTTTTGCTCTTTACAGTCATTGATCACATAAATGTTTGTAGGAATAGTTGGATGCTAGGGTCATGTTTTCATGATCCTTAAAGATTTTGTCTTTTGTTTCTTCCAGAGACAAATGTTCCATCCTGAAGTTAGAGATTCTGTTTTGGGGAAGCAAGTTGAAGGCGGTTTGTACCTTGTTTGCTCCTGATTTTCCACTAGAGGAAGATGCAGACTGGGTAACACTCCCTGGAGTGGGTGGAGTCTTCATTAAGGCCAGGCTTCCCTTCTGAGACCACTACCAGGCAGTGCACTGGGGTTCAGCACTGCAGGTCTTTCCTGTTGACCAGTCAAAACTCTTAGGGTAAAAGCAACTTTGTGCAGTGATTTTGTCTCTCAAGTTCTGCAGCTAGATTTTAGACCAGTAATTTTTCAATATAATGCTAGCATTTGTTGCTTTTGAGAAGATTACACAAACATTCCAGCTTTCTGAGGTTGTGTCATTGCCCTCAGTAGGCGTTGGGGTTGGTGATGTAAGTAAGTATTTTTCCACTACTGGGACATGCAGAATGACTGTCAATTTAAGGGAACCCCTATGTGTACTTTTGTAGTGAAATACTACTAAAACACACATAATAGTAGTATGTGTATTTAGTAGATGGCATCATTGACTCAATGAACATGAGTTTGAGCAAACTCCAGGAGACAGTGACAGACAGTGAAGCCTGGTGTGCTGTAGTCTGTGAGATCATAAAGAGTCAGAAATAACTGAGTGACTGAACAACAAAGTAGTGGAATAATAGGTAACTCAGATCACACACCAGAGAAGGCAATGACACCCCACTCCAGTACTTTTGTCTGGAAAATTCCATGGATGGAGGAGGATGGTAGACTGCAGTCTGTGGGGTCCCTAAGAGTCAGCCACGACTGAGCGACTTCACTTTCACTTTTCACTTTCAGACACTGGAGAAGGAAATGGCAACCCACTCCAGTGTTCTTGCCTGGAGAATCCCAGGGATGGTGGAGCCTGATGGGCTGCCGTTTATGGGGTTGTACTGAGTTGGACACGACTGAAGCGACTTAGTAGCAGCAGCAGCAGCAGTAGATCATACACTGGTGGCTCAGATAGTAAAGAGTCTGCCTGCAATGAGGGAGACCCGAGTTTGATCCCTGGGTTGGGAAGATCCCCTGGAGAAGGAAATGGAAACCCATTCCAGTATTCTTGCTTGGAAAATCCATGGACAGAGTGACCTGGTGGACTATAGTCCATGGGATTGCAAAGAGTTGGACAGGACTGAATGACTTCACCAGATCATATAAGTACGCAACCCTATCTTTGCATTCTACAAGTTGTCTCAATGAGTATTTCATGTGAAAGTCATGGGAAAATGAAAGATGTGTGGAAGGAGAGTATCTGAAATTAAATTAAAAAAAAAAAATTTAGCTTGGCTGTGGAAAGGAGGACACTAGGGGGCCAACAATTCCAGGTGTATTTTCCTCCTAATATATCAAAAAGGCTTTTGATGTATGTCAAATTCAAAGTTCTCTTTCAAAAGCATAGTTTAGACTCATCCAAATAAAACAAAAACACAAATCCATTTTTGATGTAAAAGGCATGATTTAATAATATTCATATAAATAAAAAATGATCAAGTGGAATCATTCAATATTTTTTAAAAAACAAATGAACTGAAAAAAATGAGCATGAAAATTTTAGGCCTAAGGAGACATGTCTATGTATATGTATGCATATATATAGTAGTAGTGTTAGTTGCTATGTCGTGTCTGAATCTTTGTGACCCTATGGACTCACCAGGATCCTCTGGCCATGAAATTCTCCAGGCAAGAATATTGGAGTGGGTAGCCATTCCCTTCTCCAGGGGATCTTCCTGACCCAGGAATTGAACCTGCATTGCAGACAGATTCTTTGCTGTATGAACCACTAGGGAAGCCCATGTGTGTGTGTGTGTAATAAAAATTATATATATATATTCATATAATAAACTTTTGTTAATGAGAAAAAAAAGAAATATGTGGTCTTTTTTAAATGAAAATAGGTATCTTGACTTCTCCATCTCCAACCACTTCTAACATAACTTAAGCAAGCTAAATAGAGGAAATGACCAAAATATGGGTACTAAATTAGAAATTTTGTCCCAAATTTAGTTAGAGTACTGAAACAGTCTTATAGAAAAATGTGGAGAATATTAATTTGGCATTTGAATTTTTTTTTAAGTGTACCTCATGGTGATTTTTATTTTATTTTTATTTTTTTTAATTTTTATTTTAACTTTAGTTTACTTTACAATACTGTATTGGTTTTGCCATACATTGACATGAATTCACCACGAATGTACATGCGTTCCCAAACATGAATCCCCTCCCACCTCCCACCCCATAACATCTCTCTGGGTCCTCCCCCATGCACCAGCCCCAAGCATCCTGCATCCTGCATCGGACATAGACTGGCGATTCGTTTCTTAGATGGTAGTATACATGTGTCAATGCCATTCTCCCATCTCATCCCACCCTCTCCCTCTTCCCCAGAGTCCAAAAGTTCACTCTACAGATCTGAGTCTCTTTTGTTGTCTCGCATACAGGGTCANCTAATAATGAGTGATGTTGAGCATCTTTTCATGTGTTTGTTAGCCATCCATATGTCTTCTTTGAAGAAATGTCTATTTAGGTCTTTGGCCCATTTTTTGATTGGGTCATTTATTTTTCTGGACTTGAGCTGCAAGAGTTGCTTGTATATTTTTGAGATTAGTTGTTTGTC
The DNA here is from genome assembly GCA_006410935.1 of Redunca redunca. Classification (NCBI taxonomy): domain Eukaryota; kingdom Metazoa; phylum Chordata; class Mammalia; order Artiodactyla; family Bovidae; genus Redunca; species Redunca redunca. The sequence goes on along the minus strand of SJYQ01006824.1, from coordinate 539,389 downwards.
AGTTGCTTCATTTGCTATTATTTTCTCCCATTCAGAAGGCTGTCTTTTCACCTTACTTATATTTTCTTTTGTTGTGCAGAAGCTTTTAATTTTGATTAGATCCCATTTGTTTATTTTTGTTTTAATTTTGAAAATAAAATTTTGTTTTACTAGTTTTTTTTCTTTTACATGAAGTATGGAAATTCAAAAGTACAGAAATAATAGCACTTTCCCCTGCAGAGTTTCCAAAATTGTAGTGACTAAGAGCAATTAGATATGTAAATTCTGTTCATTCGCAACGTTCAAGGAAGCCCTGCCTCAGAAGGGTTTTTATGTAGGACTGAGGACCCACATTCATAACTGATTTACAGCATTGTATGTCAGTGCAGTGAACTTTATTTTGCATGGTAATTCATATCATGCTGGCATCAGTAAGACAGAAGACTACTCATCTCATGTCCACTATTTTCTCTAGGTAGTCAGAGGTGAGGTCATTTACTGAACATGGGGAGGATGTTCAGAACATCCTCCCCATGTTCAGTAAATGAGGGGAGGGAACTGGTACTTTCACTCCCACTAGGCAGCAGTGGGACCTCCATCCCTGTCAATAGCGGTCACAAGGGAAACCCGGATTTCCATTCCTGCTGGCAGTCACCATGTGTCCTTGCAACTCCCCACTGTCCTATCAGAGGAGATCCAGCAGAAAGGATCAGCATACAGGGGCTACCTCCTCAACCCTTGCTGTCTATAGAGGCCACTTATGAAGCAGCTGCAATAAGGCAGTCCTGCCCCATCAGTGGAGGCTCTTAAGAGAGCTAGAACCATTTTCCCAACCAGCAGGAACAGGGAAACCTCTTCTGATGGATGCTAATTGAGGCCAAGTGAGCCATCCTAGACTTCTACCACCACCAGGCAATAAAATGGCAGTGCCAACCTTTCTTCTCTTAGAGAAGTTATAGAAAAAGTCAGTTAAAATGGGTTTAAAGTAAGATTCAGAGTGGCATAATACTGGAATTGCTCAGTTTTCAATTAAAAATTATTCATAGTATCAAGAACCAGGAAAATCTCTACCTAAATGAAAGGAATGCAGTAAAGGGAAATCAACATCAAAATGCCAAAGATATTAGAATGTCCTGATTGTAATTTTCAAGTAAATATCATAAAAAATATTTGCTTGAAAATTCATAAATAATAAAAATGCTTTAATAAGAAATTATGGACATGGTTGTAACAAAAATAATAAAAAATAGAAAGCTTCAGAAAAACAGAGAGGATTTAAATGATTTTTTTTAAACTGAAAAATACAATAACCGATGTGAAAAAATAACAACAATAAAAAAACCAAAACAAAAAACTCAATGGTTCAAAAACCAGTGAAGAATACAGAGGAAAGAATTGGTCAACTTGATATAGGACAGTGGAAAACATCCATTCTGGACAACACAGAATATGGAGAAACACTCAGGGATGTGAGACTTTTACAAAAGAGCTGACAATTCTGTCATCAGAGTCCTGGCAGGAGAGAATAAAAACAGTAGGGCTGAAAATATACTCAAAAGAATCATAGCTAAAAACTTCACAAATTTAGCAAAAGACATAAACTTATGTATTTGATAAAGATATCAAACCCCAAACAGGATAAATCAAAAGAAAATGTCACCAAGACGCATTATAGAGAAACTTTGTAAACCAGAGGCTACATGTTTCAGGCACCAGATAAATAAAGAAGAGAAAAGAAAACAAACAAACAACAACAACAAAAAATTGACCCAAGGTACTGTATCCAGCGAAAATATCCTTCAAGAAGGAAGTGATAATCAAAGATTTCTCAGATGATGAAAGATTAAGAGAATTTGTCACCAGTAGATCTATCCTAACAGAGAAAGATATTCTCTAAACAGAAATGAAATGAAAAAAGGAAAGAAAGGAAATGAAAATGTCTTAGAATATTAGGAAAGAGTAAAGAATTATAGAAAGAATAATCTTAAATATGTAAAATATATTTTCTTATTGAGTTTCTTAAAATATGCTTGATTGTTAAGCAAAAATTATAACACTGTCTGATGTAGTTGTAAAAATATTTAAGGCTTATAAACAGCATAGGATAGAGCATATGAAGAGAGTAAAGATTTCTATACTTCACTCAAACTGATAATTGCTGATATCACTGAATTGTGACAAATTATGGAGATAGACTATAATGCCTAGTGCATGATAAGTTGCTTTAGTGTATCTGACTCTGCAGCCCTGTGGACTGTAGCCTGTCAGGCTCCTCTGTCCATGGGATTTTCCAGGCAAGAATACTGGAGTTGGTTGCCATGCCCTTCTCCAGGGGCTCTTTCTGACCCAGGGATCAAACCCATGTCTCTTTATGTCTCCTGCATTGGCAGACAGGTTCTTTACCACTAGAACCATTTGGGAAGTTCTACAATGCCTAGAGTAACCATTAAAAAGCTATGTAAAGAAATACATTATAAAACAGTAGAGATAAATAAAAAAGGATGCCATACTCCATTTTTGAATATTCAAGCAGTGCTTCATTTCCAACTTTTGCTGTATACTTTCTAAAACTCTATAATGAGCAACACTTATGACCCATTAAAAAATATTGGTCATTTCAGTAGTTTAGGAAGTAGGGCTACATTTTTTCATTGCCAAAAAATCTTACAAGTGCACTTTAAAGTTGTCATTAGTTTAAAATAGAAACAGATTAGAATGCTTACATCTTTAGTAGGCAGAAGTATAAATCCAAATGTGACATTATGGAACTTTACGCTAATCAGTTTCTCTTTTTTTGGCCTTAATTTACATATGAGAGAACAAAGAAAGGATCAGAAAAGTGGAAAAAAAAAAACAAAACACAGCCTGAGTCTATACAGGTAGTGCTCAATAAGTTCGGAATGCACACGTGGGTTTCCTGATTTTCGGTATAGACCTTATTTATTTATTTATTTATTGCCACACTGAACTGGCATGTGGGATACCACATCCCTGACCAGGGACAGAACTCGTGCCTTCTGCAGTGGAAGTGTGGGGACTCCTTGGTGATGCCATGGTTGAGAGGTGACTGAGATGTAAGAGACCCATGTCTGTTACGTCTCCTGCTTTGGGAGGCAGGTTCTTTACCACTAAAGCCACTTGGGAAACCACAAAACCTTGGTGGTCTAGTGGTAAAGGATCCGCCTGCCAAGTTGGAGATGCAGGTACAGTCCCTGGGTTGGGAAGATTCCCTGGAGAAAGAACTGGCAACCCACTCCAGTATTCTTGTCTGGAGAATCCCCTGGAAAGAGGAGCCTGTTGGGCTACAGTCTATGGGGTCACAAAAGTGTTGGACATGACTTAGTGACTTGCTTGCTTGCTAAGTCATGTCCGACTCTGTGCAACCCCATAGATGGCAGCCCACCAGGCTCTGCCATCCCTGGGATTCTCCAGGCTAGAACACTGGAGTGGGTTGCCATTTTCTTCTCCAATGCGTGAAAGTGAAAAGTGGAAGTGAAGTCACCCAGTCATGTCTGACTCTTAGCGACCCCATGGACTGCAGCCCAACAGCAGCACACAGCAACAGAAAGTCTAAGAGAATAAAAAAATGAAGAGAGACTGAAACACAAAAGGACTGCTCGAGAAGGTATAACATGTATTTAATTGAACATGAAGAAAACGACTGGGGAGAAAAGTGCCAGTCTTTAAACAGATAATGCATGAAAATGTATTGGAATCAGTTCTTCTTGAACTTGTCCGCTCCAGCAGACGTTTTGAAGTTACGACTTACATTTGTTCGACTGCTTATTGTAGTTCCAGTGTCTGCAGCTATGTGGCAGTCTTCCTTCCTGACCATGATTATTTTTGTTTTTCTCTACTTTCTTCTGGATAAAGCTCACCAAGGATTATTAACTAATTACTCTTTAAAAGGACAAATACTATTTTGTGTGTGTGCCATTTTTATCATTAGTTTTCTTTTTAATCATTTCTATTCATATGCTTATTATTTTTATCCTTTAATTTTCTTGGGTTAATGTTGCTGTTCCTTTCTATTATATTAAATGTTAGTTTCACTTTTTCTAAGTTTATACATTTCCTCTAAACAGTTTTTGCTGTTTCTCACAAATTTTGCTATGTAGGTTTTTGTGCATGTGTGTGTGTGTGTGTGTTAGTTGACTGAAAATATTTTTAACTTCAATTTGATTTCTTCATTGAACTATATGATATTTAAAATAATATTCCTTAATTTTCAAACATATAAATATCTTTCTAGTTTTTAAAACTACGCATTTATAGCAGCACTGGTTGTATGACTTAGGATTGGACTCTGGATTGACTCATTGAAGAGGAAAAGGAGAAATGATCTTTAGAGGAGTCGCTGGGCTGCCTGCACTCCAGCTAGATGTCCATCTTTATAAATTTGTGCCCTTGTAAAGGGATGCTATGTAACCACTCTGTGCTCCACCTCGCTGTCATTTTCCTTATACAGATGAGGTTCAATATCCAGGAGCTGGTGAAGAGGGAGCAGTGTTCAACTCCTCCCATGTGAAACACCCAAGCTCTTCATTATACACAAAACATATTCCTTACAAATTTTTATTGGAAGTTGGGCTTCCCAAGTGGCACTAGTGATAAAGAACCTGCCTGCCAATGCAGGAGACATAAGAGATGTGGATTTGATCCATGAGCTGGGAAGATCCCCTGGAGGAAGATATGGCAACCGACTCTAGTATTCTTGCCTAGAGAATCCCATGGACAGATAAGCCTGGTGGGCTACAGTTCACAGGTTTTGAAAAGAGTCATACAGGACAGAAGTGACTTAGCACACACACATGAACGCACATAGGATGTTGTTTGTTGTGGAATTTCCTAACAAAACACAATATTCTTTTTTGTCATTGTTTGTTTTTTTCTGATCTAATTTCCAGCTTCCTGGGAATTTGAATTTTCCCATAAAGCTGCTCTGAAGATATGTGTAATTAAAACAACAATATCAACAATAAAAGGAAAAAAATAAAAAACAAAATAAAAGTGAAATCCTATCCCTTTTTTCCTTTAGTACCTTTAGTCATAAGTTAAAAGCACTTTGAAGTCTGTGAGACTCCAACAATTAGATTTGTTTGGCAACCCTCCACAGTGAGTTAATGATTTCTTTGGCATTTTCTGACACTTTTGACAGAAATTGCTTTCAAATTCCCCCATAAAGGTCTTGAGAAGCCTTGGGACATTGTCATTTGAGATGATAACAGAATTATTTTAAGAGAAGAGCTGGATTGTGTTGTGAAAGTTTCTGAAGATGGAGTCCAGATGCTCAGCTACGGCTTGAGCTCAAATCTGGGCTGCAAATGTGGAGGGAAGAACAGTCCCAGAAATATCATGCTTCCCAATACCAGTGAGCTCCAAAATTTTAAAAGATAAAGGAAATCGAGAGGAACTCCAGTGAAGCAGCCAACCTCCCCACAAGATTAGAGACTGCAGCTTGGCTACAGAGAAGAGAGGTAGTAAGAGATTTTCGCTATGTTTTCCTAGTGACAAAATTCAATCTCAACATCATCTTATTTTTTAATCAAAGTAATCTCATTTGTGTTTCTATGAATGTTTATATTAACATGCTATATATCATGTTTATATCAATAACAAATTCAAATATTATTTAAACTCAATTCTAGAAAATTGAAAATGCATGAATATTAAAGAATAATGTAGCTTACAAAAGATAAAAAGTGATTATGCTTTGAATTTGGATATAAAGGATGTTTTTTTAATCATTAGTAGAGACTGGTCAAGACTGAATTTGAGTTACTTATGTGATGCTCATCATATGCTGTAGCAGATACACCTTAGAATTTAACAGCAAAGAAATTGGTTTCAACTCTATTTTAGCCACTTAAATCACTTGGCATTGGAGAAACCAGTCAGCCTCTTGAAGCCTCAGTTTCCATTTTAGGAAAATAACACAAGTTACTCCGAACTCCATCTGTGCACAGCAGTACCATGGGCAGCAGGGGCTTAGCATCTTTGTCCAGTGTTGGACAAGGCAAGATTACTAATGTATACTAGAGTTTGAAAGCCTGTGTATCAAGGACACATCAGATGTAGAAATAACAGGTTTTGATAAGTGAGATTAAAATAGGTAGTGCTTTATCCAGTTTTATGCTCAATTATATTTCAAAAGAATGATTCTTGCCTGACTCATGGTTCATCCACACGTCTGGACTAGAAGTCTGACTCCTCCCTTCACTGTGATTCTTCCTTCTCAACCCCAAATGAATCGACTCCGATTGATTCCATCTCAAGCCATTTCTCATACAACAACTCCACACTCATGGTTCATTTCTCACCTGGACTGTTGGAAAAGTGTTTCCCACTGTTCTCCCTGGCTCCAGGATCTCCCTGTTCTTCTCTGTCTTCTGTTGTTTTGGTTCAGTCACTCAATCATGTACAACTCTTTGTGACTCCCATGAACTAAAACACACCAGGGTTCCCTGTCCTTCACCATCTCCCAGAGCTTGATCAAACTCATGTCCGTTGACTCGGTGATGCCATCCAACCATCTCGTCCTCTGTTGTCCCCTTCTCCTGCCTTCAATCTTTCCCAGCATCAGGGTCTTTTCCAATGAGCCATCTCTTCACATCAGATGGCCAAAGTATTGCAGCTTCAGCTTCAACATCAGTCCTGCCAATGAATATTCAGGGCTGATTTCCTTTAGGATTGACTGATTTGATCTCCTTGCAGTCCAAGGAACTCTCCAGAGTCTTCTCCAACACCACGGTTCAAAAGCATCAATTCTTTGGCTCTCAGCTTTCTTTATTATAGTCCAACTCTCACACCCATACATGACTATTGGAAAAACAATAGCATTGACTAGATGCATCTTTGTTGGCAAAGTAATGTCTCTGATTTTTAATATGCTGTCTAGGTTGGTCATAGCTTTTCTTCCAAGGAGCAAATGTTTTTTAATTTCATGGCTGCAGTCACCATCTGCAGTGATTTTGGAGCCCAAGAGAATAGTCTCTCACTATTTCCCCTTCTGTTTGCCATGAAGTGATGGGACTGGATGCCATGATCTTAGTTTTCTGAATGTTGAGTTTTAAGCCAACTTTTTCACTCTACTCTTTCACTTTATTCAAATGGCTCTTTAGCTCCTCTTCGCTTTCTACCATAAGGGTGGTGTCATCTGTGTATCTGAGGTTATTGATATTTTTCCTGGCAAACTTGATTGTAGTTTGTGCTTCATCCAGCCCAGCATTTAGCATGATGTAATCTGTATAAAAGTTAAATAAGCAGGGTGGCAATATACAACCTGTCTCTGTCTTCTAGGGTAGAGTATAGCCAGAGTGCTTGTACCTACTTCTTTTCCATATCTTCTCATTATTGACAACTAAAAGAAGGGTGAAAAAGTTGGCTTAAAGCTCAACATTCAGAAAACTAAGATCATGGCATCCTGTCCTATCACTTCATGGCAAATAGATGGGGAAACAATGGAAATAGTGAGAGACTTTATTTTGGGGGGCTCCAAAATCACTGCAGATGGTGATTGCAGCCATGAAATTAAAAGATGCTTACTCCTTGGATGGAAAGTTATGACCAACCTAGGCAGCATATTAAAAAGCAGAGACATTACTTTGTCAACAAAGCTCTGTCTAGTCAAGGCTATGGTTTTTCCAGTAGTCATGTGTGGATGTGAGAGTTGGACTATAAAAAAAGCTGAGCACTGAAGAATTGATGCTTTTGAACTGTGGTGCTGGAGAAGACTCTTGAGATTCCCTTGGACTGCAAGGAGATCCAATCAGTCCATCCTAAAGGAGATCAGTCCTGGGTGTTCATTGGAAGGACTGATGTTGAAGCTGAAACTCCAATACTTTGGCCACCTGATGCAAAGAGCTGACTCATTTGAAAAGACTCTGATGTTGGTAAAGATTGAAGGCAGGAGGAGAAGGGGACAGCAGAGGATGAGATGGTTAGATGGCATCACTGACTCGACGGACATGAGTTTGGGTAAACTCCAGGAGTTGGTGGTGGACAGGGAGGCCTGGCACGCTGTAGTTGGTCTCAGAATCGGACATGACTGAACTGAAAGTCCAATTTCTTTATTTTTGCATGAAAGACAAGTCACAAATTGGCTACATCCTGCCTGTCCAGTCTCATCTTTTGCCATTTTTTAATGAAGATTAAGTGATTCCAGATGCAAAGGACAACACCCTAGTTTGTAACCACAAATCACTCTTTCATATTTATCTACATTGTGTATTTTGCTTGTTCTGTCAAAATTCTTCCCATTCTTCAAAGTCATAGACAATATTTCACCTAAGAGCTTTCCATATTGCACCAATTCAGAAATTATGTCTCCTTTTCTTGCAGTTTCAGAGGACTAAATATATCAGTTATAGTAGTACATTTGCTCACCACTGCAAATTTCACTAAGGCGTGGTGCTAATCTTTGTGTCTTCACCTTTTAAATGTGTAGCCAAGGATAGACAACAAGAAAGGGAAAAGGAAGTCACTCAGTCTTGTCTGACTCTTTATGACCCCATGGACTGTAGCCCACCAGGCTCCTCCATCCATGGGATTTTCCAGGCGAGAGTACTGGAGTGGGTTGCCATTTCCTTCTCCAGGGGATCTTCCCCACCCAGGAATCGAACCCAGGTCTCCTGCATTGTAGGCAGACACTTTACTGTCTGAGCCACTAGGGAAGTCATTGAAACTACAATGTAAGACAACAAAGGTATATTTAAATTGAAGTTCATCTCATCTCCATTTCTACCTATATGGTCTAGAAAGAGAAGGCTTCAAGTTCATTTAGTTTACCAGGCATATTCTGATTTACCTGGCTCAATCAATAAGTGTGTTGCTTGTCCCTTTATCTTTTCTAATCCATTCAGGGCATGAGTAGGCAGTGGTAAGGTCTTAGAGGTTAATTAAATGATTTTGAGGAACATTATGGGGTATTATTCCAGAAATGCCCTGATACCTAACCTGCCATCCAATCACTGTAATAAACAGTAATAGAAATCTAAAAACCTTGCAAAATTGTATTAATAACTCTTCATTTTCCCCATATTCCCTAATACAAGTTTTTGGTGGGAACTGAGTTGAAACACATGGCTTCCTCTCCTAATTTAATTATATTTTTTTAGGAATAATGCCTAGGTCAGGAAAGAGCGAGAGAGAGAAGTTAAATATTTTTAAAGGCTTTGAATCTATTTCCTCACATAGCCATATGGAACAAGGGAGAAATAAATGTTTCTGCTTAATGAAATAGAAATGTAAGTTAAATAGAAAGACAAACTATGGATTACTGTATTTTAATATATTAATTCTTCCAATTTAAGATTTCATCAGTGTAAATTTTCTTAAGGGCAAAAAAGAGTCAGGCAATGGAATGCATGTCTTAGATAAAGCTTTAGGTCCAGCGGTTGATTGGGATCAGAGTTATGTTGGTTATAATGATGGGCCTGGGTTATCAACAGCCTTAGAAGCAAGACAGTAAGGTAGATCTGTGATTTACTGGTTGGGTTCAAGACGTGTATTTACTGGAGGGAGGATGCTGCTTACAATCTGGGGTCACTAACCTGGTGACTTTCAGTGTTATGCTGTCATTGATTGATTAGATTAAGGGGTGTTGTCATTGATTGAGTAAACAGAATTAAACCAGTTCTGGTGTTTACTTGTTACCATGGTTAAAAAACAATCAATTCCTACCCCCCTTGGAATGAGGGAGTCTTCAATTTTCACTATCATTATGTATAGTTTATGATTATTATATATACTAAAATTTGCTTCCAGATTTTGACTTCTGCTTCCAGGAAGATGGTATAGATATATTTTTTTTCTCTGTTCTTTCTCTTAACTACACTGAAAACTCTGATGATTGCATGTAAAACAAGAATAGGAAGAATCTGAAAGTGGAAAGGAGAGGACAGACCATCCATGGACCTCAAAAACCAAAGAATGACACCATGGTGACATGGGTTTTCTTTTTGCTTCATATATCTCAGACTTGGAGTTGAAGAAGCCAGAAACCCAGATACATCCTTTGGTACAGACCAACAAAATTTTTCTTTTCCTGGCTGAAGGACCAGGAAAAGTATAGCCTAACAGAAATCATACATTCAGAGAAAAAAGAGCCCCTTCAATAAATGCTGCCAGGAACTAGATAGCTACATTCAAAATAATCAAACTGCACTACTTTCTTACACCATTAAAAAAGAAAATTCAAATAGATTAAAGACTCACAAGTAAAACCTGAAATAATAAAAGTTCTAAAGAAAACATAGACGGTATGTTAGTCTTTTTTTTTTTTTTAATCTGTATTCTCAAGCAAGGGAAACAAAAGCAAAAATAAGCAAATAGAACTGCATCAACTTAAAACACTTTTGTGAATGGGTCAAGATTTTGCAAATGATATATCTGGTGAGGGCTTAATATCCAGAATACACAAAGAAATCATACAACTCAACACTAACAGACAAACACACACCCAATTTAAAACTGAGCATAGTCAAAAGGACAACAAATAACAAATGTTGGCTAAGTTGTGGAAAAAGGAAAATGTATACTGTTGGTGGGAATGTAAATTGGTGCAGCCACTATGAAAACTGGGAGCTAAAAATAGAACTATCATATGGTCCAGAAGATCCTGGGTATATATCTGGATATATATCTGAATAAGATAGAAACACTGATTTGAAAAGATATGCACCTTTGATGTTCATATTGGCATTATTTACAACAGCCAAGATATGGAAGCAACCTGTGTCCTTCAATAGATGAATGGATAAAGATGTGTTAAATACACAACAGAATATTACTCAGCTATGAAAGATAATGAAATTGCACCATTTGCAGCTATGTGGATGAAACTGGAGGGTATTATGCTTAGTGAAATAAGTCAAATAAAGAAAGAAAAAATCTGTATGTTATCACTTATATGTGGAATCTAAAAAAATAAAACAAACAAATGAACATAACAAACAGAAACAGGCTCAGAGGTATAGAGAACAAACTAGTGGTCACCAGTGTGGAGAGGGATGGGGGAAAGGGCAAGATAGGGCTAGGGGATCAAGAAGCACTGTACAGTATATAGAAGACTACTACATATAAAATAAATAAAATACAAGTATGTAATATATAACATAGGTAATATAGCTAATAGTCTATAGTAACTTTAAATGGAGTATAATTTATAAAAATATTGAATCACTATGTTGTACATCTGAAACTAATATAATATTCTAAATCAACTATACCTCAATTTAAAAACTGGGCAGAGGACCTGAATAGACATTTTACAAAAAGAAGACATGCAGATGGCTAACAGGCACATGAAAAGATGCCCAATGTCACTAATCACCAGGGAAAGGCAATTGAAACTACTAATGAGTGTGATGTCACCTCACACTTCTCAGAATGGCTATTATCAAAAAGACAACAAATAACAAATGGATATTGGCAAGGATATTAGAAAAGGGAACACTTGTATACTCTTGGTAGAAGCATAAACTGATATAGTCACTATAAAAAATGGTATGGACATTCCTGAAAAGATTAAAAATAGAACTACCATACAATCCAGCAATTCCACTTGTGAATATTCACCAAAACAAAGTAAAAACTTTGATTCAGAAAGATATACATGCACCTTTATGTTCATTGAAGCATTCTTCAAAATAGCCAAGATACAGAAGCAACCTAAATGCCCATTATTAGATGTTTAGACAAAGATATTTTTTACACACACACAGACACAGACACAAACACACACAATGGAAAAAAACTCAGTCATATAACAGAATGAAATCTTGCCATTTGTGACAACATAGTTGGATGTAGAAGGTATTATGCTAAGTGAAATAAGTTAGAGAAAGATGAATACCTTGTGTTTTCACCTAAAGGTAGAATCTAAAATATGAAACAAATAAACAAATATAACCAAACAGAAACAAAATCATAGATACAGAGAACAAACATGTGGTTGCCAGGGGGAAGGGGCAGGGGTAGGGGAGGAGAAAAATAAATGAGTGAGATTAAGAAATACAAACTTTCATTTGCAGAATAAATGAGTCACAGGTATGAAACCTACAGTGTGGAGAATATAGTCGGTAATTATGTCATATTTTTGTATAGTGACAGATGACAACTAGATTCATCATGATGATTCTTTTGAAATATTTAGAAATATAGAATCCCTATGTTGTGTACCAGTAATTAACATAGTTGTGACCAGCTATACATCAAAATAAGCAAATGCATATATACACAAACAAATGTTTGTTTAAAAACTTTTAAAAAAGAGATCAGATTTGCTCTGACCAGACTGGTGGTGAGGGGAGGGGCAATTAGATGAAGGAAGTCAAAAGGTACAAATTTCCAGTTATATGATAAATACTATGGATATAACATACAACTTGATTGTGACAACACTGCTGTATGTTACAAATGAAAGCTGAGAGTAAATCCTGAATTTTAATCACTTGGAAAAACAATTTTTAAGATACATATATATAGTATATATATTGAGTATAGTCATTATGTTGTACATCTTAAGCTTGTACAGTGCTGTATGAAAATTATATCTCAATAAAACTTAAAGAAAAAAACAGATGGGAACGTGGACTTCTAATTCCACTCGGAAGTAAATGAATTAGTTCTTTCCCCTGCTCCAATACTTTGGCTACATGATGCGAAGAACAGACTGTTTTGAAAAGACCCTGATGCTGAGAAAGATTGAAGGCAGGAGGAGAAGAGGATGATAGAGGATGAGATGATTGGATGGCATCACTGACTCAATGGAAAAGAGTTTGAGTAAACTCCAGGAGTTGGTGATGGACAGGGAGGCCTGGCGTTCTGCAGTCCATGGGGTTGCAAAGAGGCAGACATGACTGAGTGACTGAACTAAACTGCATTGATATATGAGATGATAGATGTTCACTAAACCTATTGTGACAATCATTTCATTTCAAATATATAAAAATTTATTTTAGTCAAATCATTATGTTATACATCTTATGCTTTTACAGTGCTGTATGACAATTATATCTCAATAAAACTTAAAGAAAAAAAAAAAGATGAGAACTTGGACTTCTATTTCCACCTGGAAGTAAATGAATTAGTTCTTTCCCCTGTTCCTTTGAGTGATGTCAAAGGACGGTACCTAAAACGTGGGTTCAAATAAGATCCCAAATCTCAGAACAAATATGCATATTTTAATTTACAAATCACTTATACAAACAACTAGGAAAAATTTCATCTTGAATGAAAGAAGGCAGTCATGGATGTCAACTCTAAGGTGGCAGACTGTGACATTAACTTACAAAGACTTTGAGGCAGCTATCATAAAAATGCTTCAAGACGCAATTATAAACAGGATTGAGATCAATGAAAAAATAGAAAGCTTTAGAAAATAAGGTGAAGTTGTGAAGAAGCAAATGAAAAATTTGGAACTGAAAAATATAGTAACCAAAATACTAACCTCACTGGAGACTCAACATCAGAATAGAGCATGAAATCAGTGAGTTTGAAAGTTGAACAATCTTCAAAACTATTCAGTTTAACAACAGAGAGACTGAAAAAAAATAGCCTTGGGGACTTCGTGGACTATATAAAATATATACTATTATTGTCATCAAAATCCTGGAAGGAGAAGAGAAAGAAAGCGGAGCTGAAAAAGTACTTGAAGAAATAAGGGAACTGGGAATCCCCAATTTCCCAAATTTGACAAAAGACATAAGCCTACAGATTTAAGAAGTAGACCAAATTCCCAAAAGGATAAACCCAAAAGAAATCCACATCATGACACATTATAGTTAAACTGGGAAAAAAAGGCAAACAAAAATTCTGAAATCAAATCAGTAAAAGAGACACAAAGCATTATCTATAAGAAGAAGACAATTCATATGATAGCAAATTTTGATCAGAAACCATGGGAAGCAGAAAAAATAATGCACAGCATTTTTCCTGTCCTGAACATAAAACTTGTCAACCTAGCATTTTGTATCAAGTAAAAAGATCTTTCAGGCATGAAGGGGAAAACAAAACATTCTGAAGAAAGATAAAATATATATTAAAATATATATATATATATATGTATTCACCAGGAGACCTAACTTACAGAAATAGCTAAATAAAACTCTCTAACAAACACTATATGATAAAACAAGACCTCTAAGAACACCAAGAAATAAGAAGAAACTGTAAACAGCCAAAATATGGGCAAAGAGAACAGACACTTAAATTATGAACATACAATTACATTATAAACAAAGGAGAGTAGAGGGTAAAGTGAGGTGAAACTTACAGTTCCTTTTGGGTGAGCAAAATGATGACCTCAGTATACTGTAATTATGTGTATAATGGGTATATAACAGAATTTCTGAAACAATCATTGAAATAGCTATACAAATAAATGCATTAAAACAACTGCATAGATAAATCAAAGTGGAATTCTAAAAATGCTCTAGTAACCCACAGGATTACTTGGAAGAAAGTTGGAAGAAAAGTTATGACTTTGGAAGGAAAGTTATGACCAATCTAGACAGCATACTATAAAGCAGAGACATTACTTTGCCAACAAAGGTCTGTCTAGTCAAAGCTATGGTTTTTCCAGTGGTCATGTATGGATGCGAGAGTTGGACTATAGAGAAAGCTGAGCACCAAAGAATTGATGCTTTTGAACTGTGGTGTTGGAGAAGACTCTTGAGAGTCCCTTGGTCTGCAAGGAGATCAAACCAGTCCATCCTAAAGGAAATCAGCCCTGAATATTCATTGGAAGGAGTGATGTTGAAGGCTGAAACTCTTAATACTTTGGCCACCTGGTGCAAAGAGCTGACTCATTTGAAAAGACCCCGATGCTGGGAAAGATTGAAGGCAAGAAGATAAGGGGATGACAGAGGATGAGATAGTTGGATGACTTCACCAACCCAATTGACATGAGTTTGAGTAAGTCCTGGGAGTTGGTGATGGACAGGGAGGCCTGGTGTATGCAGTTCATGGGGTTGCAAAGAGTTGGACATGACTGAGTGACTGAACTGAAAGGAACTGAACCAACAGGAAGATAGGAAAAAGAAATCAAAGAAATAAACAAATGAAAATTGGCATAAAAAGCCCTAACATCAATAACTGCTTTTATTGTTAATGCTCTAAACACATCAAGTAAAAGACAGAAATTGGTGAGTAGATTAAAGAACATGGGACAATTATACAATGTGTATGAGGAACTAATTTTAGATAAAATGATAAAGGTAAATTTAAAAATAAATAACTGAAAAATTCATACCAGTCAATTATTAATTATAATAAATCAAAATTGTCTATATTAATATCAGATAAAGTAGACTTTAGAGTAAAAATAAAGTATACCAGATATAGAGCAAAATATTGTATAATGATAAAGAGTCACTTCATTAACAAGACAT